>OZ038475.1:125543151-125695651 GCA_964036315.1 Acanthosepion esculentum
ACGTCGCTTCATCGCTCATAATTTTCAATATTTTAATCAGAATAAACTGTAAACAATAACGAACTTGACAATGAAGAAATAACCAAAGTCAAATATAACTTTCATATGGATGACACCAAACTCGTTCAAAAATATCTAAATTGTAAGCTATATTCGAACAGTTTAATTGGGTTTTTAACATATTAGTATAATAGTTACAAAAATTAATTGAGTTTTAATATATTATTATAATAGTTTGTTTTTTTTTGTTGTTTTTTTTAAGCGTATCACCCCAAGCAAGGCTGGAGGCCACTATCACGCATGGGGTTACAGAAGAGTTGGAGGAAGAGCAGATAGGAGTGGTAAAGGAAAGGATGTGGAGAAAGAGAAAGACAGTGGGTCGATCAAGGCAAGGGGTTACAGAATATTTGGAGCGAGAGCAGATAGGAATGAAAGATGAAAGGATGTGGAGAAGGGAAGTGGATAGATCAAGGCAACTGGAGATGTCGATTGACGCTACACTTAAACCGTTGGAGATTGTATTTGTCAGGGAAACAGTAATAGGGAAGGGAGTTCCATAGGCGAGATGTGCGAGACATGAAGCTATTGGAGTAGAAGAGACGTCTACATCTAACAGTTTCAACGGTGAAGGGGTGGGAACGGGAGTTGTGCAAAGATTTATTACACATTCCTAATGATTAAAGTGTCCTTTTTGTTGATGATGTATCAATCTCTCTAAGTATTTAACTGAAAACTCAAAACATTATATATCCCCGAATCTTGAACATGAAAAAAGAATGAGATGCATTCACTATTTTTGCATGAGTTAAAGCTTGGCAAAAATCTATTAAGTTGCTGTGAACATTAATGGAGCATCGCGTTAGGGACCCACTTGTTATCAGACACGACGGAGCTGGTTTCTGAAAGTCGAGATCATATCAATTTACAGTTGAGGTGATTGGATTGGATCAAAGTTATGGGAATAGCTCAAAATATAGTCTCGTTAGAACCTTTATCGCTCAACTCACAGAGGACAGCGAAATTAGAAAGGATGAACTCGGTAGACCTATGGGTAACAGAAATAGTTGGAAGGAAGAGGTCAGAAATCTATGATTGAGGACGAACAGACAGACAAGAATTTGTAATCATCCAACTTAAGTATTGCATAGAATAATATCAAAGATGTAAATTATAAATAAAAGTTTATAATAAATATAGGCAAAAAGGATCTAAAAAGTCAAATTTAACAGAAATGTCTGTGACTGATTTTTACAGTAAAAGCCAATTAGTAAAAAAGCAGCAGGATTTACCCATGCTCTGTTTGACTTGCAGTTAAATTAATCGGGCGCAGGATTGGTGAACGAGGTTCTATGATTAGAGCTGATTAATTGGAAACGAAATTAGCTGGAACCTCTGGAAGCTAAGAAGAAGGTATAAAATAAAAGAAATATAAAGAAAAAGAAAAGCTGTTCATTTGGGCTGACTGGCTCAAAAGGAAACAGAGACACGGATCATGTAATCGAAATCCGTTCAAGGCCTAGATTTCTTCCATAGATTTCTTCGTTGTTCACCTCAGTTTTGGGTTTCTTTAAATAATAACAATAAAAAGTCTGGTTTTCTTGATCAAAACCATAAACGAATGGGACATATTTTTCTGCAATGTAAGTTATTCTAAGCATTCCAAAAATGCACATAAATTGAGAAAGAATAGATTATCTAATTAATCCCAATTATAAAGCAAATTATATTACAAAATAACATTATAATTTCGACATTAATAATTTTAAACACTATTCGCAAGACCGTGTGCAGGAATAGACTTAAGAATAGAATAAAAAAGGCTGAGTAATTCAAGCCAATTACATTATTCAGACTAAAATTTTGTTCCATGCGTTGTTACTTAAATAACTCCTACTTAATTATAATTACGTATCAAGGAATAAAGTTGGTAGAATTTATAAATTTTATAAGAAAATTCTATAAACCTTTTGGCAAAAATCTAGTGAATCTTAAATATCTACAACTAAATCTTCACTTTCTGCATATAAAAACGTCAGAAACATTCACTTTTGACTTAAGGTGAAGTTGGTACACCATGCGGAACACAAAAAAATGCGATATTTATAATTCCAGTGATCTCCAAGAGAGTAATATAAATTCAGAAGTATGGGCACTTATAGATTATAGATTTTACAAAAGAATTTGACAAGGTGCGGCAAAAGTATTTATTTGAACTTTTAGAAAAAACAAACCTAATTGGAAATGATGTCAGAATAATTCAAAATTTATACTGGAAGCAAAGCGCCTTCATACGGATAGAAAATGAATTGAGTAAGTATTCAAAAGTAAAAAGGTTTGAAGGACTCCAACCTCTACAGCGAAACTGTCATGGGGGAGCTGAAGGCCTACCCTACCACGATTTATTGCCAATATGTTAAGATAGATAGATAGATAGATAGATAGATAGATAGATAGATAGATAGATAGATAGATATGGACATACTTACATAGACAGACGGACATAGATAGATATATAGATAGATAGATAGATAGATAGATAGACATGAATAGGCCGAAATAGATAGATATGAACAGGCTGAGATAGATAGATAGATAGATAGATAGATAGATAGATAGATAGATAGATAGATAGATAGATAGATCAGACAAAGGGGAAAACCTTTTTATTAAAAATGCGTTTCACCTTCGTTAGGTAGGCGTCTTCTGATTAGAATGGAAGAAACATTTGTTCAAACAGACATTAACTATTTTCATATAAAAAATGCACGGACCTGAATAAAACTATAAAACGAAGGTGAAACATGTTGTCAATAAGAAGAATTCCACTTAGTCTGATTTCTCCACTTTTACTTAGATTCTGAATCCTACTAACACGCATAGATAGATAGATAGATAGATAGATAGATAGATAGATAGATAGATAGATAGATAGATAGATAGATAGACAGACATGAATAGGCCGAAATAGATAGATATGAACAGGCTGAGATAGATAGATAGATAGATAGATAGATAGATAGATAGATAGATAGATAGATAGATAGACTTAAGATTCAAGTATATGGAAACTATGAACACCATGCACTACAAAATAAATCCACACAAGCTTATACGAACGACTCATAGAATGACAATTCAAAGGAAGAAAACAAATATTAACGTAAAGTATCCATCGCAAGATGAGATTTAGTTCGAGGATTTGCGAGAGAAAACACCTGATACAAAATGATACACCCAAGGAATTTCTTTTTAATCCTCGATTTGTATTTCTTGAGTTTGTCTTTTCTCTTTTTTACCATGCTCTATTTTCTTTCTTTTTTTCAGAAAACATGTTTTCTTTTCAAGGAGTATATTTTTTTTTAATTTAGCTTGAAAAACTTTTAGTTGGACTTACTTGCCTTCGGCATATTTGTAAAGGACAAGCGAATAGATATGTGCCCAACTTAATACCCACACATATACATATATATATATATATATATATATATATATATATATATATATATATATATATATATATATATATATATACGTGTTTGTGTGTCTGTGTTTGTGTACGTATGTTTGTGTGTGTATATGTGTGTGTGAATGTGTTTATGTATGTTTCCTTTGCGCAGATTGTTTCTTAAAGTTTTATGAATATTTGTATGTGTATATTTGTGTGTGCCAAGACACACGTCTCTATCTCGTTCATTACTTACATCTTGCTTTTTATAATATATATATATATATATATATATATATATATATATATATATATATATATATATATATATATATATGTTTGTGTGTGTGTGTGTGTGTTATAGCAAAGGATTTTTTTCTGTAGTTAATTAAGTTATATTTATATGCAGGCAACAGAACACACGTCTAGGTTCACTGGCTATAATTATCAACCAAGCGTTTTTTTTCATACGAAAGCTTACCGAATACAAACCTCGAGAGCCACTCAAGGTAGAGGTTCACTTTTTAAATTGGTTATGATGAAAGAAAATTGGTAGTTAAAAGTGCAGATGATGAGGAGACGGGGGATAAATAACGATTGGCTACTGACTTGAAGATGGAGAGTTTCGTATTTCAGGAAGCATCCACTAGGTTGTCTGTTCAACAATGTTTGCAGTTTCTTCTTACACGTTTGGGAATTTTGGATTTTAGTGTTACTTTGACCTTTGTCTAGATTAGAAATTTAAACATTTAAAGATAATAAATCTTTCAAATGGTTTGTTTTCATTTTCGATTTGGTGTTGTAGCATTTGCTATGAAGACCTAATACATGCAGCGGCATATAAGCAAAATCCTCACGTAAATATTCATCTATCTATCAGTTATTAAATATATCCCAAATCCTAGTTCCAAAACAGACGAATATTTTTTCAAAGCTTTTTTTAATATAATACTTTAAGAATCAAAAACAACATTTTTATTTTTCCATTTTTAACACAATTAGCATATATGCGTTTTTTTTTACTAGTATTTAACATACAATATTAGCAACGCCATTATCTAAGTTCATCGGTATGAGTGCAAATGACTCTTTTCATCGGACAAACGGTAAGTTAATCCCCGGGATAAGGTGGTGGGTGTTTCCATGTTTGATATACATTAAATGTTTCAATTTTATAAGCGGAGCCAATCCACAGAAGGCAAAATATTAATAGATTATATTATTGTCATCATGCAGCCTTATGGCAGTAAGGATGATGAGTTGTAATAAGAGCGAATGCTTTTATACTTTTATATGGATTAATTATATATTTTTAAGCCTAATGTATAATAACATTTTTAGTTTTTTGATTTTGTTCCTAATGTAAATGAATCTGGTTAGAATTAGTTTTTTTTCTTTTGTCATTTTTATTGCCTTTAATATTTATGTTATTATTTTCAATTCTCTTTAAATTTATCTTTATTCTATCAACAATATTAGGAAACCCATCATTTATAATTGTTTGTTCAATGTGATTGAATTCTATACGAAATAATGTATGAGAAGAAGAAATAGCTTGATCCTGATTGATGAGATGTTTAATAATAAGTTATAAAATGACATGGATTTCAACTTGTAATTTTAAAAAGCAGAACTCCATAAATCAAGCCGAATATTTGCAGTAGGAGCGTGTTAGTAGGGACGCAAATTCTATTACTACCGAAAGAGGTAAGGATGCAACTGTCTGAAATCAAGCAGTTTTAACCTAAAGGTGTAAGGACGTATATTGCTTTCTTCTGCAAGCAAATAAGATGAAGTAAAAGTTTTAGCAGCAATATAAAAAATTATTCTTTAGTTTTCTTCGATGAAGAAGTAAATAGGAAATCCTATGTTTATAGACTTAAAATAAAAATATAGCAAATATTGTTATCTTTCCTTGAGCGATGTCAGACTAGTTTTGTTAATATAAATAGAGAGTGTAGAACCTGATATGGCTTTTGTTGTTCATTGGTATTATCATTTCTTTTCTTTTTTTCTTGTTTTGGTCCTCATACGCAAGTTCGAACAGAAGGAAGTACACGCCACAATATCCTTTTTATAAATATATTAGGTCATGTCGTGTTTACCTAGCTTTGGCCACGTCAGACAAGAATAGCAATATCACTGGATTGCCTTTAGCATCTGGAATGTAAGACACTGAATTTTAATCATGAGTTTATTGGAAATTTTATTTTAGATTCCTTTTCTTGTAAACTTTGTACACGTCTTTCTGAAACTCGCCTGTTTCAAAATCTGCTGACTTAGAAATTAGTTGAGAAGAATGCGAGACAAGGGAGATAATTAAGTGGATAGTTACATAGAACTTATTTTTTCTGTACAATATATCCCTGGATCGACCATGCACATCCCGACTTCCTAATATTTGTAGATGTTAGTATTTTCTTTTATATTTTACATTTCCTCGCACTCTACATTGTGCCATCCATTCACAAAAGCTCGGTAAGTAGGAGGCTCTCTACCTTCCTTTTACCTTCGATAAATCTTGTGAGTTTGACATTTTCGTAACAATCTGATTTTTCATTTCTCCGCAGAATTTTCTCCATATCAATCGGTGTTCTTGAAACTAGATGTTACTTACTATTCGGTCGTGTGCACAATTGAACCCATCTTCCACCTCGTTCGTTTCGTGCTTCAAGAACTTGCCAACTATTTCTCTTGTTGCATGAATACCCCAACTGAAAGACAAGACACAGATAAATGGCGAAGATTAATTTAAAGTTATTTTATTTCATGCAGAGTTTGACGTGGAATAATACACAACTGAATGGATTATTATTGAAATCTAAGCTTATGCGAAAGATTAGCATAGTGCCACAAAATTTGCCTTCGCAAATGAAAACATAGAAAGCGTTTCTCCTGTCTTCAGCATGGTTGACGCTAGATTTCAGGAGAGCAACACACGGTGCCTTCTTGGCCTCACTTTCCCCACTGGTTTGATGACAACATCGAATCAATAACTGCATCTAATGCAATGGAGGTTGGGTTATTGCGTCGTGCCAGAAATTTTTTCCCATCTGAATCCGTCTTACACATTTACAAATCTACCATTCGCCCGTGCATTGAATACTCTTGCCATATTTGATCTGTTGTTCATGTTGTATATCTGGAGATTCTTGACAAAGTTCAAAGAAGGATCTGTAATTTAATTGATCCAGGCATCTCGACTTCGGTCATTTTCTCATCGACGTGACATGGCATCCTTCTACCTTTTCTGCAAATATTTTCATGCCAACTGCTCTGAAGAGCTTTTTACCTGGTGACCCGACTAGGTGAATTTAAGCGTGCTGCTAGATTGGCATCTAGGTCTCACCCTTTTACTGTTGAAATAGTTAAATGTAACCGCCACATCTACCCCAACAGTTTCTTTTCTCGCACTTCCCGGAAGTAGACGGAAAAGAGTTCCGTCTACTTGCTTTTCTCAAAACTACAATCTTCAAAAATTCAAATGAAGCGTCAATCGCCATCTTCTGTCGTCTTGAATCCCGTTCATCTTTTATCCTTTCCTCGATTACCCATATAACCAGTCTTTTCTCTCACTTTCACTCTCTGTAACCTCCTGCGTACTAATATCATTCCCGCTTTGCTTGTGATGAAATGATTAAAAATAAATTAAAAGCTGCTGATAGCTGATACGGCTATCTGATACTATTTATTACGGATCAACCTTAAAACTTGCCAGTATTACTGGCAAGTTTTAAGGTTGATCCGTAATAAATAGTTTCTGACCATAGCGTTACCAGCGTAATATTTCAGAAATAGGATAAAGATTCTCTTTTCTTTTTTTTACTGAAATTGATGTTTCCAGTTTTATCTCCCCTTATCACTGGTTTCTCAGGAAGTGAGGTAATCTCGTGTTTTCCATTCAGTCATGATTTGCAACAAACTAGAAGTCGAGTTTACAGTATGTGAAATCATTTTGAAGTTGTTTTTGCATCTTTTTCGTGGTGATTTTCTGTCCTACTGACATTTTAACAGTTCATCAAGAATAAACCTTTGGTAGGTAACAGTCTTCCATCTTAAACCTGTGAGCTGGCAAGCTTAATTTTAGATTGTGGCATCTGGCTTACGTGCCTTTGAATTACGCCGTACATTGAACTTCGATGTTCGCAATGAGTCATAAAAAAAGAAAATGATTCATTTATTTGCAACGGTATGAATCTGATTCTTCTGAAAACATCAGAAATCCTTATCAGCTGTAAATGCTTAAAAGACATTTCATGTAACGACTGGATTAGATTTATACATTAAAACAATTTCCAAGTCTTCCATTAAAAATGCGGCTGTCTACACAGCAATCATTATATAGAATATTAATAAGACACAAGAAGTTTCAAAACCGTGTACCTTACCAAATTTGTTATATTCATATTCAATTAACGTCTGTGATGCAAGATATATCTGCATTTTGATGACGAAGTGGAAAGTGTTACGCGTGATGCTTTTCGTTTTTAAGACTTCATCGGATGAAAGTGATGTTTACGTTGATGCAACTACGCATGCGTACGAAGTTAAAAACGGTGAAATTTTTATATTTTAAATTATTTTTGTAAAATATGTGTTTGGGTATATGGTCGAGTTATCTTGGGCATAGCGATAAACTATATCAGCAAGTCACCTCATTGGGAGATTGGAGGTTTTGAGAAGAGTGAAACTACCTCTTAATTGCTGTTGTTCCCTGGTCCATCTTAACATTTTATCATTTGCAAACTATATATCTTAAGAAAAAAACATACGTTTGTCATGAAAGTATACAATTATGTACAAAATATCTGTCGTTAAATACATAAATTTGCATTGAAAATATATGTAGTTGAAGCTATAAAATTGCTTACAAAACATTTAGATTTCGGCATTAAGCAACCTACAGAGGTTCATAAGGCGCAAAACAAAATCAACCAACCAACATACAGTCGCCATTTTGTTTTAGTTTCTTATTCTTTTTGTTTATGTTTTACTATTTTTATTATTACGCGTTCCACACTGTGATAATAGAATATCTGCTAAGAAAGGTGAAATGTTGCAAGAATTGGAGGCAAATTTAATTCGATTAAATCACTTTTTATGCATTTTCGTCTTAGTAAATTGCTTTCTCCCTTAACTGAAGTAGCATTTATTAATCAAAATTAAGGCCAGACTCATTATTCATAATGCAATGAATTTCTTCCTTTTTTCTTTTTTGTTCATATAATCTTTTATTTAAATTTTTCGGAGTTTCTCCTTGTTGATAGGATAAATTTCTTCTTCACAGTTTAGCTCATTATTTTGTTTTTATATCAATTAAGTATTTTATTGTTTTCGGATTATTTGTACCAAATTTTATGTTAAGCGTCGATAATTTTTTTTTCAATTCTAGTTTTGATCGAGTTGGTAGGTACAATAATATATTTTAATTCATTGTATTTTAAATACTTTACGAGCCTTTTTGTTTCGCGTTGAATATGAAATAATTAGGCTGTTGAAAGTATTTTCCATACATCTCTCTTCTTCATACAAATACTGAGGGCTACAAATTCTGAGTGCTCTTAAATAGAATCCTAAAATTATTTTTGAGTTTATTTTTTGAGTTTTGGGCAAGAAATGAGATTTATGATTTTTAGGTCATTGTCAGTACAGTGTAACATGTTATCTAGGAGAGATGAAATATTATTTGTTCCTGTTTCGGAAGTGAATTCTATCGTATGTTCGACTTTGTTTAGTTTATCTACAACGTCAAATAATCACTTTAGTCCGATGAAGTCGTCACTCGAAATTCTTCCAATCTTCTTCTATTTGCTGTTTCTCTTCAGAGCTTGGGCGGTCATGACTCTCCACAATTTTCTGTCCTATTTAGCTCTTAGTAAAGTTTGTCGCTTTGGTTCTAATCCCTGTTCTTCCAACCATTTACACAAGCTCTCGCTAGACAAGTTATGCGGTTCTTTTCTCGGTCGCTCTTGACCTCACTATGTCCTACCAAATACGTAGTTGGTAGTGATTATTCCAAGGAGGTCATTTTGATATAAAAATATTAAAAAGTTAACTCCATGATGAAAGGTCACTGTATAAATTTATATACAGAGCAATATAAATAAATAAATAATAAGGATAAGACTTAATAACAGTTATATATATATATATATATATATATATATATATATATATATATATATATATATATATATATATATATATATGACTCTCCACAATTTACAATTACACTTGATTGAACGCATAGAGTGAATGTACTAAAAATGACGGCAATGTTTCTTGAAAACATGCATTATTGCTTATGTGTCCAGACTTTAAGGGACACCCTGTCTTTATGAATACATAGCGCGCGCGCACACACACACACACACACACACACACACACACACACACACACACACACACACATATATATATATATATATATATATATATATATATATATATATATATATATATATATATATATACCCACAGGGTGTGTTAAAAATATTTTACAAACTCTGGAGGCGGGTTTCTCGCACCAAACCAAGGACAAAAGTTCATATAAACATGTCGGCAAATCCTTCGTTTTTCATATTAAGTTTAAAGAGAGTTTATGGTATATGGTGCTATGTTGCCATTAAACTAAGTTACATTTTTCATTCGTGTATATTTGTGGCTAGTCTGTCTTCAATGTTTACTGCTTTTTGCTGCTGTTTATCGGATCTTTGGCATCACAAAGTACGGATCAAAGAAAACCGATATCCGCTCGTACGCCTGACCACGAAGAGCACATTCTCCAGACTGTCGGAGACGGTAGATGGATGTGGATCTAGAATTTCGTACCTCTCATAGTACCGCATGTGGTGTACTTCAAGTGCAGCTCCTGTATCCGTACCATTCGCCCTCTGACCACGAGAGAACTTTTGCCGATTGTTTATTGCACAAATTGCCGATCCGTTATTTATCTCTTCAGTCTTGTTAACGGATGAGACAACATTTGGAAGAGATGAAAAAACAAAATTAACACAACCAACATTTGAGGTCCGATCGGAATACCCATAGTACAGTACAGGCGATACACCAACATCATTTTACAATTAATGTGTTGCTTGGAATTAATGTCTGGGTTGGAATTGTAACTCTCTAGTAGTTCCACACGCTCTCCCAGCACGTCTTACAGAACCTGTCTACAATGACTTTATTCAGAACGCATTTCCAGACCTGCTAGTGGCTGTATCACTGCTAATACGAAGACGCATGTGGTTCATGCATAATGGGGCTCCAGTACATTTTAGTCACATTTTCCGCGATGCACGTTGAATTCTAATTATATCAGAATGGCCTCGCTGTATTAGTTGAAATGATCTGGTGAGAAGACGAATACTTGTCTTACAGCACTTTTATTTTCATATATTTTTCAACCCATTTTCCATCTGTATGCAGACGTTTTACAGTCAGTATCGGTTCTGAATAATTCTAATATCCTTCCCCCATATCTCAAGGTTGTGTAGCAATTCCAGCACTTATTCGTGATGGACTTTATCAAACGCTTTTACATAATCTATGAAACACAGGTATGCATTCTTTTGCATTTGTATTGCTTTTTCTGATATCATTCCGAGCAGAAATACCGTATTTTTTTTTCAGTCTTTAACGAACCTGAACTTTTCTTGTCCTACTTTTGGTTTGATTCTGATCAGCGCGCTATTCATCAAGATTCGGATGATAGGTTTTCGTACATGGCTCATTAGGCTGATTGTTCGATTGTGTTCACATTCGTTTGCACATGGCTTCTTTGGCTTAGTTTAAAGAAATTTGTATAAGGGTTTATCTGCTAAGGTTTTAAATTCTGTTATTTCCTAAGAAAAGATGAAAACACGTTCACATCTTCCAAGAGTTATATTTAAACTATTGCTGTGTTTAAGCCATGATTTTTAGACTGGCAAACACATCAATGTACTTATATTTATTTCCTCTCTTGGAAAATTAAAAAGTAGGTATGGAATAATGAAACCATTTTTATTTATTCTAAGATAATGCAGCTGAGAGGTGTTCACTTGTCTGAGGTACAAGTTATACCCGAATTTTGTTTGAGTTTTTGTGACTGTGTTGGTCATTATCAAGAATTGATTGTTGCCACTAAGAGTTTTGTTGGCTGTATTCTGGCATTTTCTGGGACGTTAAATTTCAAATTTAAATATGCATGAAATATAAAAGTGGAGCAATAAATAGAACGGCTTCACAGAACTTGAAAGCACCAGAAAACAAAAATATCAAATATGTTATATGTATTCTATTTATTTTATATGCATTTTAATATCACATACACACTTTGAAATTCCATTTCCTGTGATATATAACATTTGAAAAACGCTGGCACCGAGCAATCGGGAAAAATAAAAACTAATTCTATATGGTTAGAGCAGATCTCCTTCCATTCCTAATAGATCGATATATCATATAGAGACTGATTTCCCAAGTTGAAAAAGGGTGCGAGTTCAAGTCAGGCACTGAACTTATATTTTACCTCCGATTTAAAAAAAAAATTGTTCTGCTAATGAGTGAGTTCTTGGCGATGAGAAGCAACTAAAATCAAGATGAAAGAAAACTATGAATAAAAATAGCAAAATTAAACAGACTTTGAAGTGGCAATTATTCTGAATTTGTGGAATTAGATTTTTATGTATTGGCGCTTATTTGTCATGCGTTTGCTTTATTTTTTTATTCTTCCTTAAATATTGGGAAATATATGAAATTGAAACGTTTAATTATGTAGCCATTTCGTGATGGGTTTGATGAGAATTCTGTTTCAAAAGGATTGTATGGGTGAATGCGCTCAGCTCTTTTCATTTTTTGAAACTCGCAACTATTTAGGAATATCATAAACCAAAATTATACATACCGAAGTATTACCTACACAACATGATATATTAATAATACATGAAATCTAAGATGTACTGTGGCCAACTGTAAACGCATACAGTAAGATAAGGTGTAATATTCGCATTTTCATATCATGGATGGCACTATAAAACAAGCGTATTGTTATCTGTGAATGATGAAAACGTCATAAATCGATAGACTAAAAGTAATAAATATTAAAATCAGGCATCATGTTCCTAACAACTCGGCATTGAGTAAATCGAGTGAACTTTGAACTTTGGTAAGTCAGTTATAATGTCAATTTACAACAATTTGAGAATTAACTGCGAGGTAGGGTCACTGATTAAGGTTTGCGAGTAAAAATGGATGGAAGGAGGTACACAAATTCATGTCTGTTCAAAAATTAATATATACGCCATATATGATCAATCTTCCCGGTTAATGGAGATAAATGATGTTACGTTGCAACCGGTACTAACGTAGATCGGTTGCAACGTAACATCATCCAGCTGTTCTCCGTGTGGAGAAGTACGAGCTTAATGGGCCGAAACTTTGCTGAAGCACGGCGCACAGCTGAAGATTGCAGCTGGTCTGGAGCACTTGATGAGTACATGTGTTCTATACGCCATATACAGGGTGACCCAAAAAAACGGGAACTTTTTAACAATCCAATAAAACCAAGAGTGATGGAAGAAAAATATTTAATTCATAGTAATTGAAACCATAAAATATGCCATTTAAGAAACAATGATGGAATTTTCATTTTTTTTAAATTACGTCCTGTAGATGGCGTCCTCCTGTACGAATGCATTCTTGAAATCTGCTGTTGAGATTCCTCATTGACTGCTGCAACATCTCAGCTGGGATACTGTGAAGTTCCTTCTCGTTACTAAAATGGCGAAATGTTTACTTGCTCAAGGTCACTATCTTGCAGTGTTGCCACTTGCTCATGTCTGTCAATACGCACTTCAATTCCCGTTTTTGGGGGTAACCCTGTATAATTAAACTTCCCCGTTAATGGAGATAAAATCTTAAATAGTGTTACTTAAAATTCCGTTTTGGACGAAACTTCAATGCTTCAATTATTATTATTATTAGTAGTAGTAGTAGTAGTAGTAGTAGTAGTAGTAGTAGTCTGCTTCTTCTTCTTCTTCTTCTTCTTCTTCTTCTCCTTCTTCTTCTTCTTCTTCTTCTTCTTCTTCTTCTTCTTCTTCTTCTTCTTCTTCTTCTTCTTCTTCTTCTTCTATCATGATTCTCCACAATTCCCTGTCTCTGTTTTTTATTATCTCTCTTAATATCTTACTATCTCAATTAAACTTTTTTCGTCATTTATCTAATCAAGCTCGCTAGAGAGGTTATACACTGCTTTTATCTGTCTCTCTTTCCTTCAATCTGTCCTGAGAGTATCGAATTCTCCAAAGGCTCTTCACACATTATGTACCCTAGAAATAGGTGAGTGATTTTCAGGAAGAAAACATTACAGGTTAAAATTATTTTATACCTTAAATAATTTAGGATTTGAAAGTAAACTCCAGTTCCACAAATTCTGTAAAAGGATTCACATGGAATTTAGCAATATATATATATATATATATATATATATATATATATATATATATATATATATATATATATATATATATATATATGTATTATCATTCAGATTAGCAAGGTTTATCTAGCCTAAACAGTTATGATATTGGAAATTCATTAATCTGGCTTTCAATAAGTGCAAATATTTCCAAAAGTGTGGCAGTGTCTTTTTATTTATTTATTCATGTGTTCGTTTCCTAAATTACTGTATAGTTCAGCGACATTTTGAATAACACCCGACGACTTTATTAAGTCATTCGTCAAGGTAGAATTAAGAGAAAACAAAGCTATTATTTGTAAATCAACCGAAATGCAAACACACTCCGTTAATTATTTCGTTGCTTTCTAAAAAGAAATTTCCGCTATTTGAAGGAATGGGGTTGAATTGAATGTGAAATTAGTTACTGAAAATGATGAAATTTTCTCAATTACATGATTCCCATTTCTTGTGTAATTGGTCATTTTACAATATCCGCAACAACGATTGACTTTCGTGATTGAAAAAAAAATAATTTGGCAACAATTTTCCAAGACGATTTTTCTAAAGAAAAAATTAAAAATGCAAGTTAATTTTGTCTCTGTATAGAAATGAACAGAACAACTTTCTTCTTTGTGTTGTGCCTCTTAAGGACGTATGTGATAATATCTCTCCACGAGTTCCTGTTTCGGTAGCTCTAAGTAATGTTTGTTCCCTTACCAGACACCCCACTTCTTCTGCCGTCCAAAACACTTGCATTTTCCCTTGGTCCCTGTTGCCTTCAAAATACTCTGTTGGTATTAAATTATCCGAGCACTCTTTCCTCAGTATGTCCCTGAAATGATATGTTTTTTCCATAGCGTCCTATTTGTTTCCATTTACTGAACTCATCTTCGTTGCCCACATCCTCGATTCATGTTATTCTCAGCATCCTTTTGAAGAACATCACATTTGTTGCTTCAAGTCTCCTCTTCAATTGAGAGGAAATTGCTCATCATTCGCTGCCATATTTATTTTAATCATTTCACACTAAGCAATGCGATAAAACAAACCACTAACATGCAAGGCTTTATTGAGGATGAAAGGAAAAGAGAAAACTATAAAAGAACAGTATTCAAGGAGACAGAATATGACGATTACATTTACATTTTGGATGAATATTGTTGACAGAAAAGCAATAAGCCAGAAGAGTGTTCTATAAGCGAGGAGTGCGGAGAAAAACTATTAGCATTGTAACTTCTGGTTATATCTAACGATTTCAACAGTGAAATTATAAAATGTACCTGCCATTCCAGTCATGAACTCGATTAAGAGTTCGTGAACCATAACCGCTGAGGCCCATAAAAGCAGAACATGTATTGCAGCCGTAGAAGCAGTGTTGTGTCTTGGGCAAGATAGCCCGACGGAACCCAATCGTATACAGGATGGTTTAAATAGTTTTTCTTCACCTAGACTGGTTGCCTAGGGAGAAGAGATGGATCCGTGCGTTTCCCAAGAGTATTTGTGCATAAGAGAATGTAACGATCTTTACTGGAAATCGACCTCGCCACTATGAGGTTTCCTTCTGAGCCGCTATCTGTTACACCATCACGCAGTCAATCTAGTACTGCGCTTAAATTCGAGAAGTTGGGGTTGCAGCTTAAAATTCCTAAACTGATGTGGGTTATGTTAGTTGGTACAGTTCTTTGCGATTCTGTAGCGCCAGTCCGTAATGTTCGAAGAAGGATGGTCTTTGGTATGGACAACAGCTTTCATTCATTCGAAGACATTTAAATCATTGATCTTAGAAGGTAGCTGTACACAAATTACAGTTTAGATATTTCTGAACGAGTTTGATGCCAGGTATTACATACATATGAAAGTCTCTATCTGATGAGGCTATTTAAGAAGAAAGAGTTTTCAAATTAATGTTTTAGTTCTTTAATAATTTGCGGTGATGTACGAAACTATCCCTAGTACAGTCTATTCTCTGTTCGTTTTCCTTATATCTTATACTAGCTTCTGTAACCGATCCATACGACGAGGTATATAAAGTGCTTAGTATTTACTAATTCCACATCCTGAATGAACACCAACTCTATGGAAAATGCAGGAACATGCCATAAGGGTTAGTAACTTTCAGAAAGAAAACATTATAGGTTAAAATTCCGGATAACAGTATTAGATTTGTAAAACTTATGAATGAATCAGGAAAGCCTAAAACATGGAAGATTCCACTTGAAAAGAAGCTAAAGAGAGCACAGGTTTTATAATAGTTTCACCTCAGCAATTCAGACTGAAATTTCAAAGAAGTTTCTCCTACCAACCATTTTGTCCACGTGATCTTGAGCATTACAACTTTGCAAATTACATGTTTTCAGTCTCTGTTAAATCTCTATTTTTCTTGGTCCTAACTTTTTAAAATGCGAATCTTATATATTTAATACATAATTATGGTCAATTCAAGCCTATCTTTGAGCAAATACGCAAAAGCTGTATATAATAATACGTTTACAAAACATGAGTCAGTGGATTTATAATCTAATGAATGTAGTTCTTCTCAACGCAATAATTACTTCAATGAAAGTGTCATGGAATTGCATAATGTGTATACTTTTTGCTTAAGTCTGGTTGCTGACGTAGCAAAGTAAATACAGATCATTGGATATTAAAATTATTCATCTACATGTATCTATGTGTGTACTAGAGATTACACAAGAACAGTTGACTGAATCTCTATATTTAACTTTCTAAATAGATTATATATATATATATATATATATATATATATATATATATATATATATATATATATATATATATATAGTGCCGTGCAAAAGCATTGGGTCAACATAAAATGATTATACAGCTTTACTCTATTAATAAGTTAAGACGGATTAGCAGTATGTTTTTATCATTTGAGTTTTGTTGAGTTTTCGTAGGTGCCGTGTCACAAGAGATCCACCGCTTTATGCAGCTTGAAGCCGAAGATGGTCATGGAAAACAATTGGTCAAATGAAAGATCTGAAATGATAAAGTCATGATAATATGCAAATTTGGAAGTAGAAACCATTCCGTCTTATTAACATGATTGTCAGAAACCTTGGTAAGTCATGATAGGTGAACATTAGCTTGCTTTTTTACACTAAAATAATGTTTAAAATTTCTGCTGGAGGTTGTGATTTTGGAGGGGAAGATGACACAACAAGAGATAGTCAGACGGCTCGGAATGTTTAGAAATAATGTCCAAATCATCCAAAAGTTGTTTTGGAAGTGGAAGTGTTTTAAGATAAAATAATAGTGGAAGATGGCAAAAGTTAGGCAAGATAGATGAAAGAAAATTTGTGACAGTATCGGTAAGCAGTCCAAAATTAACCACCAGACAATTGAAGCGTGACTGAAGTCTTAACATTACAGTACGCAGAGTATTACGAAAATAATTGAATGGAATGTATCAACAAAAAACATCTTTAACCCTCAAATCCTCGTAATAGAGGATTGAAATGGACAAAACAGCATCGAACATGAGATGCTGGAAAAGGGTAAAGGTAATTTTTTCATTAATGTAAAAATGAGTTGCATTTTAACGCAATAGAATAACAAATGCAAGATACACGACATTTGGCGATGAAAACGCGATGGTAGAAGAAAATTGGTAAAAGTTTATGGAAACTTAAACAGCGAAAAATATATTAGTTTACTACGGTTTAATCTTCTGCCAGACTTCAGCATGATTTTGATCCTTGTCACACACCACAGGCAACTAAACTGTTTCTTTAGGATGAAGATGTTCAACTTTTGGAAAACAGACCAGCACGAAGATCTGATCTCAATATTATCGAACCATTGTGGTGGGAAAGGAAGAAATATGTGTTCTAATGAAAACTACGCAATCTTCAAGAGTTTTGTGAATACTACCAATAAGAATGGTAAAAAATTCTCAATGAGAAAATCGGGACCTTGCTCCATTCATTGCCACACCCAATTGAGGCAATTGAGCCAAAGCAGCAACATTAATTACTAACTCCATAATTTGACGTTTTGTACTCTCTGTAATAATAAAGATCACTTTTTGCGAATATAATCCTTTTTTAACTTAAGAAATTAGATGAAAAATAAAACTTTCGCCAGTGGTCCAATGATTTTGCATAGTCATTTTTCAGCATCACTAAACTTAAGATGCTCTGTCACCCACCATCTACAAAAATGCAATCATTTTGTGGTAAAATTAACTAATTCACCAAGTTGCTCTAAAAGTTTACACAAACACACACACACTACACTCACTAAACACACACATGCACACATATATCTATATACAGAGAAAGAGAAAGAGAGAGAGAGTGAGTGTGTGTATTTATATGGGTTAAATACACGTACATTCGTCAATATGACCGTATTTTAATAATGAAAAAACATATTACATCACAAATATTGACTTTTCAATAAATTCTCCATAGTTTATTCTACACGAAAATTTCAGCTCAAAATTCAGCAGGTCAAGCTACAGATACTGATCCAATCACCCACCCACACAATCACACACACACACACACACACACACACACACATATATATATATATATATATATATATATATATATATTTCTAATCTGATATTTGTATTAATTCAAACATTATTTTTAGTGGATACTCGTATTTTAAATATATGTCCCGTATTTTTTATTTTTTTGTAAAGTCATTGAAAATGAAGGTGATTTCAGTTTTGATAAATAGTATTTAACTAAATTTGACTTGCATTTTTTAAATCATTCTGGTAGAAGGCAATTATTTACCGAAACCCCTAATCTATAATAATAATAATAAAGCGCAGTGTACGTGTGTCCGTCCGCACTATTTTTTCTGTCTCGGCGTATCATAAACAACCTGAAGTAACAGGTGTTGAGTAATCCACGGTTACCTCCCTTGTCAAGAAATAGTATCTGCCTTTGCTATAAAAACGGACCATGAATGAGCAGGGGATATTTTAAATTCCACGCGTTAACGAGTTTGGATGTCGAAACACACAGTTAAAGACATCATCATCTCTTCTTTCCCCCCCTCCTGTAATTTAATACAATTAAATTACGCAACAACAGGTAGTAACTACTTCAGTTATAAGTCATTAAAAGTTAAATAAATAACTCATTTAAAGTTAAATTTAAATGAAGTGAAAAGTTCAAAAAGCAATTCTTTATTAAAGGTTTATCTTTAATTTCACTTTTCGTCGGAACTGTAATTGATATCGTCTCATTAAATTAAAATTTAAGCGGGGTACGGTATTTTGCGCAGATGTTCTTTTTTTAGCACGTGTACTGTGACGTATTCGAAATATAACATAGTTCGGATTCTCTAATGTCTTTTAAGAGTCACTTTATAAAAATGAATCATAAAGAATTGTTATTTTAAAGGAAAGAAAAATTGCGCGCAAAATAAATGTAAACAAACTACGGAGATCGGTTGCGTATACGAAGAAAGATTATGCCGAATTAAGGTGCTGAATTAAGATAAAATAATATTATTATTATCTAAATGCTTATAACTTTTACGTACATAAGACGCTGAAGGAAAAAGGTCGAAGGCCCAAAATCCCTCCGCAGAGCGGCTTCTAGGCTAGTATAAAAATATCAGAAAAGGAATCCTTATTAGACCGTAGTAATAAATTTGTAACACCGATCGTCGTCTCAATACTGAAATTAATTACAACTACTTAGTCCGACAAACAAGAAAAAATCTCGTTAAAGAAAAAATAAATTTGCGTACAGCCATATGTGGGTGCCAAAATAAATCTTACCTAACAGTTGTGATAAATCCCTTTTTTTGCGAATGACATTGGTAACAAAACTGTGCGAAATATTTGCTATTTTTCGTTTCGAAAATAATCCTAAAGGGTTTTCATTCCATTTAATCGGAAAGAAAATGTCCGATTTAATTTAAATGTAGAAGAAAGTTCGCAAATTTCCCAAGACAATAAGAATATCTTGTCTAGTTCCTCAAATTAAAAATAAGAACTTAATCTCTCCTAACTGCTGAGGGCGATTAAAATCAACACGTGATTCCTGAAATATTATTTGAACACATTTTCTTATCCATGTGTGCCACAAGCGTCCAACAAATATCAAGATATTTTTTTACTTTTTCATTAGATTCCAAAGTATTTCAAGACGATCCTTTAATGGCACAATAAAATTAGCTATTAAGAAACAAATATGGCGTCGCCACATCAGCAGCCATAAAATTTTACGTCGATCTTAACATCAGGGGTCAAAACCTTCTCTTATATTGGTAGCGTTCAAAATAGATATTCAGTATTACAAATGTCAACAAGGAAACAACGACTCGTTTTGATGTAGTATTTCCGATAGAACTCGAGTAAGAACAATAATCATGCAGACGTTCGGGAGCTCAGTTTTGATTGTCCTTGTAACTATGACTACGGATCAAAGATGATTCTAACAACTATATTTATGAAATAAAGACTTTTCAACTTTTTATTTTAACCATCTTCGAGCTGTCTTAAGAGATGACGTAAAATGTGACATAAATTCAAAGACATTTTGGAATAGCGAAAAGGCCTTCCAAAAGCTAAGCAAAGTATTAAAAGAACGAAAAAAAATTCGTTAGAAACAAATGAGAAGTCTGAACTGTTAATTAATATCAATCTTCTTACATTGCAGTGAATAGTGGACAATTTCCTCATAGAGGTTGAGCAAACGAGAGAATAGATATGGTTCTAGAAGAATGCTGTGAATACCATGGAAAGGACATGTGAGCAACGAGGAAGTTTTAATGAGCATGAACGCGAAAAGGATACACATAAACTTAGAATCAGATTGAGGCAGTAGAAATTTGTAAGAGACTAATGAGGAAAGAGTGCTAGGGAGATTTGACACTCAAAGGACATAGTGAAGGAAAGAAGGACACAGTGTAAACCTAACGAGATTGTGGAAATGGATGACAGAACAGAGAGTAGGAGGGATCGTAAGAAAACATTATTAGTATTATTATTATTATTATTATTATTATTATTATTATTTTTCTTCTTCTTCTTCTTCTTCTTCTTCTTCTTCTTCTTCTTCTTCTTCTTCTTCTTCTTGTTTTTGCTGTTGTTGCTGTGCTTTCAGTAAAACCTCCTATCTGTTGCTGCTCTTAGTAATGCTTGTCATTTATCATCCTTACCCCCCCCCCCCGCCGTACTTCCATCCAGCCACATCCAAGCTTGTCCGGTAGGTGGTCCACTGCCTCTTTCTGTCTCTTTTGCCTTCGACATGTCCTGTTAGTATCACATTTTCTAAGCCCACCTTCCTCGTTACGCGTCCCAGTAATTTCAACAGTTTTTTTTTCTGACTGAGTATAGGTGCCCATTTTGTTTTCATTTTCTCCAAGATTTCCTCGCTGTCAAACATTACAATGTCTTTGCTTCTTCTTTTGAAAAGTTTATATCTTTACTGATTGAATTCTTGCAAGAATTCGGGCAAATTCTATTGCTTACGTTCACACCTGAGACAATGTTCTCCTTCAAAGCGTTACATGTCAATTGCAGTTGAGTTCCTTATATTTACTTACTTGCAAATACCTCTTCTCTCCACAGTTATGGATTAAATAGTAAAACTTACATCACTGAATTTTTCAGTCAGTTATGTGCCATGCATGATACACGTTTAGGCGATCATGTATCTTTCGATGCATGACTGACGGGGCAGATTGTTCCTCGAATGTAATAGATTCGACTGGAATTCGAACTCGGCTTTCCGATTCCTGAATCTGAGCCGGTATCCATTACTGAATCATTATTATCTCCAAAAAGGATTCATACAATCTAAAAATCTTTTCTAGCTTTAAATAACCTGCAAATGGTGGATAAGCCGTAGAAAATAAATCCATCAGTCATTTTGTGAAATTTCAACTGATTCTAAGTATAAGCATTATTTGTATTCCTATTATCCCTAAAACCTCCTCGTTACTCACATGTTCAGTCCCTGGTATTCTCAGCATCCTTCTGTAGAACCACATTTATGTTGCCTTAAGTCTCTTTTCTGTGAGGAAATGGTACTATTCTCAATACCAGAGAAAAGAACTGGTATCACAAAGTTTGTATTCTTTTTCTAACGAAGGCTTACCCATTACAATCATCTGTAAAAAATTATAATATTGTTCTCTTTCTTTCATCGGAATCACCTCAAACAAAGCAGTAATGCCACTGAAATACAAGGATTTACAGGATGTGGAAGAATTAGGAACAGGAACATTAATGAAGAGCAGAATGAGAAGAGAGTAATCAGGTGGACCGCAGATAGCGATTGACATTGCATTTAAATTTTTGCAGATTAAAGTTGGCTGGAAAGCATGGAGCCGGGAGGGATTTCCACAAGCGAGAAGTGCGAGGGAAGAAATTGTTAGCATACAACTTACGGCTGCATCTAGCCAGCTGAACTGTAAACTGATGGGATCTCAGAGCCAGTCTAGTACTGCGCTTACATCCATAAAGTAACAAATAATAGTTCATATATAATAAGAGTTCAAAAATATTGCAGATTCTTCTTTTGATCTTATCAAGGACCTCAAAGTAAATAGCAAGTGCACCGTACCATATGTGGCAGAAATATTCTAAGAATGGACGAATGATAGATTTATAGATATGTAAGATAGATTCTGGAGAGAGAAAATTGTCTCGGCCGACATGGTGGACTGATTTTCTTAGCAGCTGACCTAGCAATGGATTCAATATAGTCTTTCTACTTCATATCAGCAGAGAACGTGAGCCCGAGGGTGACTTTCCTGGAGGTCAGCATTAACCATGCTGATGGAAAGCAGCAAGGGGTAAATGTTCATAAAAAAGATTAATTCTGTATTAATTTAATGTAGAAAAAAATTGTCCCTTTTTAAAAGAATCAAAATTCTGAGATCATGTTCAATGAGTCACAAATATGTCTGGCTCGGGTAAAAATATCCACATTTAAAATAAAAGCTTTAAAATACTACATTATAAAATACTTTTAAAAATGCTGATGACTTTGGAACAAGGTAAGCAATGGATTGATCCAATTTTTCAAAGTTTTAAACACAGAATGTGATAAGTGAATATACCAATGAATATAAAGACATGAATTTATCAATTACATTCTACAGAATATTAAACTTTCTCGTCTTGTAATTTCACAGCAAATGAAGCTTTTAATTTGTTTGCATAGAAGTTCGGTTAAGCAAGTATATTGGTTTCTTTAAAAAAAGAGGCGAAATAATCTTTAACATATTTTATTCTTATTGACTTACATTAGATTTAAAATGTAAGTCGTTGCCAGAGCACGAGTCAAATGTAGCAGGCGATTTCTGTTTTTACGGCTTATGAAAATAGAATTGACATAGACTTTAGAAGGAATCAGAAACCCAATCCTAAACAGGAAACAAAAGATAAACCTTTACACCAGTTCAAGAGAGTGGAAAGGTGTCTGAACCAGATGAGAGGTAAATCTATCTACTTCTATTGAAACTTCTCCAAGATTTTTTTCTAATGATTATAAGTTCATCATAGTTTCCTTTTTTTAATGTCGCATGTCTCTTGGAAACCTACATGATTATGGCTTTCCACATCTTTTGATCATGTGTTTGTCACCTTACTATAACTCCCAGTCTCGGTTCTGCCATCCATTTACACAATCTTATTTGCTATGCCATATGCTATATCCCCTTGCCTCTTCTACTTTCAATATGATCTTTGAGCCTCAAATTCTCCAAGTTCTTTTTCCTCATTATGTATCATAGTAATTTCAACTATCCCCGAGTGATTCTAAGTATCTTTTTTGTTTCCATTTTTCCTAAAACATCCTTATTGCTCACATGTTTATTATTTGTATTACAATGAAAGACATGTTTATCTAACCATTTATTTGAGGGGAAATTTTTAAATAATCGTACCAAACTGTTTTGGTGGCATTTCTTATGATCAAGGTATAATTTCACACACGCTCGCAGACTTTGATATCAAATTTCCTCAAACTTTGAAATGATTTGAGATTTCAATTTCTGAATCATACGATGCTTTTTCACGATAAACAAAGTAATTTTACGAACGCCAGTAGAAATCTGGAGGCGTGATGTCTGGGTAACACACCGGGCAAATTTCCATCAAGCCATTCACGAAACAAATACAAAAAGAATTAGGTACGAAAATTAAAAATCTACAAGAGGAATATTAAGAACGTGACATTCCAGAACTTGGACGCCACGCTTGACACATACGAATAGGAATAATGAAATAAACATATTTACCAAAAGTGAAGAATATTTTTATAAGTGCAAATTATTGATCTCATTGAAACGTTTCACATAAAAATATTTTTGCGTAACTGACCGATATAGCTATCAGTACTATATCCCTCAATACTTCATATAATTTCATTAAAATTGTTTAACTTTTTACATAAAGATATTAACAGAAAGAATGCAGTTGTTTAAAGATCCTTTATGTTTCTGGAGAAATGTTTGCTTACTCGACAATAACATTTTAATGTGAAAGCAGATATGTTCAAAATCGATTGCCATAAAGAAAACAAAAACGTTGACTCTTTTTTTAATTAAGATACTTAAACATTGTCGCGAATAAAAAGTTGAAAACTGAAATGTTTGCTACAATAATTAATCGCTACTGCACACACCTAGATAATCAAGTAATCTGTGGAACGCTTCTTCTTCTTTTTCTTCTTCTTATTCTTTTACGTGTCATGTCCTCCCTCAGGGCGTAAATGACCATGGCTCTTCACACGGTGCTGCTTTTGTAGGTCTTAATAATTTTTTTTTAATTTTTTTATCTCTCCTAAAATTTGTTCCGCCATCTATTTACTCAGGCTCTCTAGGTTAGTTATGTATTGTTTATCTGTCTCTCCTTCCCTTAATCTGTCATGTGAGTATCAGATTTTCCAAGCCCTCTCAAGGATCTCTTCCTGATGTTAAGTATAAGTTTCCTTTTTGTTTCCATTTTCTCTAAAACTTTTTCACTGCTCACATATTCGGTTCCTAGTATTCTCAGCATTCGTCTGTAGAACAAGATTACCGTTGCTTCAAGTCTCAACTGCATCTATGAGGAGATTGTCCAACATTCATTGCCATATAGGAGGATTGATATTACATAACTATTCAGTACTTTTTTCTTTGTTCCTAATGAAATTTTTCTGTTTCTTAATACTTTGCCTTTTTGGTCTTCCATTACGATAATGTCTGTAGAAATGGTAACCAGAAACTGAGAATATTAAAGAATACCTTTTTATGTAATAAGTATCAAATTAGAAAAAATGTCTTCGGTTTTTTAGCCTCACAATAAGAAATAAATAAAGCCGGAAAAATAAATCTCTTGAATCTTTAAGTTGCATTGCACTAAATTTGGTTATATAGATTTTATGATTCCTTAAAAGAGAATAAAGGAATGTTGTTTCTAGGATTAAAACGAAAGTGGCAGATTAATATTAGTCAACTGATACTCATATATATGTTCCACTCTTTTCGCCTTGAGGATGAAATTTGTTTTAAATTATAGTGGAAAATCGGGTGTTTCGTCTTCGCATTGAGATTCCTACATTATCAATGTCTGACGTCATGATATTTATCTATACTATCAAGTTTATCATATGATGACGTATCGATATTTTATTATCTCTTCATTTTTTTTTCTTGGAGTTTGAAACTAACAACGTTATTTTCTGGCGCCATATCTTTAAATTATGTATGGCGGAGATGCATATCTTGCCGCAGCTAATTCCTCATAGCACAGTGAGGATTTGTCCATATACCGAGGAAGCGTGACTATGGTCGCGGTGTCTAAACAAGTCTTTTTAATTTGGGCCCATATATATACGTATGTCCAGCCTCGAATTAGACCGATCTTGTGTCACATTCTATCACAATGGGGAGATAGGTAAATATCTACTGGAGCGTTATCTTAGACGATTCATGAGAGAAGTTTTTCGCAAACTAATTGACGCAGTAACCATTCAGTTTTCACGCTAAATTTTCTAAGATAAATTTTTATCCACTTTCAAACTAACTTTACTTTATTGGCTACAATTTAGGTGTAATGACTTTGTCGTCATATAGATAAATGTATTACCGCCGATAATTATACGGTTTGTCATGGTTCTCATGGAGGCGACCAACCATGGAGCCTATTTGGCGAACAAGTTTAACTACATGGGGGCAATAATACCGGACGTACCGAGCGCAACCATTACAAATTGTATCGAGACATTGTCATCTCCATGTTTCACAGAGAAAACAGTGTTTTTTTATTTTTTGTTTTTTGCTTCAGTTCTTCATTTGTCGACTGTTTGATGATGCTAATTAAGACTAAATAGCTTTATATTGGTCTTAGCAGAACAAAATATAATATTTTAGATGTCATTTTGTCTATATATGCTCTCTAGAAAAATTCAGGTCCGAATCCGTATGTGACTTTTTCCGAAAGAATACATTTCATATTCTACAAAATCATCATTTTTACGGAGTGTTTCTGACGACTTGTAGCGTTACTGTTGTCATGATTCTCTTTTTGAGCAAGCATTTAATTTGCTTCACTGCTTTTCAGGTTGATCAGTCGATGCTGTCAGCGTAGTGTATATCCTTATCTTCGTTGTCGTCGTTGTCCATAGTGATCTATTTAATTAGTAATTTTTCTAATTTTCTATTATAAAATTCAATACAAAATATTTAGATTTCGGCATTAAATAACCCATAGGAGTTGATATGCCGCTAAACAAAAAACAAACAAACATTATAGCCGAATAATTATGGCATTTATTAGGTTGCGGTATGAATAATTTTCGTTTTTGTTTATAGACTTTATTTTTCAAAAGATTAAGTGGAAATTACATTTTATTTAATTATGTATTCATGATTATTTGCAATGACTTCTTACTAATTATCCAGCAGCTTTTCGATACCTTTTGAGTAAAATTCCACAAGGAAAAGTTTTCCACGATCTCTTGAATCTGGTTTTCATTAGAGAAAGTCCTTCCCCACCAAAGGCGATCGAATAAAGTAATAATCATTTGGTTCCAGTTCAAGTGAATATGAACAGACTAACCGAGTTCCCATTTTATTTCCTATGTTATTCTTCTGTATGCGGTCTTGTGTTGTTACGGGGAAGGGTAACATTTTTCCTTTAATCCACTTTGTAAGCTGCCATGGCCGTGCAAAACTAAAATTTATAAGTCCTATCCAAATTTATTGTTGACTGCACATAGGATGACTTGTTATTATGATATATTCGTCATTATACCTGGTTCCCCAAAACAGAAATAACTCAAGCTAATATATATGTGTGTGTGTGTGTGTGTGTGTGTGTGTGCATTATATAGTGTTATTTTTATGCGTGTATATTTATTTTTCTATCCATTTCTGTATATTTTAGTGTCCTTTTTCCCTATGTTGTTCATTGACGAATATTTGTTTTTCTATTCTATCCGTATTAAACGTTATCTATTCAACCATTTTCATCTATATACCTTTGCCCGTATAAGTTATATTTTAATAGTATGTTAGAATCTGTTTGCTAACACTTTAAAATTTTAAATTTGAATATATCTTGATAGGTATATGTGCATGTCTTTATCAATGAATGTATGTATATATGCGTGTCTTTATCAATGTTGTCTGTGTATAATCGCTTATATGTGCCTTTCATTGTATGTATATGCTGTCGTTTTTTTAAGGGTCGTATATATATTTCCTGTCTCGTCGCTTATTTGCGTATGTATATATCTGAATATGCCTGCGTGTTTGTGTATCATAATCTGATTGTGTGTGTATTGTCTTTTGCAAGATTTCCTCCTCCCCTGCCCATATATTCACTTCAAATGTATCTGTGTTGTAACGGCGTCCAGAGCAACATTAGATCTTAACGTTTATTCCAACTTAATCTCAATAAAAACAAAATAAATAACAAAACATATGTATTTTTTCGTCAGTTTCTTCTTTGAATAATTTTATAATTTTAAACTTAATAAAGATTAAATTTAAAATTGGTAATTTTGAATTTTATAGTATAATTTAATAATTAGTTAGGATGAATTCTATTTTAGTCTAACCCTAGCACTAAAGCATTAAATAATTATTATAACCAAGGTTCGTTGTCAAGTTTTTTGAATTCTCCTATACTTGTATTTTGATTGGTCATTTCAGCTTATGTAACAGCGTTTCTCCGAGCGAGTGTTGTTTGATTGATTTGAACCTTTAAAAACCCTTTAGTCTACATTCAACACCATCAGTTGAGAAGACACCAGAAGTGTAGAAACAAAATGGCTATTTTTTGTAGTGATTTTATAACATATTTATGTTATAATTTTTGAATAAATAATTATGTGTGTGTGTGTGTGTGTGTGTGTGTGTGTGTGTGTGTGTGTGTGTGTGTGTGTGCGCGTGTGCGCGCGTGTGCAGGTATGCAGAAAAATTGGAAAAAACACGTTAGGTAAATAATCCGGAGTTCTTTAGTATTTTTGTTTTTAGTTTTAAAAAGAGAGCGCTCCATACAGAAGTAGAGCTTATATTATAATATGTTTTTAAAAATATGATTCCTTCGCTACATAAGAGTTCTCATGTTTCAAAAACGAGAGCCGAAACCCTCAATATTAATAATTATATTGAGGATTTCGGCTCTCGTTTTTGAAACATGAGAACTCTTATTTAGCAAAAGAATCATATTTTTTTTAAAAATATCATAATTATATATATATATATATATATATATATATATATATATATATATTCACGTGTTTGTGTGCGTGTGCGTGCGCGCGTGCGTGCGTGTGTGTGTGTGTGTGTGTATGTGTGAGGGAGATAATAATTTCAAAATAAAATTTCTGGAAACACGCTTTCTACCGACGGTAACTGAGAATAAGGCAAATTCCTGGAATCTGATTATAAATATGATTTGTTGTCGTCTGGGACAGCACAGAACGTGACTCGTGTTTCTGCTGCTGTCTTTTATTCCCAGAGCTAGAATTTCCTTCAAGCATTTTCTCTTAATTTTGTTTTTCCCAATTCATTACATGCTAATCTTTCTTCTTCTTTCTTTTTGATTCTATTAAATAATTCATTCTATGAAAGTATAATTCTTGGCACTTGTAAATATTTTTTTATCCAACTGTATTAATTTCGTTATTGTTTTATCCATCCAACCATAGCTTAGACTAGTTTTAGGAACCTGAAGACGGTTCTACAAACCATCTCTCTTCAGCAAAAAGTTTTATTATCTTTTTCATATTTTCTTTTAAAACATTCAATAATTATTTTAATTACTTTGTTTACCTAATCCCGGGTGTGACTATAAACTACATCTGGAAACATGACTTCTATTCTAGAGATTGGAGGTTTTGAGGAGCGTGAAACTACGTCTTAATTGCTGTTGTTCCCAGATTCACCCTGAACCTGGGTGGTAGCACCTGTCATGGTTCCAGCTATGAGCAAATAGTGAATCCCAAAACCAAACAATATGAACGTATAAAAATATTTATAGTAAAAATAACAGCAATATATTTTTATATAAAAATTACCAACGTTACATATTTATAGTAAAATGGCCATCAATACAACAATTTATCTGTAGTTGAAGGCATACATTTCTCTTCAAATTATGAAGCCATAAAATTGTTTTCAAAATATTTAGATTTCGGTATTAAATAACCCATGCTTCAAAACAAAACCACGCAATATGGAAGAACTCTTCCATGATATTAATCAATATAATATCCTACAATTTCTTAATGAAATTAAACTGTATTCCAAAATATAACTTGAACATAATACACACACACATCACTACCATCAGAAATTATGTCAACACAAACATGTATATACACAAAAGTTGACTATCATCTACAATGTATTCATTTGTGAAAGCAGAATAACATATCAGATTTTTATTAATTCAAAGCACCGAAGAAAATTTAATTTCGGCATTAAATGACCCATAAGGAATTGGTATTCTCTTAAAAAAATCAAATCAAATTTTAGTTTAAATGTAATACAGAAACCTATGAGTCGAGCATTCCTATGGATCAAACCATTTATATCTGTAAAATTATATTCATTTCATTTGCTAACGATTAATCAACGGAAAGACGCGTGGTCTTATTAATTTATTCCTTTAAAGTTTCAATAAACATTTATAATTGGACTAAAAAGACAATAGAAAGTTCTAGGACATATAAGGAAGAAAGTGGACTTAAGAAATTTAATACTTACAGGATATCTTGAAGACAATACGGACAGAGGAAAACTTCGTGTAACTTACATAACCTTCGTGTAAATAGATGGCAGAATATGTATTTGGAGTGATTGTAAGCGAACACATATTGCATACAGCTGCAAAGGATAAGAAACTGTGGAGAGATATGATCGTCCATGATCTGACTGAATACGACACATAAAATAAGTATTACCTTCATCATAAATTCTTCATGACTGGTTTCTGTCTAAATTACGTGATAAAGTGGAAAAAGTGCTCTTATTTTTAGTAATGAGTTTCGCATATAAATTCAATTGGGGTATTGTTAGTCCGTCCAAACCAAAATCTAGCGTACATTACAATTTGTTTACTTGTTTGTTGCTTTAACGGCATATCAACTATTAATGTTGGTTTAATGTCATATCAACTCTTAATCACCTCTCAATGCCGAAATTTAATTTTCTTGGGAGCTTTAGCTATTTCTTTTACAAAAATCTATTACTGCTAATGTTTTTGCTTATTTATAAAAAATTATTGTTAGTATTTTTTCTCCAAAATGTATTGATGATAATATTTTTTTCCAAAAATGTGTTTCTGGAATATTTTTTCTTCAAATAGTATATTGCTGGTAATAATGGATTTCTGGTAATATTTTTTCCAAAAATCTATTGACGGTAATATTTTTTTAAAAAAATATATTGCTGGTAATATTTTTTTTTCCAAAAATGTATACCTGGTAATATTTCTTTTATAAAAATGCGTTGCTGGTAATATTTTTTCCAAAAATGTATTGCTGGTAATAATTTTTTCCTTCAAAAACATATTGCGGGTAATAATTTTTTTATTCAGAAATGTATTGCGGGTAATAATTTTTTACTTCAAAAATGTATTGCTGGTAAGAATATTTTCCTTCAAAAATGTATTGCTGGTATCAATTGTTTTTCCAAAAATGCCTTGCTGGTAATATTTTTTCCAAATAGTGTATAACTGGTAATATTTTTTCCCGAAAATGTATTGCTGGTAATATTCCTTCCAAAAATATATACCTGGCAATATTTTTCCAAAAATGTATTGCTGGTAATATCTTTTTTCCAAAAATGCATTGCTGGTAATATTTTTTCCAAAAAGTGTATAACTGGTAATATTTATTTTCCAAAAATGTATTGCTGGTAATTTTTTTTTAAATAGTATATTGATGGTAATAATGTATTGATGGTAATATTTTTTCAAAACATGTATTGACGGTAATATTATTTTCCAAAAATGTATTGCTGGTAATATTTATTCCAATAAATGGTAATATTTTTTTTTTATATAAAAATGTATAGCGTATAATATTTCTTTCTATCGTCACACCCAGATCAACACGTTACAGTAAAGAAACCTTTAAAAAAATAATAAACATTATTAAGCTGAATTTTCTTTCTTCTCTTTTTAAAGGACCTAAAAGGCTAGTGTTATATTATTAATAAACTATATTCCAAGTGGTTAAGAAAAACTGAGTCGAGGTGGTGACTAATGAAATTCTATATCTTATATTGCTATTTTCATATTTCAACCTTTATACATCAGTGGATTCTTGCTCAAACAATGATACAATATCTGACAACTTGATTGAATTGGAACATACATTAAAATGATGAACATGACGGACATTTCTGAAGAAAATTTGAAATGTTTTGAGTTTACATAATCAAAAAGTAAATTAAGAGAGCTGGATTTATATGTAATATCATTCCTCCAAGACGTCAATGAATGCCGGACAATATCCTCGCAGATAAAGAGGAAACTTGAAGCAACAAAAATGTGGTTCTACAAAAGGATGCTGAGAATACGATGGAAGGGGCATATGAGTAACAAGGAAGGTTTCAGGAAAATGGAAACATAATTGATTTACAATCATAAAGACAGAGTTTAAATTTCTGGAACGTACAACGAGGAAGGACGGCTCGGAGAATTTGACACATTGAAGACAAGAGGTGCAAATGGAAGCGTTGAGTAACGTAGCCAGAAAACACATGGAAAGTGGAGTCGGCGAACCGATTTCAAATTCTCGCCTTGTCTGCTGTGATATCTTTCATGGAAATACACTTGGAAAGTGCATGAAACGATCTCATCACACCAGATATGTGTTATGTAACATGGTAGACTGGGCTCGCTATCCTTAAATGGCAACCAGTCTAGAAGGAAAAAACTGAATTCAAAACTGTGGAGAAGGTGTGAAAGCCTTATTTTTCTGAAGCCATGACAGAAGAGACGGAATCTATGGGGAACATTAACTCTTAAATCCTGAAAAGAAACGACATTTTTTAAAAACTGACAGACAAATCATCATTGTGTAAATGTTAGTGATAAAGCATTTTCAAGTATGATTTTGTGTCATTTTCAAGCTCCAAAGTTATGTAATCATGTCATATTTCCTATATTTAGATACTCCGTGTCTATACTCATTGAACCCATATAAGGTCAAATTGACAGCTGATTTAAAAATGAACTTAGGTCTGTTGTAAACTGAGCCAAGAAATGGTGAAACGTTTCTCTATTAATCACCTAAGAGACCTGTTCCTACCTACTTACTATCAACATGGCTGATGCTAATCTCCATGAAAGTAACTTGTTGCAACTTCTCAGGCTAACACTCGCGGCTGACATGAAGTGGAAAGATTATATTGAATCCATTGATTGGCCTGCTGCTAAAAAAGTTGGTTTACTGTGTCGTGCTCGATAATTTTTCTCTTTAGAATCTATCTTACATATTTATAAGTGTGCCATTCGTCCATGCTCTGAATATTGCTGCCATATATTGTCCGGTGCTCCTGCTGTATATTTAGAGATTAAGATTTAAAATCAGGAGATGAATCAGTAATATTATTGATTCTGACCTGGCATCTTGGCTTCAGTCACTTTCCCACCGCCGTAATTTAACTTCATTGGGCATTTTGAATAAATACTTTCATGGTAATTGTTCTGATGAACTCTTTGCTCTGGTAGCTAGACTTTATGAATTTAAGCGAAGTACTAGATTAGCAACAAGTCCTTACCAAATTACTGTTGAATCGGCTAGATGTAACCGTAGGTTTAATAATTACAGTTTCTTCGCTTGTGGAACTGTCATGGTTCTATGCTTTCCGGCCAAATTTGATTTTTTTAAAATTAAATGCAATGTCTATCGTTATCTACTGTCTTCTGGATTCTTCTTCTATTGTTTTCGCTCCTCAATTATGTCTCTATTTTCCTTATTCTTTCGCACTCAGTGACCCTTTCTGTTTTACTGGCTTTACTGCCTTGCATAGAGTGAAATATTTAATATATATATATATATATATATATATATATATATATATATATATATATATATATATATATATATATATATATATAATCATTTATTCGAAAGTTATAACATAAAAATATGATGAAATCACTACAAAAATAGCCATTTTGTTTCAACATTTCTGGTGTCTTCTCAAGGTTCATCACTTGAGAATACACCAGAAGTGTTGAAATAAAATGAGTATTTCTGTAGTGATTTTATAACATTTTTATGTATTATAACATAAAGGATTATATTTGCTCTACTCTGTATTGAGCACTCTTTTAAGAATAGTATTTGTTGGTTATTGGAATTTATTCCGTATAAACCAATCCTATACTTGGATATATATATATATATATATATATATATATATATATATATATATATATATATATATATATCCATTCTCTTACGTAAACAAGAAACGTAATGCATCAATTAAAATAAATAATCTTGCTTTCGTTCTTACTGAAACAGGTATATATAGTTTTACTTCCGTTATATTAGAAATTATAAAATTGTGTCTTTTTCATGCAGTAAGAGTGAAAGGAAAGTATAAAGTAAGAGAAATTTCATTCTTTAATATTACTGTTTATTTGAAACGAAATGTTCTGTCTTGTGATTTAGTTCCTTCCGTTTTCTTAGGTTTCGCTTTCTGCATGACTAACATCGGACACCATTTTTTTTTATTCAAATAGTTGATGACTTTATTGCTCATCCTGTTTAGATAAATATTGCTACTTCTTTAATTGACGATGAAATTGTTTTGAACCATTTAGTTTGTTTATCATTGCTTTTGTTTTCTGTTTATTTGTTTTTCTTCGCTCTAAAAACTTGATAAAACCAACAAATCATGGCAAAAACGAAAAATAATGGAAATAATAAAGTAAGAAAAATTCCTAACTTAACTTGGTCAAAATTGAGTTGAATGTCAATAAGAAAACTTTGTTCTAATATAAGTTTATCTGCAGTAACTTCAATATGTACTGGATTCACACTATACATCAAATAGACTTTGCACTCATTGTCAAACAAGAGCATAAGAGAAGTCAGTAGTATAAATAGGTTGACCTAGAAGTTAAACTCCTAGCCACCTCACAAGATGTCAGTGGCTATCCTCGACATCTACATATCTTCTGCATTTAGTGTGTGAACATATGGGGCTACCGGATGTTAGGAAGATACATATGCACTGCAGAAGAGAGAGAAAAGACATAGAGTCTTTCACATCCACGGAAGAAGAATCTTCATTCAGAGAAAGTTTCCAAAACCACATACCCTCACACCGATATTAATTGATGAAGTTAAATACGTAATAATTTTATGTTTGAGAGACGACAGCTTTAACACTTGTAATATTGATATAAGAGATTACACGCACTTTAAGCAATACACTTCTGTATATGGTATCAAATATCATTGTAATGGCGTATTTAATAAGTAAATCAATTTCAAAATTCGCAATAACCAACAACAAGGGTTCAAGAATCCCCAAAATATTTGTTGTAATTATTAACTTAACGCACTAGGAACACAAAAATATGAAAAATCAATGTGCATCAAGAAAGTGAAAGTAAGTAGTCTACAGACAACTGCTTAGCTTAGTCTGGCATAAGGCAAAATTAAAGGAGCATCTAGTTCGGTTATGTATTAAACACGTTATGGCTTTAGCCGAATCAAGCAATATCAAGTTTTCAGAAGATAACAGGCACAGCTGAATAGATGGCCTGGATTAAAATACGCATTGTGACACTGTAGACCTGGACCACCTACTTACCTCCGCTGGAAGAAGACGCGGCATGAAAAATATCTTAAAGTGTTGGATAGAAACATACTATTGGAGACGATGATCTTGTCCTGGTCTCTAATCAATGTGAGCCTAAATTAAGACTGACAGGAGAAAGAAAGTGGAACGGTATTTATTTGGACAGACCAGTCCAGAAAGTGCTGAGAAAGTATGGAAAGTGGAAGACGAGATCTAAAAAAAATTATTCTTTGTGTTGACCAAAACAAACACCGTGTTTCTAATATAGAAAACAATGCGGGGTAAACCGGAAGAAAGCGCATCTAATTACAAGTTTGACCTTTGGTGAATGTGGCTCTCTCACATTCCCTATTATCTTTTTGAAATTTCTGGGCTTGTCTGCCCAAACAAATACCATCCCTCTTTCATTCTCCTGTCAGATTTAATTTTGGCTCAAAACGTGTAGAATCGCGAATATTAGTATTCTATCCTAGACTTCATCTTGTAAAATGGCGGATGTTGAATACTTTTAACTGAAATCGTGTGACTGGTACCAAAATCCAAAATTGTGGATTCAAAATATTGTATTCGATTTGAACAAACGTTCGTAGCGTTTTTTTTTAATAAGTGGCATTTGAACCAGTTATTTCGTTTCACACGTGACTGAAATTTATGACATATTCTGAAACGAATCTTTCTATACGATTTGTATGCGGTGTGTAGATTTCTTTATACAAAAAAAAGATAATCACACTTATTCCATTCGTATTCCATTGGTGACATGTAAATTCCACTCGGGCAACGTTTCCTACGAACAATCTTGTTCACCCTATACAAGACTCAAGAACCATTCGAGATAGAGGGTTAAAGAGGCACAGTGTATGGGGATATATGGGGAAGATAACGGTTGACCCTAGACTTGAGCAGGTTAAGATTTTAGAGATCAGGGAAGCATCCTCTTGGGAGAGGGTTATACAAAGCAGCAGTTCGTAGGAAAAGCTGCTCGAGTGGAACTTACACCACCCTAATGGAATACAAAGGGAATAAGGATGGTTCCCTTTTTACGCTGAAAGGTAAAATTGGAAGAAAATGAGGTGCACGTTTGTCATTCGATGTTTGCTTATTTCCGGAACTGAAAGACTTTGTACAAACATCAAAAAATATACGTGCCCTTTATAGAGATAGTCCAATGGCTGAGAATATGTTTTGTAAATGCTTGGCTAGATTCCGAAGTGGAAATTCTGGAATACCGAGAATGTTCTGATAGCGCTGCAGTTGTTGTTGATGATCAAATTGAAACACTGATTGTAATTAACCAGGTAACATGGCACAGGAAATCACAGAGTTATGTCATATCTTTCCTATGAACGTTGTAAGGCGCTTAAAAATACATAGATACCTTAATTGCTCCGATGTTGGCTGTTTCACGATTTAGCAAATTAATGAACCGTATTCCATCTGTGAGCCTCTGGTTCAAATGCAATCAAACGTCTCATATACAAATTTTAAGGGGGTCATAAAAATATTTTTTTCAAAATCGCAGCATTACTGGGACTATTATTCACATAATAAACTCTACGCAATCCATCCCAAGCTGGGTGTAAATAATTCATCTTTTAGGAAATCTCGAAAAGAGTAGTGTTGACCATGTTCGCCATAGTCTATGAATATAGAACCCAGCGCAGTACGTAATCTGTTCAATGAACCAACGTTAAAGATTAACACTTACGAGTCAGACACTCTACTGGATCTGACTATATTGCCAATAGCAGCAGCAGCTGTTCCGTAATTCTTCAGTCTTCGATATCAGAGGTTGGCAGTGAATATTCGGAAAAAAACATGGCTGCCTTTATACACGTCTATTTAATATTTCGAGCCTTCTGATTGGTTAATTCTTCTATTAGTAAACTATAAAATGAGTCAGCTCATTTTGGTTGGCTCACTAGTACATAGAGTACCCAAAAACTGTAACATCCCCCATTTTGGGTACATTATGTAATCTTCTTACAAAATATTAGTAAAGTCAATATTCATATGAAACAAATACTTTAGTATTCATAAAATAAAATTTATTTATTTTTATTTTTTTGTAAAAAATTAATATCCACAAAAATTAATTATATCATTTTGTCCACTGTTAATTATTTCAGGTTAATAAACATTAATAACAATATTATAAATTCACGTAATGGCCCGCTTGCGTATTGGCCATACGAGAATGACACATTCTTTCCTCCTGTCAAAGGAGCTTCAACCGGTGAGCTAGGCATGTAAAACAATATTATCCATTAAGCATATTTTGACAGAGTGTCAAGGACTAGCTGTCTCAGGACAGCAATTTTACAATACTGATAGCATGTCTTGGCCGTTTGAGAAGGTAAATGCGGATGATATACAATCATTTCTAAAAGTGGTCGTCGGCCTCTACAAGAAAATATAAAACAGGAGAGAATAACGATAAAACAAAGTTTATGAAAAAAAAATCTATGAATCGAGACTATTGATAAAAAATCCTATTTGCACAAATAAAACGAGGGAACCGGATATGTAGAGAATAAATATTACGCGAAATTCTTTATTGAAGCGAAGAAGAATACCAGCAATGTAATTGTTTCTCCCATATAGTCATTCTTTGCAAAAGTGATTATGAAACATGATCTACAATGTGATTTTGTTAAAAAAATACTTTCTATTCGTATGGATTTTTATATATATATATATATATATATATATATATATATATATATATATATATATATATATATAACAGGAAAAAAATTTTGGCATTAAATAAACCTTCGTGGTTGATATGCCATAAAACAAGGCAACCAACCATCCAACAGAAACCAAACGACCTATTTTTGAAAACAATGCTAACAGACGATGAAAAATGGATTGTTTACAATAAAGTGGAGTGGAAAGGCTATTGGGTGAAAAACGGAAATGAGTGACTATTAACCCCTACAAAATATGGTTTTCATCCCAAAATGATTATACTATGCATGAGGTCTGATCAAAAAGTTTTGGGACTGATGCTTTAGAAAAAGAAAACTGCAACAATTCAGCACTTAATCTCGTTTGAAGTAATCCCCTTCTGAAGCCAGATACTTCATCGTTTTTCTTAATAAAAGCATTCCTGAAACTCATTTTTGGGAGATAACATTGATGGAATTCTCTTGGATTTCCCCGACGTGTTGAAATCTTGAGCCTTTCAAGTGGGAATTGAGTTTTGAAGAGGAAAAGTCGCAAGGGACGAGATCTGGAGAATATAGTGGTTGTCGGATCTGAGAAATGTTGTTCTTGGCCAAAAAAATGCTGCACTAGCCATGGTCATTATGAAACATGTGTGGTGCGGTAAGATGACCACTCTCTACACACTATCATTCAAAGCACTGCTATAAACAACGAAATTGAGCGAAACTGTTATAACTTTGTGTGTATGCGTGCAAAAAGTTCAAAGTCAATCTGTTCTAAGCGGCTCCACTCCGTTATTATAGCAGAACTCACGATAATCTTTTATCAGACCACGTATATGGAAGAGTGGAAGGACAAGCTCCTTCAATAAAATCAGACGTTGAATTAAAATAATAGCTGCCTATAATTTTCCCGATTAAATGAAATAATACCTGAAAATCATATGGAATTGGACAATCGTAACGGTATTGTCTTCCGTCAGGACAACGCTAGGACCGTACGTCTCTTTGAAAGCCCGGTAGTAATTAGTAAATCTTGGACGAGATGTCCGACTACATTCGTTGTACTAACCTGAACTTGTACCTTTGGGTTATCATTTATTTTGATCCCTACAAAATTCTCTTAATTGGAAGAGCTGGGAAGACTGTAAAAGAAAAGTCTGGGAGGATGGAATCTTGAAACTACCTCAAATATGGCGAAAGGTAATAAAAAAAATTATCCATATGGGTTTAAATAAATCTCTGTGCAAATATATCTTAATATTGTCTTTGAAGTCCACTTAAAAACGCTACGAACTTTTGTTCTGATACAATAATATCTTCATTAATGTAGCATGACCTCAGCATGACCTTAGAGCATTCTGGCTAATGTGATCAAACAAAACACCCGCCTTATTCGGTAATATGAGGTGATTAAGATATGTTACAGAATCACATGACCAAGTACACATTGCCATGTCTGATAAAATGCATATTTCAAAGTGACCCGTAAGGCATTCATGCTCAGTGTCTTTTCTTGCTTTACATGCATCCAATCCTTCAGGTAGAGGGCGCTACAGCCCCATTGCTAGAACTGGTCGGACGGCTTGAAATAAGGAAGCTTTGTTCTTTATCCAGCTCGTTCTCTCTTCATTTTATGTCCATATAAACAAAAGACTACCAGCCACGAAATATATAACAGTGTTTTCTGTTACAATAACTACCACTTCACTAACCAACCTGTCAAGTATTCGCTTTACGAAATATTTACAACCCGCTATCCGAAATATGACCGAAAGCGAAAACTTAATGCAGTAAAAACGTTTGTGCATTACGAAATATAATTTTTTGTGGCTGATTATCACGATCTTGAAGGATGAGGTTTGTCATCTAAGGTAAGTGATGAAAACCTGAAATGCTTGACTGCTTTGACACATGCAATGCATGCAATTCACTGGTCTGTCGGGTTCTACAATGACATCTATCTACAGGGGTGAACTCGAAGGTTAACAGTGGAGTCTAATGCCATCATTTACTGCATTTAATGTAACACGGTTGATGGCAGGGAAAATATTATTAAAGGTTATTTTGAAAAATCAAAATATTTTCCATTATAAATAAATATTAACTTTTCAATGTACGCAATTTCATTTTACTAGAAGTTTCAGAGAATCACTATATTTTCACGAGGTTTGGATATCCTATATCATACTTAGTGCCACCTACAATATTGTTTGTGATGAATTACTTTCAAGTACCTATATTTTATAGTATTTCCTCACATAATAAAACAATGAAGATTATAATAGAAAACTGTTGTTTGAATGTTTTCAAAACTCTTGACGTGCACAATACTATTGGAAGATATGAAAGCTGTGTATCTGGTAATATGACGTGACTAAAAGGAAGACACCTAAACAACAACGTATATGGGTATAACGTGACTAAATACACGTCCGGAATCACATGATTGGGGATCTGTTAAAATTAAACTCGCTACATGTTATTACTTGTATTTACATTGAATTTCTTAGATGCATTGCATTTGTAGAGGTATATTTTACAACACTTAGCCTTTAAAGTTTTTATTATTAGCCGTAAGAAGACATTTTCTGTCGTAATTTTACATTTTACGAGTAGAAAAATAATGACTATTTTGAAAAGTATTTTTTATTATTTCTAATCAGTATTATTTTTTGATGTTTTATACACATATATATTTGATGTTCTAGTTTCTATAAAAATGACAATGGTAACTAGTGAAATTAAAAATAAGGAATAAATAAACTCCTAATATACCTGTTTGGGCCAAAAATGCGCATTAAAAGAATTTCGCAGTTAATGGGTTAATTTCAGTGCAGACTTGACTTTGACCCTGGAACGCACACATAAAGCAACCAGTTTAGTTTGCATTCACAGCAATATTAATTCTCAGGTCCTTTTCCCAAATCATTCTGTATGGTCGTAGAAAGTCAATTTCAGATAGATAAACATTTTTTCTCCTTTTCGGCCCATACGACTTGAACGCTCGTTTCTTGTTCGGCCTCTCTATCATTCTTTCATGATCTTCATCATGATCATTATGATCATCATGACTGGGCGTGGCCGTAGGGTCGCTGCTCAGCCGGGCACTTCACAAGCTTCCTCCAAATGTCTCGGTTGCGAGTCAATCTCTAAGTCTCTATGAATGATCTTCCAGTCCACTAACTGAGGTTGTCAGAGCATTTTTCCCCTGTCTGTCACTTCCAACCATCATTCCCAAGAACATGTTTATATATATATATATATATATATATATATATATATATATATATATATAGGGCATCCATAAAGTTCATGTGCACTTTTTTTCTATCGCAAATACAAATAAAGTTATAAATTTTTTAAAGTGCACACGAACTTTATGGACACCCTGTATATATATACATATATATATATATGTGTGTGTGTGTGTGTGTGTGTGTGTGTGTGTGTGTGTGTGTGTGTGTGTGTGTGTGTGTGTGTGTGTACTTACAGGTATGGGATATGAAAAAATGGAGTATAACTCCACTGTCTGTAGCATTTAATTTTAAAAAAGGGATCAATAGAGAGTAGAGCTTAATATTATTTATTATATGAGATTAAAACAGAAACAGGTTAAAATCGCTACACAATAGCTTCATGTTTCAGCACTCAAATTGTGCTTCCTCACAAGATGTTAAATAACTGGTGAGTAAAAAATCTTTTAGGTTATTTTTTTAGTTTAGCGTAGGTCTGTCACCTAATTGGTTAATCAGATTAAACCCACAAGCCTCATTTTAATTGTGATTTGTTGTTATCTCGTTCTTCTCTTTCGAAAAAAAGAGGGGGGTTATTCTGCCTTTGAAATTTAAAAATAATTATTTACTAACTAGTTATTTACCATCGCATGAGGAGAAATGTTTTAACCAAATGAGACCATAAATCTTTTTATATGGCGCTGGCCTGGGTAAAGTTGTATGAAGACAGGCAGTTGTCCATGACAGTCAGTCTCTACTTTTCATATCACTGATGCTGTGAGTGCCAATACAGTTTAACCTCGGTTTCATAATGAGTTTTCTGACAGCATTGTATTGCTTTAGAGTTGACTTCTGGGTTTATTCTCCAAACTTTTCATAAAAATGATTATAGCCGCAAGTCAACAGATCTTTTGAAGTCACCTGTGCCAATTATTCATCAACCTATCCTTTTCTCAATCAAAATAAAACACGCCTTAAAATTATTTTATTTCAAACCGAAATATTTGGTCGAAAGAAAGCCTGCTTCGTTAATATGCAAACTAGGTACTTTTTCCACTGAATATTATAAGTTTTTTGATAACAGGTAATACGAGAGAGTTTGTGATTTTGTATTAGTTTTCTTATATTGATTTTTTTTTATTTTGTAACACCATCTCTGGTAGTCGCGTTACAAGATTAAATAAGTGGAAAAATTACAGACCAAAAAAGATGCACACACAGAAAATGTACAGGTATTCTAACTGATCGGCGAGCAGAGTTCTAATTACAGACAAATTTGTTGAATGAATCCATCTCTTCATCTATACCAGGACAGATTGGGCTTTGTAGCCTCGAAGGACATCTCTCTTCTCTTTTGATGTACCGTGTCCCTTCAGAACATAGGCGACCATGGCTCTTCACAAGTTCCTGTCCATTGTAGCTGTTAATAAACTTTGTCTTTCGGCTATTCCTCCTAACCTCTCTCCTGCCATCCATTTATTCAAGCTCACTAAGTGTGTTATGTGCTATTTTCTTCTTGCCCTCTATCTGTTCCGTGAGTATCAGATTTCCCAAGTCTTCCTTCATTATCTGCCCCAGAATCCTCAACTGTCTCTTCCTGATGTTAAATATAAGTTTCCTTTTTGTTTTCCATTTTTTTCTAAAACTTCATCATTGCTCACATGTTCGATCCATGTTATCCTTAGCGTCCTTCTGTATAACCACATTTCTCGTCATCTGCGACGAGATCGTCCAACATTCACTGCCACATGGGAGGACAGATATCGCGTAACACTTTTAGTACACTTTTCTTTGTTTATAGCGAAGTTTTTTTTTCTATTTCTTGGTAGCTTTTGGAACGCTTCCTTGGCTATCCCAATACGCAATCGGATTTCAGCGCAACACATTCTGTCGTCTGTTAAGAAACTTCCCAGCTATTTAAATTTCAGCACTTGTTTCATTTTGGTATCTCCGACTTGCAATTCGCACTTTGGGCTCATCCTTTTCGTAACAACCATGCATTCTGTCTTCTCTACATTTGATGATTAATTCTTTCTTCTCGCTCTCGTTCACTACCTTAAATTGATGGAGAAGAAAATGAGAAACCCCTCCACTGTCGTACCTGATAATTCCCAGATAATGAAGAAAAGTTATATGTGCAGAGTTATGAATGCCTACGTACTGAAGGAAGGTGCTATTTAAAAAAAAAACGAAACAGAAAAATACCTACATGAATTTAACTATTACTTGGGGAAGCTTATGGTGATTTCCAAGCGTATGTGGCACACAGCCGAAATTTTGGAGCGCCCAGCGAGGGTTGAACTCACTATTCAGTGGTAATAGATCTAACATAACAAGCTTTGTAATGATTACACCACGTCGAAGTACCCAATGATTTTCCATCGTAGCTTAGATGTGGCAGACGGCCGAAAGTTTGGACCAACCAATGAGGATCAAACTCACTATTCAGTCGTAATAGATGTAGCAAGACAAGCTTTCTAACCATTACACCACGTCGAGGTGCCCAATGAATTTCTAAGCGTAGCTTAGATGTGGCACACGACCAAACGTTTTGAGCAACCATTGAGGATCGAACTCAATATTCAGTCGTTATCGATCTAGAAAGACAAACTTTCTAACCATTACACCACGTCGAAGTACACAATGATTTTCCAAGCGTAGCTTAGATGTGGCACACGGCCGAATGTTTGGAGGAACCAGTGAGTATCTAATTCACTATTCAGTCGTTATCGATCTAGAAAGACAAACTTTCTAACCATTACACCACGTCGAAGTACCCAAAGAGTTTCCAAGCTTACCTTTGATGTGGCACACGGCCGAAAGTTTAGAGCAACCAGTGAGGATCGAATTCAATATTCAGTCGCAATAGATCTAGCCAGACAAGTTTTCTAACCATTACACCAGTTCGAAGTACCCAATGATTTTCAAATCGTAGCTTAGATGTGGCACACGGCTGAAAATTTGGAGCAACCAGTGACGATGGAATTCACTATTCAGTCGTAATAGATCTCGCAAGACAAACTTTCTAACCATTACACCACCTCGATGTGCCCAATGATTTTCCAAGCGTTACTTATATGTGGCACACGGCCGAAAGTTTGGATGAACCAGTAAGGATCGAATTCACTATTCAGTCGTAATAGATCTAGCAAGACAAACTTTCTAACCATTACATCACTTAGCTGTGGCACATTGCCGAAGTTTGGAGCAACCAGTGATTATTCAATCGTAATAGATCTAACAAGACAAGCTTTCTAACGACTACACCACTTCGAGGTGCCCAATGATTTTCTAAGCGTAGCTTAGATGTGGCACACGGCCAAATGTTTCGAGCGACCAGTGTGGATCGAACTCACTATTCAGTCGTAATTGTTCTTGCGAGACAAACTTGCTAACTATTACACAGTGATGTGGCTTATAGGAATAAATAAGTCAAAGAGAACAAGCATTAGAAAAAGTAAATTTGCTATATGCCTACTTTGCATAAAAGCAATAATTAAACCCAAAGTATTTGTAGGCCGGAAAAATTTATTAATACAAGGTGTCCCAAAATAATGTATACAGCCTTTAAATATTAATAGTTAATAATACATTACTGTGATGTGAGAACTTTTATGGATGAAAATACGCAAAATAGATTGATTGGAAGAAGAGAAATAGTTGTTTACCCACCAGAGTTGACACCTTTAAATTTCTTTTTGTTGGGGTTCCTAAAAGACAAAGTTTACAGCAGGAAATCTGAAACAATTGCTGAAATGAGAGTAGCAATTGAAGAAGAATATGCTCAAATACCAAAGGAAATGATATTGGATGTTTGTAGGTCTATTTCTTCAAGATATGAAAAGTGCATTAAACAGAACGGCAACCAGTTTGAACATTTGATGTGAACCCATCATTATATGAACATTCTGCCATTGTCCCAAGTAGCTTTTATCTTATTAAACATAATTTTCTATGTGTTTTGTATATTTTACTCTCAAGTTCTTTAAAAGTGTATTCTTTCTCTTGTATTAATCTTATTTACAAGTCAAAATACATAAATTGAATAAGTTATAACGATTCAAAGAGTGTATACATTGTTTTGGGACACCCTGTATATTTGCATTTTCCTAGAATTTCATTCTTTTAATTTAGATATTTAAATTAAATTTTGAAATTAAATATTTCTTATTTGTTCTTCTAAGAATAATTCTTACCTTCGTGAGAAACAAAGTGTACGGAACCGCTATGTAATAGCCCGCCTACATGGCAGTTAATGTTAGACAATCTCCTCACAGATAAGGAAACGCTTGAGACAACAGAAATGTGGTTCTACAGAAGGGTGCTGAGGATACCATGAACCAAACATGTGAGCTACGACGAAATTTTAGACAAAATGAAAATAAAAAGGACACTTAGAAAGAGACAGTTAAAATTGTCGGGCACATAGTCAGGAAATATGGCCTGGAAAATTCGATACTCTCAGGACATATTAAAGATAAGATGGACAAAGCAAATCAGCGTACCTGACGAACTTGTGTAAATAGATGGCGGAACATGGTTTAGGAAAGGTAACAAAAAGAAAGAAATTTGAACTACAAAAATCAGGAAGTTGTGGAGATCCATCATCGCCAACGTCCTGAAGAGACACAACACGTAGAAGAAGACATTATTTGCTACTTAATATTAGTACGTATATTTCTATTCATTTTGTAACCATATGTACCTGAAAAGAATCGTGTCATTTGCGTATATGTTATTCTCAAAAGACATATTTGATTATTTATATATATATATATATATATATATATATATATATGTGTGTGTGTGTGTGTGTGTGTGTGTGTGTGTGCCTGTGTGTGACCGCAAGTAAATTATTGAACTGATTCGAACGCCCAACCCGGTCATAAGTAAATGATATGATATATCAATTACACCAATTTCTATCGTTGGAACGGTTGGATAGAATTAACTTTAAAATACTAAGTTATGCAGGGTGAACAGATACTACACTGAACCCCAAAAAGGGCAATAATTTAATCCTAGACAGAACACCAAAAATATTTTTAAAAATAATTATGTTTCTTTGCAGAAATTTTTAGCGAGCGTTTGTTTATAGGCAAACTGATAATGAATCTCTTCAGATATCCATACAATTTTTACAGATTATATTTCTTAGATCTTTGTATTGATTATAGATATTTGTTTTTCTTAATGTTCATGAATTGTCCTTTTCCGCTGTAATAAATTTAAATTTATTTTAATAGTTTTTATCGTATTCTGCAGATTATACGCTAAGTAACACATCGCCATCTACCATAAACTTTCTTTAAAGTTAATAACTCAAAAACGAAGGATTTGCGAACATATGTCGATGTTTTGGTGTGAGGAACCCGCCTAAAAAGTTTGTAAACGTATTTTTGCTGCACCCTCTGTGCGATGAAACCATATTTTTAAATCAGTTAATTTATATATACTTTATGAAGAATACTAGAATGATATCTAGTTGAAAGATGCCAGACCACAATGGCATCCATAGACAGTGTTTCAAAATATCAACCTTTTTTCAGAAAAAAAGGTTATTTACACTATTTTCATGTGGACTATTATCCTCATCTTTGTTGTTATATCAACAACGAAGATGATGACAGTATTCCCAATGCAAATAGTGTAAATAATGATAACTCATTAACCTAGAAATTCAAATAGAAATCATGAAAAACAGCTCTTGAAATTTCAAGAATTCCTGATGACATCATGAACCCCAAGTTTGTGACAAAATGTATGATAATCCTTATTTTATAATGGCAATGTCTATATTAGCAGTTTCCCTATACGGAAACATATGGCATTTATTGACAGAGCAGCCAGTACTCTTTTCGTTTGAAATTTATAGATATTTTCCCTTAAAACATTTTTTCAGGAAAATAGTTTTCTTCATACCTAGTAGTTGTTATCTTTCTTTCCGGTATTGATAAGGGTTTCCTTCCTAACGTTTTATTTGAAGTAGTGTGAAATGAAGTAAAAACTTGATTATGTCATTATTTACTCTTCGATTTACATCTGCTATCCATTTAAGCTGTTTCTGCTGTTGGTAGTCCTCAAGTGATGTGCTTTCTGTTATTTGGTACAGTTATTTATTTGTGAATCTGTATCGCCAGTCCACAAATTTCAAAGAAGTATGATTTTTGCCAACACCATCAGCGTTCATAAGACGCTCCGAAATGAATTGTCGTAATTAATTACAGACTCATGATGTGCCTGCTCTTAAATGACCAAGCCTAATAATATGCAAAATATTATGGAAGGACAAAATGTAGGAGAATATTAAGATTCATAACGCAAGAAAGGAATTATTCGTAAGGAACGGAAAGCAAAATATAAGAAAGACACCAGAACGGCAAGTGTTTTTGTTTCTTTTTATCAAAAGAGATGCTGGTTGTGATTAAAACAGAAAGAATTTGACAATAACATGTGGAAATGAGAAAAAGTCTGAGATATATTCATTCAACCTTGGAAAATGGAAGGTTTGAATATACCAAAAATGTTAGAATATTTGATTATATTCATTAATATTACAAAATATAGAATTGAAGAGTAGAGTCAACATTAGAAAAAAGATCAGTAACCGAGATTAGGATCCAAAGGAAAATTTAAGGTGATTCTTTTTTTTTCTTTTTCGTAATATCATTGATACGACTCATTCTATTCATGTGGTATTGTAAAAGCCAGTGAAGTTTCAATAATTCACCAGAAAGAGCCGATAAGTAACGGTTGATCAGAAGCTCTTTGTCAAAGTTTAACCAAAAAAGAAGCATCAAACTCATGTGCAATCATAGGAACGGAGTTTAAAATTGAGAAATATGAGCGGGAAGATAGAAAGCAAAACAGGAAATCCAACTAATCAACAATTATATTATCAAATAAAATTATCAAGACAATAAAAGGAAAATATTAATGAAAGATTTCTCAGAAAATTCTATGTGGATTTAATTAAAGAGAATGAAATTAAATAAAATATTTGCAAAGCGATTAGAAATTAAACACAATCACAGAATTCTGATTAAAATCATAATTACGCGGACAATAAGATATTTTCGGTTCTTTATAAACTGAATAAAATTTGAATCAAAGAGAAACGAAATTGATGACCATGCGTAAAACCTAACGCTTTCAGGGTGATATAAAATGTAAACCAGTTAATATATCGTTTGTCAGATGATGCTTACGAGGATACAATATACAGTTTCAAACCTCGTCGAAGATTACTATTTTGTTTTCGGACTGTGCTAAGATTTGCTACTGAAAATAGAACTGAAAATGTTTCATCTAAGAAATTCGAACAATCTAAAGACAATTCTGACTTCTAAATTTGACCTTAATAAGAACCTCGATTTTTTTCTTTCTATGTACCGTGTCCCTTCAGGACGTAGGTGATCATGTCTCTCCACTTCCCCCTATCCCTTGTAGCTCTCTGTAAGTTTCGTCCCTCTGCCACATCCACAAGACTAAGTTCTGTCATCCACTTACTTAAGCTCGCCAGGTATATCATGCATTGCTTAACATCGCTTAACATTGTCTCTCTTTCCCACTATTCGACCCGTGAGTATCAGATTCTCCAGGCCCTGCTTTCTCATTACGTATCCCAGAAACCTCAGCTGCCTCTTCCTGATGTTAAGTATGAGCTTCCTCCTTCTTTGTATCCTCCCCAAAACGTCATCATTGCTCACACGCTTGGTGCATGATATCCTTATCATCCCTCTGTAGAACCATATCTCCGTTGCCTCGAGTCTTCTTCATCTATGAGGAGACCGTCCAACCTTCGCTGCCGTAAAGGAGGACAGATGTCACGTAGCAGCTCAGTACTCTTTTCTTTGTTACCAAAGAAATCCTCCTGTCTCGTAATACTCTGCCCAGCTTTTGGAATGCGTAATGGGCCATCCCAATACGTCTTCGGATCTCAGCGTTGCACTTACCGTCTTCTATCAAAACAATCCCCAGATATTTAAATTTCCGTACCTGCTCGATTTTAGTGTCCTCGACCTGCAAATCGCATTTCGGGCTCATCTTTTTACTGATGACCATACATTCTGTTTTCTTGTAGTTTATGCTTAGTCCCTTCTTCTCGCTCTCCTTCGTAACCTTCTGTAGGAGGTTTTGCAACTTCTTTTCCGTTTTTGCTATCAGTACTGTGTCATTTGCGTATTTTATGTTGTTAAGATTGTAGCCGCTCATTCTTTGGGAAGAGGAATAGAGACATAACGTCGCCAGCATCAGTGATCACTCCATACACCGTGGTAATCACCATTAGACTCATCCAACTCTTTCCGAATCCTCTGCACAGTCCTGGGATTGACACTCAAGGACTCTGAAATGTTCGCATTGGAACTTCTGGCGCGAATATCAATCACAACAGCATGCCGTTTCCAAATGCCGGTGTGAATTGTGCCATGGTGCTCTTTTCTCACAGACGATGCCCAGCTGACACAGGAGTACTGTGCAGTCGACAAAATCAAAAACGAACAACGCGCATGCGCGAAATTAAATGTATAAAATTGCGACAATTTATCCATCGCACCCTTTATATCGACACGGACAAAAAGTAAGATGTCATTTTCAGGTAGAAATATATTTTTCTAATAATTTTATTTTTTTACATCAGTATATTCAGAAAAATATTCTAATATTCATCTATTGCCCTTCTAGTAATGCTTATTTTATTTCCCCTCAGGGTAGTTATATATTTCTAATGAGTTTAATACGAAATCTCATAAATTAAAGAATTAAAAGGCCGTTCACCAATTTTATTTTACCCATTACAACACTAATTTGGTTTCATCGACATGTGTATATATAGGTATTAACGAAGTTTAGTTGAATCTGGAACAAATCATTCAGAATATTTTTCTAAGTGAGGATCGTATCCGCAAGAAATGTTCTGAGGAACTCAGTCGTGGAATCTTGCTTGACAGACGTCCGCGTACATGAGCAGGTATACGTATTTTGCGATCCATAGTACGTCTTGGGTGGAAGCAGAATGTACGCTTTTACGGAAGTTTTGCCTGAGGCAATCGATAATAAGATGTAAAGACTTCTGTAACGAATTTCAACTTTGGTTCGGATCATAATAGTAAAAATACAACAATAAAAACACGCGAGAATATATCTGGAAGGCATTTTAAAAATGTCCAGATGACCAAAGAATTTCTTCTTGGCTTCTTGTCTAAAGAAATGGACCGACAAAAAGAAAAAGGAGAAACCCAAAACGCTGTGTCTGAAGATTGTTTTTTAAGGAAAACAGTTTTAAAGGATATATATATATATATATATATATATATATATATATATATATATATATATATATATATATATATATAGTGTATATATATGGTGTGTGTGTGTGTATACACATATATTGCGTATATATATCTTGTGTATATATATCGTGCGTATATATATATATAAATATATATATATATCGTGTATATATCGTGTATAATCATATCGCGTATATATATGCATCATGTGTGTATATATATATATATATATATATATCGTGTATATCTATATAGATCGTGTGTGTGTGTGTGCATAGATAGATAGATAGATAGATAGATACTGTGTATATATACATATATATATATATATATCGCATATATATATCTCGTATTTACATATATATATAATATATATATATATACATACATATATATATATCGTGTATATATCGTGTATAAATATATCGCGTATCATGTGTATATATATATATATATATATATATATATACATATATATATATATATCGTGTATATCTATATAGATCGTGTGTGCATGTGTGCATAGATAGATAGATAGATAGATAGATACTGTGTATATATATATCGCATATATCGCGTATTTACATATATATATATATATATATTTATATATATATATATATATATATATATATATATATATGTATATACTTTTAGATTTACAAAAAGGAAATACAACTTAGAACACACGCAGTATAGTGTTGTAACGGATATAAGTATACATACGCACACAAACACAATATATATATATATATATATATATATATATATATATATATATATATATATATATATATATATATATATATATATATTTCCTTTTTGTAAATCTAAAAGTATACTTTGTTTAGTAATGATTTCATTACTAAACGAAGTAAAAAAAAAAGTAAAAAAATAATTTTTGGAAGTCATATTGATGGATAAAAGAAATGATTACTGACTTCCATGCGTTTCTTTTCTTTCTTCTTTTTTATAAGAACCGACGACAAAGCTTTCCTCCTTTAAGGTTTATTGCACAAAGTTCGTAAATTAATTTTTATATGACGAACGTTTGATAAAGTTTTCTTGCTGGGCGACTGTCAGAACACAGCAGGATTCCTCAGGTTCGCAGAGATAAATTTTCCATTCTTAGAAAAAGACAATTCCTTCACAAGGATAGGAACTTGTGAATATACGCAATATATGTGAGAAATAGAGACAATAAAAACGAAAAAGAAATTGACGGTATTTGAGAATCGCAAATAAATGAAATAAACCCAAATTTAGTCATTCATTTTGTTTCACGATTCCTGTCAGGAAATATTCAACCATTTCAAATATCTCGACAACCGGTTACGTAGCCTTGATATGGCTGAAATTAACTAGAAGTTATCTTGCTGTGCATACGTGAATAGAATCTTTTCCAATTGGATGAGTTTCTGTACTGGGTAACGAATGTATTCCCAAATGACTGATCAGTTGTCTCTCTGTGGTTTCTGACTTTACACAAAGATACAGTCGCTCCCCAGTCCTGGGTATGATGACAAACTACATCCGGCAGCAAGGTGTCGGGAAATTGGAAGTTGTGTGAAGAGTGAACCACCTCTAAATTTCTATTGTTTCCTGGTCCAAATTGACTCGGGGTGGTAGCACTTGTTAGACGCCCACCTAGGGGCAAATAGGGAACCACCCAACAAAAACAAAATACTTTGAAAATATAAAAATACATTTTTATATAAAAAAATAACTTATTTATATGAAAGAATTACATATTTATATTAAAAAATACCAACAATATATATTTAATTTTAGTTACCAACAATACGTGTATATTGTAAAATGACCAAGAATACAATTTTAAAGCAAAATGACCAGCAATACATTTCATCTGTAGTTGAAGGCGTTCAAAATATATTTAATTGAAGCCATAAAATTGTGTTAAGCAGATTTAGATTTCGGTATTTAATAACCCATAGAGGTGTTGATATGCCGCTAAACAAAATCAACCATTTGAAGTAATAAAAATATGATATATGTCATTCTGCTTTCACAATTGTATACATGGTAGATGATACTCAGCTTTTGTACACAAAAGCTGAGCATCGTCTACCATGTATACAATTGTGAAATCTCCCATGAAAATTAAGTTTCGGCATTAAATGACTCATAACGAGTTAATATGTCTTTAAATAAACAAGCAAATCAAATCAAAATTGCCATTGAACGAGTTCAAGAAAAAAACTACCAGGTAGCTGGTGGTAAAGGTGAGATTAGCAGTTTTGGCATATGGAAATATTCAGCATTTCCTTTTTTCTACAGTAAGGTTCACCTTGCAAAAGAACTTGGAGGTAACCCGATATAGAGGGTTACGTTGAGATGTAAGATAGGTGTGGAAGATTACGGTTAACTCTAGACTTGGACAGGTTAAGAATGTAGCGATCGGGAAAACATACTGTTGGGAGTCGGTTCCACAGGCCAGTGGTTAGCAGGAATAAACTGTTAGAGTGGAACATACCATTCGCCGATTGAATACAGAGGGAATGTGGCTGGTTTGCTACTATGTAAGTGGCATGGCGGGACCTAACTGTGAAGGTTAGACCTGGAGGAACCAAGGAATGTATTTCGTCTGAGAACTTTCCATGGATGAAGCGAAAATTCCTGAGAGACTCACTGAATCTCGACTGTAAGAGAGAGGGTGGAGGGTGGAAAATAATTCTTCTCCAACAAGGTTTCGGAGACGCTTTTGAACTCTATCAAGACTGCACAATAAGGACCGGACAGCTACTAAACTGTTAACTTTACTTTCTATTGAAATTCATAAAATCTTTCTCTTAAACAGTTTTTCAAGAAAATAGGTTTCTCAGATTTCACTAGCTGTAATCACTCTTTCTAGAAATGTAGTGAATTTTATTGCTAACCTCTTGTTCAAAGTAGTGTGGAAACTTTATGTCATTATTTTCTTTACACGTTACACGTTACATGTTGCACGCACTGATCACTTAAGTTGTTTCTCTTGCTGAAAGTTCTAAAGTGATGTGGTTTCTGTTATTTGGTAAAGTTCCTTGTTTGTGATTCTGTAGCGCCAGTCCACGTGATTCGAGAAAGTATGGTTCTCTCTCAGACCTACAGGTTTCATTCGCTTGAAGTTATCTTTAATTATCAATTTGTGAATGCTGACACGTTAGACATTTTTGAACGAGTTGGACATCACGCATGACACTAAAATGAGATTCTAGATGGTGACCCAGAATATCTAGTAAAGTTCTTTGTGTAGCGCCAGTCCACGAGAACCGAGAAAGTATGGTCCTCTTCTAAGACCGACAGGTATCATTCGCTCGAAGTTACCTTTAATTATCAATCTGTGAAAGCTGACACTTTAGACATTTCTCAACGTGTTGGACATCACGCATGACACTAAAATGAGATTCTAGATGGTGACCTAGAAAATCACTTGATACGTATTAATCATTAATGGCTATCTTCCCATTTTTGGGACGTTAAACATTAATGAGTTAATGATGTGAATTTCATTTTGTAAGTTTCGTGATGTTGGACAGCTTCGCTTGTTACTTTTGCTATGTCAACCGAAAGTTCCTTGTCACTTCCAAAAATGCTCGTTATATTCGTGAATTCGTAGACGCCGGTACTAGTAGTAACGCCTTCCAATAATATCCGCACTAGTAATACTTATTCAAGTAGTAATCGCCAAATAGTATAATGATTAGAAAAGAATTGTAATTCGTATAGTAGCAGAGTAGAGAGAGTGAACATATAGCACTAGTGGATAGACAATAAGAGTGGACAGTGATCCTTAGGCTGCTTCGTATTTATTCACTTCCTTTATGACCACGTGATCTACTTAATAACGGTTCCAAACCACAGTGTCAGCAACGACATTTACACATATACAAAAGTAAGAAATATACTTATTCATATAAAATTCACTATTCGCTATAATTATTCATTATTTTACCAACGATGTTTTGTGTGTCTTATTATTCTTCATAATGTTTATAGATTTAAACAATTATTTTTGTTAACAGTACAAGTTTACAAACGAAATATTGTTTTTTGTGTAGACGTGTTAGTCTCTTGCGAATTTTTCAAAAGTCAGATTTTTAACGTTGTGTTGAAAGCGTTTGCATTTTATCGTTAACCAATACAGAACGCGCTCGTGGCGACCGTTAGTAATAACGTAGAATAGACGGTAAACAGATGTGTTACACATCGGAAGTAGCATTGTTTTAATTAACTTTGTTTATTTTCGAAATTGACCAAGACCAACTCGATGCCTGTTGAGCTGTGGTCTGGAGATAATGTGAAGCACGCTTCAGGTTCCGACCAGTGATGCCCACTTTCAAAAAGAAGGAAACATTGACCGTCTAAGGAATCAATAGGTAGCACATGACATATCCACTCCTTTTCCACACAATCGGATCTCAGCGATTCATGGCGGTTTTTCTTTCGCTCGTGCGCCTGCTTCCTGTTTTCCTCCCATCGAACCATGAATTCTACTAGATTTCTTTGAATCAGACCACGCTACAATGTCAGGTCGTCAGTCTGTCTGAATGTTGTGTACCGGAAATTGCAGAGAAGTTCTAAGATCAACTAACGCCCTCCAATCAGTAGCGTCATGTTGGGAGTTATTTGGGGTTTTCGCAGAGCGTTCACCTTCATTGTGGTAACGGATCTTAGGTTCTCTAGCCGTTAGAGGCTGTTTGTTGGCTGCTTCACACTGTGTACTGACTAAGTCCATTACCACCTCCACCACTTTGGTATGATGCTACGTGTATATTTGCAGTGATTGTGGGCATGCAGGAAGCACGTGACGTGAAGTCCCTCGATCACTTTGACATAATGCGCAAACATCGGTGTCAGTGTACCCCGACATCTTGATCTTGGTCGTATTTGGTAGATCATAGGTAGGAGGCATGATATTGCCAATGGCTCTATTGCAATCTCGGTATTCCATAATAGCTTCAATATCACTCCATGTAGTCCAAGCATATTGTCTGAACTGAGAAACAGCAGTAACTGTTCGCTGCTCTTCCTCGCGATTCCTGATTTCTTCAAACACCATGTCTCGTTTTCCCTTTGGACTCTGCTTGGAAAAAAACTGCTTGTGCTTGCCCAGACCAGATCGATTTAATTGGGTCGCCCCCATTTTCACCTCGATTCTGCTTCTTCGGTGGCTTTTAGTGCCGACCATTTGGTGCCAGTTTTGATACCTGGCTGTAACCTGCGGACGATCTCATCGGCCAAGTCGTTCATCATCATGTGAATGTGTACTGTCCCGACTTTGAACACCTCCAACAATGAAGAGATGGGAAGTTGTCGGTTTCCGGCATTGTCCCACTGTGGAGAAGTAAGGAGGGGCTCCAAGCCACTTGCGCAGGTACTTGTTGTTACACTTTTGCGTCTGCTCAATTTAAGACAGAATATTATACACCTGCACAGCTACAGAAGCCGGGGCAGCAAACCATGTTGGTAGCACCAAGCCGTAAGTCTGCCGAGGAGATGGGTTCTGTCGATGTATTCAAGTCCATCTAATGTTACTTTCTGCACTTCATTACCTCGGCATCGATCCTTCAGTGGAATTTCATACACAGCCGTCCGAGGCTCTTCTCTGGCGTCCATTTGACTGTAGGGATCATGTCACCCCCCATAAAGAAGTGAATCTCCTTGACAGAGCCTCTGAGTAATGATAAATTCTGAGTTTGGACTTCATTCTCGCCCACGTGAAGAGCTTATGGTAGCGCTGCAGCAGTTTATTGGCACCGACCTTAGATGGAACCAGAATGGTGATGACAGCCATGAACGCTCTGGAAGGAGAAAGAACCATGTGTTCCTTTGTCTTCACTCTCTTTGCTGTGTCCGCTGCAGCCTGTAATATGAACTCCATGGACATAATGAAAAGAAGTTGGGAAATCACACACCCCATCATGATGCCGACCTCGACGGCTTGCCACATGGCGGTGTAGTTACCAATGTGACCTGCATAAACGCAGTTCTTAAATAGAGATCTCAAGGGACATTTGAATTAGTTCATGAGGAACTGACCCATACGCATTCACGAGAGCAAGCCAAATTACATAAAGCTCAGTTTTATTTTGTTTGGCTGATAGGATGTGCGAAATATTAATATTCACATTTAGTGATCTTGCGTGTCCTTTCAGGTGAGTATGGTTCTCCACAACTTTGTAATCCTTAACAATGTTTGTCTCTTTGCCAAACCCTCATTCCGCCATCCATTCACGCCATCTTGTCATGTAGGTGTTCGGTTACCTTCTTTTGATTCTCCTACACTCAATATACCCTGTTAGTATCAAATTCCTCCTGGTCCCTTATTATATGTACACGAAATATCAACTGTCTCTTTCTGATTTTGAATATAAGAATCATACACGTTTTCTTATCAGATGTGTTATTCGTTTATAAAAGTAGTATTAGAGCTCTAACAATTTTAAGCCTAATAAAAAATAATGCTCACTGATTTAGTTCTCAACTTTGCACAGTGAATATTTCCGAATGTTCACATATTTCCGATACGGTTCACGAAGCGTTTTTAATAGAGAGCGGAAACCCGAAGGCGCATTGGTATAGCGAATGGTGCCTTCCAAAAGCTCAGTAAACTATTAAGAAACAGGAAAATTTTGTTAGAAAAACAAAAGAAAATAGTACTGAACTGTTACGTAATATCAGTCCTCCTATATGGCAGTGAATCCTGAACAAACTTTTCAGCGATGAAGACGAGACTTGAATGAAGATAAATGTGGTTCTACAGAAGGATGCTGAGGATACTATGAACTTGCGAGTAACAACGAAGTTTTAGAGAAAATGGAAATAAGGATACTTATACTTAGCATCAGAAGGGACAGTCGAAATTTCTAAGGCACATAATGAGGAAAGAGGTCTTGGAAATTTTTACACAGGACGTATTGAAAGCGAGAGGAACAGTGGAAAACAGAGCTATAGCCTACATAACGAGCTTGTGTAAATTGTTGGCAGGACATGGTTTATGAGAGAGAACAAAAACCAAAAGAACTAAAAAGAAGAGGAAATTGTTGAGAGCCATAATCGCCTACGTCCTGACAAGACACAGCACATAAAAGTGAAATCGACAACTGATAAATGTGTGCAATTTCCAGAGAACATAATGATAAGTGATAGAAATCATTCCTATTATTGTCTCTAAGCAAAATAAGTTCTTTCTTTTATTTCTGGACAATACTGTCCCATGCACGTAAATTAGACTGTATTTCTACAGTATTTCACGTGTAAATTTGCCGACACTAAACGATGTTGACAGACAATCAGCAAAATATCATTAGTGGGCGATTATTGTCTATTTAAGAGGGGCAGCTCAACATGTGAGCTACAAATTGAAGACGTCAAAATAAAGCAGGTTGAGAAATATAATTATCTAGAAATTGTTATAAAAGACGACTAAAATATAATACAGAAATCAGTAGTCGCATTAGAATTAAGAAAGTGCCTTCCAAAAGCTAAACAAAGTATTAAGAAACAGAAACATTTCGTTAGAAACAGAAAATAAACAGTGCTGAAATGCTACATGAAATCGATCTTTCTAAATGGTAGTAAATTCTGAACAATTTCCTCACAGATGAAAAGGAGAATTGAGGCAACAGAAATGTATTTTTTTTTACAGAAGGATGCCGAGAATACCATGGACAAAGCATGTGAGAAAGAAGGAAGTTTTAAAGAAAACCAAAATAAACGGAAGTTTAGACTGAGAAAGAGAGAATTGAAATTTCTGGGGTGCATAATGTCGAAGACGGGATTGGAAAAGTTGACACTCACAGGAAGTAATGAAATATTGAAGACAAAATTAATAGAGAAAGGCAGCGAACAACCTACCTACCGAGTTCGTGAATGAACGGCAGAACATAGATTATGAGTGACAGTAAGGGGACAAATCTTGCTAAGTTATACAAATCTTACGATGTTGTGGATGGATATAATTGTTCACGTTCTGAAGAAACACGGTATATAAAAGATTAATCTAATCACAACTAAGCTTATCGGTCCGGAATATCAAAGTCTATACTTGCATATACTACTACATTCCTTCATGGTTTGATTACGTTCTCGTGGGAAAATATATACATTTCGTTGCGTTTCAGTCATCCAACAAAACTATCATGCATAATACTGCATTGATCCAATAAAGCAACATAAAGTCCATGGCTATAAATAACATCAAGCATTAGCCCTAAATAAAAGAAATTGAATGGCATGTTTCTTCCTTTCTCGAATTCCCATAATTTTTCAGTGGATTGTATGTAGAGCCCGCAAAAAGTTTAGTGAAGATCTTCTGAAGTGTAAAACTGACAGTCCACCTTCATTTGTTATTCATATGGTTACTCTGTCTATATCTAAAAATAGCTGTATTGAAATATTGAGCATTCTTATATCAGGTATACATCAAATTTTACTTAATTTGTATATTCTTTTTCTTATGTATATAAAAGTGTCTATTTAGATATTTTTAAAGAGCTTCTTGATACATATAAAAATAAGGTTTTGTGAATATCTACCTATTCAAAATGGGCGTTTGCTTTCTTGGATGCTGCCGAGATCTAGTCCATTTTCATGTTTTGCAAAAAGAATCTAATCTATATTCATGTCTTGAATTTTTTTGATTTTCAGTTTATCCTCCATGCAGAAATCTTTCTTCATCATTTTTTTATTTTCTGTATTTTGGGAACATGGTGTTATTTATAAATCTTTTCATATGCAAACGATAGCACGTCGATTGCATATATTCCTTATAATCTTTTATGTATGTTTGTGTGTCTGTTGGTGATTACACACTGATATCAAAACCAAGTAACGACAGTGATCATATAGTTGGACTGAGGATTGCGTTCAAACATGAAGCACACTGTCGTCACTCGTCGTTGTTCTCAGTGTCCATTCTTATGAATTTAAATTTAGTCCCAGATGAACATTTAAGAATGGAAATAAGGTTGGAAATAAGAATTACAAAATCCTAATTTAGAGACGCTGATAAAAAAAATTTATAAAAAGTAATAAGCAAGAATAAACATTAGGAAATCAAGGGGGATAACTATTTTTCCATGAAAATTAACATTCAGTCATTTCCCAATAAATATAACATTCTTAGTAATATGAAATAATGTCGGATTGAAAAATTCATTACATACATACATACATACATACATACATACATACATACATATATATATATATATATATATATATATATATATATATATAGGGGGGAGATACGATATATAAATTTCTACATATCAGAAAAATGTTACGTACTTGAATAAAATCAACACAGTCATTACCGTAGTACCTCACCGTAAGGAATCTGACCAAAATTTCAATTTAAAAATGGTGCTTTAATTAAAAGAGAAAGCAAATTTACTAACGTCTAAATGTATAGAAAGTGCACTGATTATTAAATACCCCTCGGTAAAATTGTGCCTAGATTCTTATAACATTTCACTTTTCTTGGCAATTCTTCTGTTCTCACAATATATATATATATATATATATATATATATATATATATATATATATATATATATATATATGTATGTATGTATGTATGTATTAAAAATTTGAATTATACGTTAACGACAATGATTTGTATATTCATTTCTTTAGATATATAAGAGTTTTATTTTAAATACTGTTAAAATACCTTTAAATACACATAAAATAACATCTGTGGATTATATATATATATATATATATATATATATATATATATATATATATATATATATATATATATATATATATATATATATATTCCTATGTGTATGTGGGTGTGTACTTGTGTTTATCACATTAAACGTTAATTTGAGTGGATATCCATATTTGAGTAGACGCTCCGTTTATGTTACACAGTATATATATTTTCGTCTTCCCGCCTGAATATACGAGAAATAAACAATGGACGAAAATTATTTTTATAATCATTTCAACCAAGCAAGGCGGAAATGCCGGGGTGTGGTGGGATTACAGAGAGTAAAGGTCAGAGAAAAGACTGAGTTTAGGGGAGGGACCGAGGAAAGGATAAAAGCTGAACGGGGTTCAAGGAAATGGAAGATGACGATTGAAGCCGCATTTAAATTTTTGAAGATTGTAGTTATCAGGGAAGCAAGAGAACGGAAGAGAGTTCCGCAGGCAAGAAGTTCAAGAAAAGTAACTCCTGGAATAGAATTGGCGGTTACATTTAACTAATTCAACAGTAAAAGGGTGGTACCTATATGTAAATCTAGTCTCACACGTACACTCATGTAGTCCAGACTCCATGAAAAAATGTTAGTACGGGCAGTTGCCATGAAAATATTTGTAGAAAAGACAGAAGGAAACTCTGTCATGTCGGTGAGAAAGTGACTGAACTCTGTCATATGCCAAATCAGGATCGATTACATTGTGGATCCTTTTTTTGGATTTTGTCAAGAGCCTCGAGATGAGTAACAGGAGCACCTAACCAGATACTACAACAGTATTCAATGCACAGACAAATGGTAGTTTTGTGAATGTGAATGATGGGCTCTGACGAAAGAAACCTTGTGGCACGACACAGTGAACCAAACTCCCTTGGAGTAGATACAACTAGTAATTCAGTGTAGTCGTTCCACTTCAAGTCTGTTGAAAACATGAGGCCAATAAGGTGCAGTGTGTTGCTCTCCATGAGTCAAGTATCATGGAGGGCAGGAAGGTTTCTCTATGGTGAGAAATGAGAACAGATTCTTTTTGGAGGCAATAAGAATTACGAGGCATTTCCAGCACCAGTTAACCATAGATTGGAGGTGCGTATCAAGAGCAGTGGCCAGGTTAACTTTGTCAGCTCTGACGGATTTGCTATTGAGAAAAGAGTAAATGGTAGTTTCATCAGCACGAATGCTCACTTGGGAACTAATGACATAAGAAAGATTATTGATGAAGATCAGGAACAGCATAGGACGCAGGATAAATCCTTGGAGGACATCTGTGTTCGTGTGAAAGGATCTGGAAGCGACCATCATTTCACGATTTTATAGGAATGATGGGATTAAATCTGACAATCGTCCAGTAATACCGTAGGCCTGTAGCTTACGTAGTCGACCAGTGTGTCAAACCCTGTCAAAAGCCTTCGTGTTATCTAGAGCCACAGCTCGAGCTTCGCTGCTATTATCAAGAGTTTGATATACATATTCAGACATGGCCGTTAGCACATCAGCGGTAAATCTGACAAAACGGAAGCTATATCGTTTGTCAGAAAGTAGGTCGTGAGAGGTAAGATGCTTGACCACTTCAGCATTGGTTAAAGCCTCGAATAATTTGCCGAAAAGTGGTAGGACACTAATAGGACGATAGCTAGAGGGGTCAGAATGTCCTCCATTGTTCTTAAAAATAGGAACTACAGAAGAGGACTTACATCAAGCTGGAAAGCAGGAAGCGATGCAATAGTTGTAGAGTTTGAAGATTACTGGAGACAACACGATAGTACATTTCTTTAAGACGTTGGCTGGGACGCCGTCACCTCCGCTTGCCTTATGTGAGTCTAATTTAGAAATGATGTCTGAAACCTGTGATTGGGTTATGTGCATATCACGCAATAGGACCTCTGTCCTATTGGGGAAATCAGGTGTGGGTATTCCAAATGAGTTGAGTGCTGAGTTGGACGAGAATTTCCGAGTAAAATATGCAACCTTATCTGCTGTATCCGAATTTATTGAATAGAGGAGGGATTTAGGTTTTGCTGTTGTTCAGCAAAGTCTTGGAGAACCGACAATAATCACTAGAACCGAACTTGCGAGATGCTATACGTTGGTTCATTCTATCAGCAAAGAGCATTTCACTTCTTTGAGGACACGCTTGCACACATTACGAGTAGACAAAGAGGGTTCTGTTGCAATGAGACGTATTGCTCTGGTGCAGCCTGAAGAATTGATTCCTGTGGATTATGACGGCCCAGTATTCAGGTGACAACGAAGGAGATGCCGGCTTTCACCCAGGAGGAGACCTCAGACGCGCATTTTTGAGCAGCAAGATTAAAATCTTCATTCCATGGCGCGTCACGAAGAAAGATCTTCTGTTAGTAAGATGTTCTTGGTTGGTGTAGAAGCGGAAATAAATATTTGCAAGCACTACCTCATGATCAAATCGGGGTTACTGGGGAAACGCATGGAGAAGTTCACCACTTGCTTCAGAAAATGAGTTATTGAGAAGTTCAGGGTTTGGATTACAGCGAGGTTGGTAGCAGAGGGTCTAAGCCACCTGACATGGTATGGATTAAATTCACCGAATACAAATATATTTGCAAACGAGTGTAGGAAGATGGCATTGTATATATTATCAAAAATTTTATCTAGCACGCAAATTCATGCGATGAAGGGAAACGGTAGATTCAAGAGAGAGCTCTCTAGCCAGCTGGGAGTGTTCGTGGACATAAACTCCCAGGCCATGCATGTGGACATTAGAGTATTTCCTAAAGAGAGAAAGATAGCCAGGAATAGAGAAATCAGAGGAGGGGATTGAAGAAATAAGATTAGATTCACAGAGAGCTAGGATCTCCGAAAACGTTTTTCAAGAAGAAAGATTCCACACTAGATGTTGGTACGAATACCACAAATTTTTGAGAAAGAAAGGTTGATGGGTTTAGATGATATTTGTTGAGTTGGTTTTGTTTTATATATTTGGTTGCTTATAGTCATGGTGTGTTATTTTGGTAAGGAGAGGCCTAGGTTAGTATTAGCAGTCGGTTGTCTAACGTAACATGTGCGGGAAGGGAATTGGCGCAGACTACAGTATAGTGTGGCTTCGGAGTTGCCCACTGAAGTTACTTGCAGGGACACCCTTCCATGTGAGACATGGCACTGCAAAAACCCCGATACCATGCGCCTGTTGATCAGAGCTACCCCTCAAGATGCTACGCAAGATTTCCGGCTCCTAATTAGTAGTCGGGATCCACAACCAGAAAACTCAACCCGGTACACTCAGAATGAAGAGACGTTGTCACCATCTACACATATCACAAAAAATTCATGAGAGCACTATTATTAAGGCCTGAGAAAAGGAAAGGAAACTGAAACACCTTCCTAAACCGGAAACAACCGGGAACAACTGTTCAAGAGAAAGGGGAGGAGTATGAACCGGGTGATAGGAAAGCCTATCTACTCCTATTAAAGAAAAAAGAAGTACTAAGTTGTAACTTAGTTAAAATCGAGATGTCCCTTAGAAAGTTCTGAAAGAACTTGACAAGACAATCAGTCTTTCGTAGACTTCAGTTAAGTTATATCAAAGAATGGACACTCAGATAACTTATTTAGAGAGTCGAACTGCGGCCAAGAGAACTTTTAGACCATTCTCTGTTTAACTGACATTCTTGTATATTAAAAGAGAGAGGTGGAAACAGATAGTAGTAGGGTCTGGCTCCAGAATAATGATAAAGTGGCCAGTAACGTAAAATTCAAACACGATGGCCGTTAAATATTAAGATTAATTGCCGTCATGATGAGTGCGATTCAAACGTTAAATTTAACTCAAATCTAAACACTCAAATACCACTGAGAACATACAAAAAAAAGAAAAATATACTGTTTAAAATACTGTTTAAAATAAACAGAGAATCTACTCAGATATGAGAATCCACTAAAAAAAAAATTGGGATTAATAAAATAAAAAATCCATTACTTCTTAACATATATATATATATATATATATATATATATATATATATATATATATATATATATATATATATATATATATATATATATATAATTACAATGAATCATTCATACAAAAAGTAAATTACTACAGTTAATGATGTAAAATGGCGAAATCCCTTCGCTAACACATTTTAAAGATTCATTAACCTACCAATCACTCGATGAATGTTATGATCCTTGTGTTTTTTTAAAAAAATCATGAAGTGTATTAGGTCTTCCTTAAATACGCAAGTACTTTCGACTGTACGTCCAGTCATCTTCAGGCATGGAAATTATTTTGTTTTTGGTAAAATTCAGGTAGCATACGAGACGAAAAATATAATGCGTACCGAAATATGTTTTTTTTTTAAACGTGTTATTGACAACGGATACAAACTTGTGGAGTGTGCAGTCGCAACGCTGAGGTTGAATGTTTTTGAAAATTTAAGTGAGTGCGTTTTTTTACTAATATAGCAATTTGAGGATTTTTTTTGTCGTAGGATCAATGTGGCATGAAATAAATAGTACAAAACATAAATTAGTGAAGTTAATGATATAAGATGGCGAAATCCCTTCGCTAACAATTTATAAATATTTCTTAAGAAGTACATATATATATATATATATATATATATATATATATATATATATTATAATATATGAGATATATTATAAGCAATCATAATAAAAACATTTTTGAACGAATATATATATATATATATATATATATATGTAGGGTGCGATGTATAAATTGTCGCCATTTCATCTTTTTAATTTCGAGCATGCGCGTTGTTTGTTTTTTATTTAGTCTACTGCACAGTATAGTAGAGTTAGTTGGGCAACGTCTGTGAGAAAAAGAGCACCATGACCCAGTTCACTCCGCTAGAAATTTGAAAACAGCATGCTGTACTGCTTGGCATTCGCTCCAATATGGACATTTCTTGTGTGTGTCGGTGTCAATCTACGGATAGTGCAGAGGATTTGGAAAGATTTGGATGAATCTAATGGTGATTACGATGATGCTTGGAGTGAAGGCGATGTTATGCCTCCATTCATCTTCCCATAGGGCATCAAACTCAACATGTAGGCCTACATCAAGCGCTTTGAGAAGATAGTGCTGCCCTGGGTTAAGATGGTGGATGCTGGAAGACCCTATGTCTGGCAGTAGTTCTCTGCACCATGCCACACAAGCAGAAGAATCTAGTCATGGCTATTAAACAATTTCTGCGACTACATCAACCCTTACAACTGATAGGCAACAACCCCTTTGATTATTATGTGTGTGACGCAGTTGAGCGAGAGACCACCAAACCTCCTTGTAACACCAAAGATGAAGGCAAGTATTATGGCAGCGTTCACCAACCTAAACAAGGATACCATCCAGAAGAGTTGCAGTCGTCTGGAGGTAGTGGTTGAAGGCAATGGCGATTTTATTGAATAAATTTACACTTTGTATTTCAAGATATTTTAAAGTAATTTTGCTAATTATATCTATTAAAATGAGATGCCAATGTTATTTTTAGTTTTGCGTAATTTAGACGACAATTTATCAACCGCACCCTATATAAATAAATATATATATATATATATATATATATATATATATATATATATATCTGTGTGTGTGTGTGTGTGTGTGTGTGTGTGTGTGTGTGTAACCAATGAAAGTATAGAATATGCCAAAAATAAACACATAAAAGTGCTCAATGTCCGCATGTGCAGAGCAATCATTTCAATTTAAAAAAAATAATTTGGGCAGCGGCTTATCGGCTAATCAGTTTTCACCTCAAAGAATCTTCAGGTCTTAAGTGTTATTATTCATCAAGGAAACAGAAAAATGAACAAATGTTGGTTCATTTCAAGAGTAATTGCTGTGTTCAAGAAGTGATCATGTAAATGGCAAACGTTTCAATGTATTTACATTCATTTTGCCTCCCAGTGACAAAAGAAAAATCAACCGGTAAGTGGGTGTGATAATACGGGCAGAAACATTACTTAGGAAGCATAGGAAGTTGTGAAGAGCCATTATCGTTCACATCCTGAAGGTTACAGTGCACAAAAGATTCTCATATTAAATTTCCATGTTTCATATTCATTCTAACAAAAAATATTATTATTTATATTTATTTATATTTTTGCACGACTCAATATTTGTTGGGGGTGGGGGGAATGTGATTTGGAGTTAATGCAAATAATTCGTGCCTGAAAATGTTGCCTTTCCAAAGAATTAATGTATTTATTTTCTTTTAATCCGAAATTTTCATTAAGCAGGCTCGACCCCTGCTAGCGAGCGCATTTTCTTTACTCAAATTTTCCTTATGTGCAAGGCGATAGAGGTAATACATACTATTTAATAACTAAAAATGGGGTCTCAATTTCTAGTACTAAATATCCACTATAATAACGCTTGTAGTAATATATAGAGACAGACAGACAGACAGACAGATAAATACACACACACACACATATATATATAGATAAGAATTTTAATCTCCCTCGAAACAATCCCTCTACTCGAAGAATGCTTAGTGGTAGAATTTCCGACTGATGCCAATTCAGTTGCGTTTCGATCCTAGCTAGAGGCAACCGGACGTCTAGAAACACTGATGAGCTGTGATACAGTCTGTGGATGATAATATATATATATATATATATATATACGTTAGACCTATCCGATCACAGCTCCATTAGAACCCATTTAAACACACACAAAAATTTACCAGACTCCTTTAGAAATATACTAGTAGAAAACACAAATATATTAATTGCTCCAACCTGTAAAAAAAGGTTAAAAATAATGGAGGCTTTAATAATAAAAAAGAAAAAGCCTGCCCTTAACAATATTAACTACGAACAAAGCCACAACGTGCTAACCGTATTTGGAAATTAAAACACCACAACTACACACTAAGACATATACATAATGCACACACTCAATTAAGCAGAAAAATCAAATCATCCTTGATAATGGCTAAAGATATAGCCGAAAGCGCTCGGAAAAATAAAACATTTGGACAGTTCTTACACACCCTTTGTCCAGCAAAGAAAGCTCTTGTTCGTACACAAGAAAAATTAAATAAAAAACTTAACCGTAGTACCTTGTCTGTCGTTTTTAATGAAACTTGCATATATATATATATATATATATATATATATATATATATATATATATATCGCGAGAGGAAACGCTGAGAAGTCTTCATTTATAATTGGCGACTTGTTAGAAAGTTACTTTTTCGGCGAAAAATAAATTGATTTCGTGTCATCTCCGAGCAGTTATTCATGTTTGTGCCACTGTGTGTGCCTTCGCATATTTTGCCTCCGAGACAAACAGAATACACAAGCAAAGACATTAAAGGAAACTGCCTGGTGAATCTGCTTGAATACCAGTTCTTCTCGCGATCGATATTTCATTTGACACTCTATTGCTTGCTGACCTGCCATTGCCTACCATGTGTTTTCCTCGCTTCGACAGTGCGCTAAGGTATTATTACTTCTACTGATTACCTTCCAATTTTAGTTCTGTTACTTTTGTTTTAATTCATATGATATCTGGGATTTATTAGATAAAGCCGCATGTTTTGGAGACATACTATTTATTATTATTATTATTATTATTCATAAAACGAACAGTGACAGTCATAAAATTGATTACCTTTAGAAATGATCGATAGTATTAAAAAAATTGATTGGTTTAAAAGAAAAATGTATTTAAAAAATTAAACCTATTTTATCTATATTCGCATATTTGTATGCTGATAAACTCTTCAAATAATTAAAGGTAAAAAAATCAATGGTGGGTTGTTCTTTTATAAACTATGTACACTTTCTTTTCTGCAGAAAACTTTCTTTTTGCTTCTCTCTTTTCGTCTTCGTGGATTCTGCAATCCGCCTCATTTCGCGCGCAGGTTTATCAAGTGCCGACTATCATTGATGACTGTCGGGATTAAATGTAAAATGGATAGTTAAGGGTCTGTCGTGTTCGTTCACTTGCAGGATCGATAGGAAAACTGTTGCTATTGTTACATCAATAAATCGACTTCGAAGAACTGTTGTCGCTGATTTGGCGAATGCACGAGCAACTCGCGATTGAAACTCTTTAGTTTCGGATGAATATAATCAAGATGCGCGAATTATGCGAGCGTGCGCTGCCAAGTAATCAATGGGAACAAATAAAGTTAGAAATTCATTGACTTCTTTTTTTTTACTTTGCCTTTAATTTTTCTGGCATTTCTCATTAAAGGCATATGAGTTGTACGTTTTTAGTAATATCGAAACTAGGTTAATATTAAGAGACACGAGTAGCGGGCTTGTTTCAAGCGGGATTCAAAGTCTTATCTGGACAATTCTTTAGCATTTACGCTTGAAGAAGTTGAAACCAACACTGCCCAAATCGAGAAAAAAAAACTATTATTTTTTTTTCATTTTTGAGATTGTCATTTTTGACATGAGGAAAGTAATTACTATCATTATGTGTAATTGTTTTCCTGTGAGCTCAAACTTATATTTTTCGTAGGAAGTTCCACAAGAAGAAGAAAACATCAAACCTTCTAATCAGTCTAATCCACCTAAGTTCTTGTTTTATTTTACCTTGCATTAGAAAATACTGAAAATCCAGTTAATCCCAATGAGAAAACATACTTTGTATCCACATTGATTAATTGATTCATTTGTTTTTTAAGCCTTATCAACCTTTTACAGCTAATTTAGAGCCAGAAAATATTCTTTTAGGTTGTAAGAAGATTTTGCGAGATAATAATAATTTACTGATACATGTTCTACTAATTAACCCATAGCTGGGGAATAGGTAGATTCATACCTTCCCAAGAGTATTTGCGCGTAAGCGAATATAACGAACACGTCTAGGAATTGTAACACATTGATCTGCAGATTTTTTTATAATAATTAAAATATTGTTTAATTATTAATAGTTAATAAACTTTAATTACGATTAGCTAAAACTTAATTCTTTTTTCTTCAATCTAAGCACGTGACCTTTTCATAATAATGCCATGTTTAGGCTACAATAGATGAAAAAGGGAACAAATAAAGTAAAACATAAAACATATATATTTTAAAAATAGAATAGTAAAACGACGTTTATTAATCTTTTCAATTTTGAATTCGTAAATTTCGTTTCCACTTAATTACAATATAACATCCAGGAAAAAAAGTAATACAGTAATTTTAAACGATATTTAAAGTATTATAAATTTTTTAAAAAAGTGAAAAAATTCTTGTAAAATTTCATTATTCATTGAAAAAAATTTATTTCTTCAAACAATAGTGTACTTAATATAGCTTATTTACAAAAGCAATTAAAAGTTTTCCTAATTAAATAATGTCATAGTTTGATTACATTTTTCGTTTACTATTCGGAGCAGATTTTCAGTTACAATAGTAAATGTTGGAAAAAAAAGTTTAGATGATTTACATTCTCCCAGGAGTCCTACATTTAACTAATAAAAGACATTCTTGGAAAAAATGGAATTTTGCAAAATTTCGTGGCACCAAGTAGTGGTAAAGTATGTAAAAAATATTTTTTTTACCAAGATTTTCTAAAACAAAAAATTCAAAAAATAATTTCATTCATTTGTGAATAAGTTCTGAAAGTTTCATTAAATTCGAAAATTATTTGATTTTTGCAAGAATTTCAAAATCAATGTGTTTTCACCGAAAAAAAGCGCAAAAAAGTAATTGTAATTTTTACATTCAGCGCTGACGTAAACAAAACAAGGTTTTAGATCAAAATTTTGAACATAGGAGAAAGGATTAAAAAATTTCAAAAAATAGTCAAAGAATACTTTGGTCTTTCCTCTTAATAATGTGTCGTGACTAAGTAATGGTTAAGAAATAATAAAACAAGAGGTTGTAGATAAATAGTGTATTGAACAGTAAATACAACAGAAGTGTGTTACACGACTTGGGAGTGTGTGTCGGTTGACCAGCGTTCAGTATATATCACTGTTCCCGCGAGGTTTACTTTTCTACTACTTTATAGTAAGTGGAACTGTCCACAATAGATTCTAATGAGTATATTGCGGACTCTTCCACTTACTATAAAGTTCTAACACTTTCGCCCCAACTCCTCAGCCTCCGACGTCTTACTCTCTGGATTGAAGTGTCTACTCGGTCCTAACCGAAATTAAGGGTGTGGCCGTAGGTCCCCTGAGCATCCGTAGATCATGTGCGGGGCTTAAGGTTTGTAGTGGCGTTCCTCCTCAGCAGTAGTAACAATAGTAGTAATATTCGTGGTAACAGAAGCAGCGGTACTTATATCAACAGTATATGTTTACGGACGCTTCGTTCCAATGTTTGATGTCACTTCCTCTCCTCCTCGAATCTCCAACTCGACTCTCCACTGTCTCTATCCCAACTCTTGCACAGGCTAATTCTCTTCTCCGGTCTCGCCAAGAATTTTCTCCCGTCTCTCATGTAGCGCCGTAACGGTCGACGCGTGTGCCCATGCGCGTGATGGCACACATGCGACGACGACGCGCAAACCGATCGCGGCCTCTCTTCCGTCTGCCACTTTTCCAGCCTAACTACGCGTTTATATAGAAAAACCCGGCTGATCATAACCGACCCTCGGCCCCACCACCTCGCACGCGATGATCGCGGGGTTCTGGCTGCTTCAACCAATATCATGTGAATTCTAAAGGTCCTTCTTGCTTACACAGCTCTATTCCAAGTTTTAACCGATAAAAAATATTTCGAACATTTTCATTGTCTTCTAATAACCCAAATCCAATGGGTACAACTCTTGCCCTAGATCGGATTTCCCATCAGTAAACAAAATGCTCTGATCTAATTTCGCGACTCAGATATACTCCAATTTCAATAAAAAATACTTGTGTATGTGTTTCCCAGACTCTCTCTCTCTCTCTCACACACACACACACACACACACACACACACACACACACACACACACAAAGTTTGGAAGACACCACAACATAATGACAAAGATTTTGACGATAAAACTTTGTTTTTATTAAGTTTGTGGCCCTTTTCATCATGATATGCTGTTTTCCGCGAAAAAGTGGTGGTACCTAATATATATATATATGTATATATATATATATATATATATATATATATATATATATATATATGTATATTTTGGGGAAAAATTTAAGGCAAAGTTTTCATGTGATGCGTTTCGTTCTTTAGCATTTCATCGGACTAAATTTGTTGTGTTGCGCACGAACGAGGAATGCTGGGAATTTAAAATTTGTATTTATTTATTTTTAATCTAGTCTATTTCATTTAGATTTTTTTTCTTTCCATCACTTTTATAAGTTGATATCACATACCATGATAATAGTAGTTCTGCCATGATTGGTGAAATGCTATAAGAGCCCGGGTACAAATTTACTGTGCATGACCATGCAATCAAGGAACTCTCTAGACAGTAATGAATGTCATAAAAATACATAGGAGAAACCTCAAGGAATCTAAATAAAAGATTATATGAACACAAAAGAGACATTTTACAAAACAATACATGAAAGGTGTTGGTTGCCTACCGTAACAAAATTGACCACAATTTTTACATTAAAAATGCTACTTTCACTACGACGAAAGTGCCTAGAGAGTGACTTCATCGCAAGGACATCTACAGTAAATTTGCACCTTGGTTCTTACAATATTTCACAATAACTGGTAGAATTTCTATTTTCAAGAAAAAATTAAATTTAAAAACAATGAAATTTAAAAATCCCAGCATCCCTCGTTCGTACGCATGTGCAGTCGCACCAACGTAACAAAATTAGTCCGATGAAGTCATAAAGGACGAAACGAGTCACAAGAAAACTTTTTCCCACTTTTTCATACATTTTTCCCCAATATTGTTCTTGCTTAAAAAAAAAAAAAGACTTCGTATGAAGAGATGAATATTTGTATATATTCATGAAATAAATTATAACCGAATGTATTTTAAGGATCGTCTGTCTTTATTATTATTATCTCATATATATATATATATATATATATATATATATATATATATATATATATATATATATATATATATCAGCTATACTTAGATAGGAAGATTTAATCTAAGTTTTCTTTAATTCAACCGACAAGGATTGTCTGTTAAATTTTCTTTGCATTTACTACAATTTTCTAATAAGTTGCACACCGGGATCAAAACTGTGCATAAACTATTCAAAATCAATGTTTATTTTCTTTTTTTCAGATCTTTTTTATCGTTTCCGTAATTATCAAGAACTGCGTATTTACAGTGTGGGAAATAAAGCTTTGTTTTGTTACACGCTAGCATTTTTCTGCAGTGCTGGATATCGAATCAATTGAAAGTGGCTTTATATGTAACCGTAAAATGGAGCTTAGCCGTACCTGAAAAAATCTATCAAATATTTATACCGGGGTGGACAAACTGTTCAGTGCAAGGGTCACATTTAAAAGTTCACAATCTTATTGGGTCGCATAATATATTAACCCAAAATAATTAATATTTAAAATAGACAAAAAAGGCTTTTAAAGAAAAATGGAATTAATTTTATTAATTAATATTTTAAAGTACGATAGAAGATTCACTTGGAATGCATTTATTTGAAAGACAAAGTAAATCAGTTTAGAGTACTTTAAAGAAAAAATTTTAATAAGTAATTTTAAGTTGAAGGTTTACATGAAACACATGTGAAAGACAAAATAAACTTGTTTTAAGAAAAAATATTTTTATTAATATTATGAAGTAGAAAACATATTTCTTTAAAAAAACAAATTATTTCTGCGTAAGGAAATAAAAAATTGTTACTAATATTTTAAAGTAGACACTTCAAATAAAGCGCATATAAAGTAACTAGATATAAAGAAAAAATTAATTTAGATTTTAAAGTAGAAACATCATATGAAACAAATTTGTATGAAAACGAATTAATTCAGTTTAAAGGAAAAAATTATTGATATTTTGAAGTAGTAACTTCACATGAAACAGATTTGTATGAAAACGAAGTAATTCAGTTTAAAGTAAAATTATTGATATTTTGAGGTAGTAACTTCACATGAAACAGATTTGTGTGAAAACGAAGTAATTCAGTTTTGAGAAAAAAAATTATTGTTATTTTGAGGTAATAACTTCACATGAAACAGATTTATATGAAAACGAAATAATTCAGTTTAGAGGAAAAAATTATAGATATTTTGAGGTAATAACTTCACATGAAACAGATTTGTTTGAAAACAAAGTAATTCAGTTTAAAGAAAAAATTATTGATATTTTGAGGTAGTAACTTCATATGAAACAGATTTGTGTGAAAACGAATTAATTCAGTTTAAATAAAAAAATCATTGATATTTTGAAGTAGTAACTTCACATGAAACAGATTTGTATGAAAACGAAGTAATTCAATTTAAAGAAAAAATTATTGATATTTTGAAGTAGTAACTTCACATGAAACAGATTTGTGTAAAAACGAAGTAATTCAGTTTAAAGAAGAAATTATTGATATTTTGAGGTAGTAACTTCACATGAAACAGATTTGTGTGAAAACGAAGTAATTCAGTTTAAAGGAAAAAATTATTGATATTTTGAGGTAGTAACTTCATATGAAACAGATTTGTGTGAAAATGAAGTAATTCAGTTTAAATGAAAAATTATTGATATTTTCAGGTAGTAACTTCACATGAAACAGATTTGTATGAAAACGAAGTAATTCAGTTTAAAGGAAAAATTATTGATATTTTGAAGTAGTAACTTCAAATGAAACAGATTTGTATGAAAACGAAATAATTCAGTTTAGAGAAAAAAATTATAGATATTTTGAGGTAATAACTTCACATGAAACAGATTTGTTTGAAAACAAAGTAATTCAGTTTAAAGAAAAAATTATTGATATTTTGAGGTAGTAACTTCATATGAAACAGATTTGTGTGAAAACGAATTAATTCAGTTTAAATAAAAAATCATTGATATTTTGAAGTAGTAACTTCACATGAAACAGATTTGTGTAAAAACGAAGTAATTCAGTTTAAAGGAAAAAATTATTCATATTTTGAGGTAGTAACTTCACATAAAACAGATTTGTATGAAAACGAAGTAATTCAGTTTAAAGGAAAAATTATTGATATTTTGAAGTAGTAACTTCAAATGAAACAGATTTGTATGAAAACGAAATAATTCAGTTTAGAGAAAAAAATTATAGATATTTTGAGGTAATAACTTCACATGAAACAGATTTGTTTGAAAACAAAGTAATTCAGTTTAAAGAAAAAATTATTGATATTTTGAGGTAGTAACTTCATATGAAACAGATTTGTGTGAAAACGAATTAATTCAGTTTAAATAAAAAATCATTGATATTTTGAAGTAGTAACTTCACATGAAACAGATTTGTGTAAAAACGAAGTAATTCAGTTTAAAGGAAAAAATTATTCATATTTTGAGGTAGTAACTTCACATAAAACAGATTTGTATAAAAACGAAGTAATTCAATTTAAAGAAAAAATTATTGATATTTTGAAGTAGTAACTTCACATGAAACAGATTTGTATGAAAACGAAGTAATTCAATTTAAAGAAAAAATTATTGATATCTTGAAGTAGTAACTTCACATGAAACAGATTTATTTGAAAACAAAGTAAATCATCAACAGAAAGATCTCAATGACTCAATGAGAATAATGTATCTGAATACGGTCATTTATCAGTTTGTTAGGCGTCAAATTGCTTCTTATAATTATTTGACGTTTCTTGGTAACTTTCTCTTTCAAATTTACCAGTATTTGGCATGCCGCATGCATTCTTTTGATGAGCCGCATGTCACCTACGATCCGTAGTTTGCCCACACCTGATTTATACGTATCCGTATTATTTCATTCTCATATTGAATACTTTATACACACTTCATGATGTTTTATGCCCACATCACGTTGAAACACAGGTTCCCGTACGATCACCGACGGTAAGCAAAGTCGAGCCTGCTTAGTACCTCGATGGGTGACCACTTGAGGATACAACTAAGCTTGGATGTGCGGGTGGTGTGATGGTTAATGGCTTGAAATTGTTAATCGGATGGCCGAGTTCGAGTTCCAGTTCGGTTCGTTATATTCACTTACACTCAAATAACCTTGGGAAAGGTATGAATCCACCGCTTCTCCCCAGCTATGGGTTAATTAGTAAGACTTGTATCACTACATCATTATGATACCTCCAAAAATATTCTTACACACTAAAAATATGTTCTGGCTTTAAATAACCAGCAATGGGTCGATAAGCCGCAGGAAACGAATCAATCAAAAACCACTTAATTTTCTAATATTTGTCTTATGTTGAAAGTTATAATTTGGATGCGTTTGATGTGGCGATTGATATATGCACGAATTACTCTAAGTTACGTCAAATTCCAAGTCAACCTACAAGAGAGTGTATAGCATGTGTGACCAATGTAAGAATTAAATGTTGGTTTTTGATTGTTGATATTAGAGATGTAATCTCCTAGAGAGTATGAGATTTCATACCCAATAATCTATTTACATAGATGGGGGGTGTTAGGTCTCGAGTTATTGGTATTAATTACTTTAGATATTTTGAACATTTCCTAGTAAATAATAAATCTAAGGTATTTTTTGATATATATATGTATGTATGTATGTATTAATATATACCGAATGTAACATTAAAATTATCTAAATCGTGTAAGAGTAAAATAGTTCAACTGTTAGATTAAGCTTTGAACCGTTGTATCTTAGAAATGATTAAAGATATCTTACTGGAATTCTCCGAGGTTTTTATGACACTATTGGACTCTATTTTGAGCAATAAGGATATATAATTACTCTCCAGGCTTAACAGAAAATCATGATGAAATCGATCATAAACAAAAGTGACACGTTCATCATTAATTAATCATAGTCAAGGATCGGAAGATCATGAAGGATTGAAATAAAGTTCAAATATATATATATATATATATATATATATATATATATATATATATATATATATATATATATATATATATATATATATATATATTCTAGGATAATTTTAAAATTTATTTAAGATGATCTTGGCACTTTAACCTTTTTTCTGTCCTGGAGTAGCAAGGTGCCTCACACGTTTCATGTATGATTTAATTTTCAAGTTCTTTTTTTCACTGCTCTTTGGACTATCATGGCTGAAACTCCTCTCTCACAGTTCAAAAGTCTTATGAAATGAGTTGGATTTTTATCCAGTTAATCTCTTTAGCTTTAAGTTGAAATGATGCTTCGTCTTCCTGTTGTGAGCTCCTGATCCAGTTTTCTTCAATACTGTTCCTTCTTTTTAAAACTTATTCACTGTTCTCGTGATGTTACTTGAATGGTCTTTTGAAGATGGAAGCCAAAGTATGAATGTTAGTACCATTATTGAATACAAGAATTATACTTTTCTCTAACCATTGGTCAGCTGAGAAGACAGTGCAGCTGACAGTAAATGATTTTAACCTCTTCTCTTCATAGTTGAACATAAAGGGCTTTTCAGTTATTCTTACGACAAATGGTGTTAAGATGGCAAACGTCTTTTCTGAAAACGAGATGAAAAGAAACATAATTATTTTCGTGGTTTTTTAGATATTAAACATTTTGTTGGATGAAAAATTATGCCGTAACTTGATATAGACAATTTTGCTGCTACACCCGGCATATATATATATATATATATATATATATATATATATATATATATATATATATATGTACGTTCGTTCAAAAAGTATTCCACTTTATTTTTTATCTTTCCTACCCTAACTAATAACGCCTGAGCAGACGTTTGCAACAGGGATTGGTTATCAACACTAATAGACAGGCATAATCGGATACGATTATATACACACACACACACACACACACATATATATATATATATATATATATATATATATATATATATATATATATATATATATATATATATATATATATATATATATATATAAATATGGGAATATCATCAAAGCCTTGAAGTTTAGTATTTATTTTTATATTTACAAGGTATTTGCGGTAGTGGAATCATACTCCAGCCTAGTCTTTTTTTGGGAAACGCATGGATCAGTCCAGTCTACTCTCCTATTTAACTCCAGAGTCAGATAACGCACATTGACATCCGTATTCCAATTCCAATTCCAATCAGACAGTTTTTGGAAGAATCTGTTGCTTGTTGCAACAGACATCCTGAACACTTTAATCTTAACCTCAAAGTCAAGGGTCAGTCGTTATCTATTCTGCTTATCTTCCTTACCTTCACCTCTTTCTACTTCCTTTTACATTTATGACTCACGAAACATTCAGTAATCTTGAATGACTCTTGTATTGGGCGAACTTCCTTAATAAAAAAGTTTTTAAATGATTCGGATGGTCAAATTTCAGAATTGAATTTCTTGTCTGGGCAATCACCATGCACATCACTACTTTTCAAAAATTGGGAAAATAAAAACTCCTCTGTGTTGATAACAGCTTTTCAAGTTAATGTTTTTTAGCAATGTGCGGTGGTGGACGAAACTATCTCTGACGCAGCATATTCTATATTCAGTTTCCTGTATTTACTATTGTGGGAGGGAAAGCAGGATCGTCGTCTTCAATTGGAAGTTTTGTTTGGGATGTGCTGATCTCTTCACATCTGCGTTTAGAAATGTGCCGGTTATAATCTAGGAAATTAGTCTACTTAATATAGTGTTATTTAATAACTGTGTATATACATTGTTGAAATTCTATGCTTTTATGAGAAGTTAAACGTAGAAAAAAAACTGATAATAAGATAAGAGAATAGCGAGGACATTAATAATCCCCTGAGCGATTTCGTTTCTTATAATAATAATAATTATTATTAACCTTTTCAGGATTGAACTTATTTCTAAATTTCATCATTATTATTTTTCTTTAACCATTTCACCCCAAGCAAGGCGGCAATGCCACTACTCCGCAGAGGGTGACAGAGAGTGAAGGTGAGAGGAAAGACTGGGTATAAGGGAGGGACCGAGGAAAGGATAAAAGCTGAACAGGGTTTTAGAAGATGGCGATTGACGTTGCATTTAAAATTTTGAAGGTTGTAGTAAAGCAAGGAAACGATTTCCACGGGCGGTAATTGCGAGAAAAGAAACTGTTGGAGTAGAAGTGGCGGTCACATTTAACTAATTCAGTAAAATGGTGGGACCTAGATGGCAATTATGCTATGTTTAAACTCACATAGACCGGGCACCAAGGGAAAAGCCTTGTCAGGGTATTAGCCACGAAAATATTTGTAAAAAAAAAAGACAGAGGGAAGCCACGTCACATCGGTGAGAAAGTGACTGAAGTCAGGATCGATTACATTGCAGGTCCTTCTTTGGATTTTTTGTTTTTTGTTTTAATGGAGGTAGACATGTTTCATGTTGACGAGCATAGGGCGCTTTCCAACCACACTTTTGTGGACACGTTGAAGCTGCTGGGCATTTAAATGTGCATTTAGCATTTCAATGCGTTTTAAGAACTCTAAATGAATAACGCACATTACCTTTATTTCGTGTCGCTTCTGGAGATTTATCCTTGTTGAAGATTGTCTAAGAAAAGCATTTCTCATTGGAACGCCCTGTTTCTCTGTTGCGAAAGGAAACCTGTCGCCATGGACAAACAATTCGCTTTGTTCTCTTCCTTAAGTGTGTATGCAATCCAAAGACGCATATTACTGACTTACCTTTTCTAAGCTTCGGTATATAGTGCATTGTGATAGGTTTAACATTTTTCTCTGTATGATTAGTAATTACAATGATACATTCGTCAATAAAATTTGTCCCCCAAAAGGGAAATTACTTAAAATCCAATCTAATATATTCAATAATTATCGGACAACAATTAAGGTCCTTGTTCTCTTGATAGTATTAGTCATTGGAAAAGCAGTGGACATTTAGGAAAATATTATTTGCATTGTTACCAACAAAGCAAAAGATTCAGTTTAAATAAGCAACATTTTTTATTTTAATAAGTCTATATGTGTTTCTAGATATTATTTATATACATACACGCAACTGCTATGTTTGTATATATGCCTGTATATTTGCAAACAGCTAGATATATTAACTGTTAGCTTCATCGTCTATTACTCGGAGTAAGAAAAAAGTCATTATTAAGCTAATCATTCACCAGACATCACATGACGTCATCGTCTGAACTAAAGACATTAGACATAAAGAAGCCAATACCTTATCTCTATCCAACAGCATGCATGATGGAACCCGCAGAAATTCTCTCTGAATTTCTGAGATGAAGAATTATTATTATATATTAATCCTACGATTATCTTCAACTTGGTTATTTTAATAACATTTATTTGTCTGTCGCACCCCCGGCTTTTCGTTTTATTTGATAACCTTCAGAAAATGTCAGATCGAACCCTTTACTCAATACACAGGTGTAGGTTGTTCATATTCAGTCTATATCAGAACGTTTCGTATCAGTTAACGTTTTTGTGATCTTGCATACTTCCTATGTGCCTTCAGATTTCTATCACATTTTCTGCCGTCTGTTAAAATACTTCCCCCATAGTTCTGTGACAACAATTCTTACAACATCTGCAACACTTCAATCTGCCTCTATGGCAGTGATCTCTGAACAATGTCCTCGAAGATGAAGAGAAGATAACGGAGGTCTACAGAAGACTGTTGAGAATACTATCGAGTAAGCAAAGAGGAAGATTTTAGAAAATGGAATAAAAAACACACAGAGACAGTTAGAATTTCTATGGTACAAAATAAGAAAAGAGAAAATATGACACGCACTGGACATATTGAATGAAAGGGAGGAGAAGAAAGTAGTGATTAACATACCTAACGTGCTTGTGTAAATAGATATTAGAAGAGGGTGTGGGAGGGACATACAGAACTCGATCAAATGCGTTTTCTTCATTCAACAGATAAGACATTACTTTTTTATAACGTTTGCAAATTATCAATAAACGTCGTTTATATGGCGTGTCCTTTTCAGAATATACTCGATCCGGGCTCTTCCCAACATCCAGTCTTTTGTTAATCACAGTAATTGCCCTTTATCCTCCATCTTTGTCCTTGTTTTGACATCCATTCACACACGCTTCTTAATTTGGTTATCCGTTGTTTCCGCTTGCTTTTCTTGCCTTCATTATGTCTCGTTCGTGACAGATTCTCTAGGCCCACTTTCCTTATTATGTATCCCATCAATTTCTATAGTCTGTTTTTGATTATAAGTCTCTTTGTAGTTCCTTATCTTCTTAGGACTTCCTCGTTGTTCTGGCTATGGCATTTTCGGCATTTGTTGGTAGAATCACACCTATGTAGCTTCAAGTATTTTCTCGGTATGCGAAGAAATTGTCTAGTCGTCACTGCAGTGGCGTAGCATGAGCAGAGGGGCGATTGACTCGGTCACTAAATTCAAGGGGTGCAATAATATTGTTGAATATAAAATCTATTAAAATTTATAACAGGTCATGTCTAAGGATGAGGCGCAATTGTTTAAATTGCCCCGATCGCTCAAAACCCTGATTCACTGACATATTGTTCATTAGATATATTACATAGTAATTCAGCACTATTTTCTTTGTTTCTGACAATATTTCTTATGCTTTAATACGTTGTTTTGTTTCTGGGAGGCAACCTTCATAGTTAAACTTCTATACAATACTTTTCAAGAAAATCGTTTAATAGAGAAATCATGGTTTTATATTTAATCACAATTTATCAGAATTTGTACATTTTAATGGTGATAAAATCATTAAGTAAGCATTAATTTACCGATTGTGTAAAAGTGACGATCTCATCACATGCATAATCTTATACCAGAGATCACCTAGCATGACCGCGCAAAACGCAAACGATCTGTTTTCGGTTGGCTATCAAATACGACAGAGCTGTAAAATCAAAAATAATACAATAGCCGCATATTTATGAATATGATACTCATTAGGATTTTTTTAATGCTATGTTCCTTCAGGATTTGGATGATCATGGCTCTCCACGGATTCCTTTGGTTTATTATTTTTAAATTGCCATGCGTTCTTTGGAAATATAACAGAGGGCTTCGGAATTCCAGTCGGGTTTGTTACATTCACTTACGAACAAATACCCTCTGGAAATATATGAATCAATCTGCTATGAGGTAAATAGGCGGACATATACATGGAGAAATCATTGAGATTCTGAAAACAAATAATGCAATATTAACGCGTAAAACAAAAAATTATTTTTGCAATCCAAAAAATGTTTCGGCTTTAAATAACCCATAAAGGCTGATAAACTGTAAAAACAAATCTATCTACCAATCTCCACGATTTTACATCTCTTAGACGGGTTTCCACCCAAGGCTAGAGAGGCCTGTCTACATTACCGTGTAAAACAAAGCTAGAGAGAAAAGAAACAAACCCATGCCTTTCCTAAGGGTCTGTCTAGGAAAATTAACATAACAGATTAGCCCGGAATTTGAACTCGGGTTCCAGATTTCATTTTCTGTGGAAATATCCGTTACACTACCATCTTTGCACATCCATTAACAGGGGGATAGTATTTCGAATAAATTAATGTTTAATAAAAAATAATTTCATCGAAGAAATTAAGACAAATTCCATGTTACATAAAAAGATGGCCGTCACCTAAGAAGACAAGGTGGTACAGTAAATGAAACACTAACAATAACAACCAAAATGGACACTTTTTCGAATAGATTGATGAATAATTATCTAAATTTGAGATGATACTTTCAATATATAGCAGTCATATTTAGTTTTGATAAGTAATGCCAATGAGACATTTATGAATATGTTGAAAATAATATTTTATACATATAAAATATATATACAAATTAATTGACACAAAACGAATAATTCCGTTTTTACTATATTTTTCGTATTTTTCCAATGAAAAATGACTCAGTGTACATATTAGTACTTTGTATGTCCATTCCACGAAGTCTTTCCATGCAGATTGACTACAGATTCTCCATTGAAATTAAATCACGAGAGTTTCCAAGGCAGTCGAAATTACTATGATTTGCTCACTGGTAAGGCTTTCCATTGTGTTCGTGCAGCGTTACAATTTTCGTACGCTTCATTGGAGTACGTCCATCGCAGTCAATGGCCGTAGGACAACTAATCGACAGTCGAGACAATAGTTTCTGGGCGTGGTAAAAATCTGATGCAATCACGGATGACGCAATATTTTTCAAGGTCAAACAAATTTCATCATACACCCCGAAAATAGATTCATATTACTGAACACCACTACAAATGAACTAAACTGAAGAAAAATAGAAATCAATTACACACTGTTACTCCAGTGGCTCTAAAACTGACCGTGTGGTGAAAGAAAGGAAACTAAAGCGATTGTTTCAATTAATTTGCACAAGGGTATATATATATATATATATATATATATATATATATATATATATATATATATATATATATGTGTGTGGGGGGTGTATTTTAAAAAGAAAAGCGGAACTACAAACGTTTTTGGTTATAATGTGGATTTGTTTTAGTGTATATATTACATTTTATTCTTAATATTTCTGCTACACGTGTTTCAGGTCCTGTGAACTTCTTCAGCCAAATAAAAGGAATCAATTTTTCATAAGAATAAATTTTCCTTATGTTCTTTTAATGTTTCACTGTTCGTTTTTTGTGTATGTAATGAGCCTTGATCTCATTTCTGGACTGTTGGCAAAAGTGAATTTCTGCTTAAGTGGTAATAAAATCATTAGATTTGGTCTGAGTGCTGATGATAATAGATGTGTTGATAAGAGATATTTTCCTAACCCCTACATTACCCTTGAGACTATCTATCTATATATATATATATATATATATATATATATATATATGTGTGTGTGTGTGTGTGTGTGTGTGTGTGTGTGTGTGTGTGTGTGTGTGTGTGTGCATATTTTTGCTCCTTTATTAATTTTTGGTAAGTCTAGATATACTTACGATTCAAAATATCATTCCTAAAGAAAAAAATCTCTGACAATAAATGTTGTATAAAATGCATTTTAAAAGAAAAAAATAGACAAATTAATACTTACTGAGTATTAGTTCGTTAACATTGAAATAGTTGATCTCTATTTGTCTTAATCTAAACCATTTGTTTTATTAAATAACAGAAATATGTAGTGGTAAAAAAGCGAATAACTCAAAATCATACATCGTTTCTTCAAATGATTCAAAACATCTTCAACATGATAAAATTAACGATGCGTTTCTGTATATACGTATGTGTCTGTGAGTGGAATGAAAAATAATTTCTTAAAGCGGAAACATTGCTCTAATTATCAGACATGAAATCAATTATATCAATCCGAAATTTTTCAACTCATTTATAAGTGTAAAGAAGTTATTCCGATGCAATGATTCAATTTTTTCATTAATCATAATTTCTTAAACATTTTAAATGTTATTTGCTTGCTTTGTTGTTTGCAATTTTTCGATATAATTTCCATGAATAATCTCTAAATGAACCGACGTGTTTTACAAGCTCATGTATTTCATTGTCGCTTTTATCCTAAATATTAGACTGAACATGTTATTAAAAGCCCATAAGACGCCAGGGTGTTACTGAGGATGAGTGATAATAATGTGAAGGAATCTAAGAAAATGTTATTATAAGAAAGGACAATAAAATGAATGAGGTTCATGAAGACATGACGACAGCTGAATGTATTTATTTATTTTAGATTGTTGTTTTCAAGAAAGCAAGGAGCTGGAAGAAAGTTGCATCAGCGAGAAGCGTGAGAGAAACTATTAGAATAGAAGTTACCGTTACATTTATCAATTTCAACAATAAATGAGATAAAGCTGCTGATCTAGTACAAATTCATGAAGTCGAAGTACAAAAAATGAAGGCTTTGTCCACTAAATAAATACCAAATGGCCTGACTAATGTGCACTTTGTACCTACTGCCTTAACCATGTCCTGTAATCATTTTTACAGTTTACAATAAAATGGTGAGAATTTAGTATAATGCAATGAGCATTACATCATAAATACGCTTGACTAAGATGAGGGAATATTTTCAAGCAATGCCACTTGGTAGTAAATCGGCCTAAGCAAAAACCAGAATTTTAAGCTCTGATTCTCAGGGTAAGCAGGCCCCACTTTGGCTTCATTAATTCTTGCGCCGAAGTAATCTAAGAAAATTCTACACAGCTCTACACATCATTTCCTTTCTCTGAAGTACAGTGATGCTTCACGTTTTTTTTAATTCTATGTATCTTCAGGGCGTGAGTGATGCTGTCTCTCCACAACCTCCTTTGCAACTCTTAGGAACGTTTTTGTTTTCTTTTCAAAATCCTTCTCACTTCCCGTTCTGCCATCTCTTTACACAGGCTCTTCTCTCTGTCTTTTTACATTCAATAAGTCTAATGAGAAATCACATTCTCCAAGCCCTCCTTCCTTGTTAGGTGTCGATGATATTTCGGTCGATTCTTTCTGAGCCTGAGTATAATGGTCCTTTTTGTTTCTATTTTTCTTCTTGCTTACACGCTCCGTCTATGGTACTATCAGTATCCTTCTATAGAACCACATTTCTGTTGCCTCCGGTCTTGTCTTCATCTGTGAGGAAACTGTTCCACATTTACTGTCATAGATGAGGATTGATATTATATAGACTTTCATTATTTGGTAATAATCGTTAATTTTATTACATAACCCATGAACCAAACTCGAATATTAACTGGTAGGCATTTGGCTTGAATATCGTTAGATTTTCATGACACAACAAAATTTAAATAGTTTGTTACCTTTGCTTACTTCACGTCGACTTTTAGTTTAAATGGTTCTAGCATGCATTTAGTCACGGTCACAATCACGAATCCCGTAACCTATTAGTGTCCTAGGGTCACCACAGGTAACGCTGCCATAGCAGCAGTTGTTGTATCAAATCAAACTGACATAGCTGAATTATTCTTTTGCCTCCGTGTTGAAAAACACAACTGTTTGATTACATATGTTTTATTCTATTTACTCATTTCACTGCAAAAAAGACAATAAATTTACTGAGACAAAAATTGTTACTGACTGAGAGTGACAGAATATGAGAAAAATAAAACATTATTAAGATATATATATATATATATATATATATATATATATATATATATATATATATATATCGTACCTATGAACACTAATGGGTATGTCCCAATCCTCATAAATATGTTGGACACTATTGTAAGTGGGGGTTATATGCTGTCTAAGTAGTCCATCTCTAGCAGTGGTTTACCTATTTTACGCCGCTGGCGAGTATTCTATTTGTTGATGTTACAAAGATTACCATTTCATTTCCAACCTCCATTTTGGTTATCCATCATTCAGTAACCCTTCCAGGGTTACAACAATATTCGAGAAATATATATATATATATATATATATATATATATATATATATATATATATATATATTTTACGAATATTCACGGCGGAAGTAAATAAGAAAAAAGGGAGCATCTACTCAAATGTGTATCCATAAAATATAAGCAATAAATTAAAATCTGTTTATTTCTTATTCATTTGATAATATTTATTTTTCTTACAAGCATAATCCGTAAGTGAAGACTCGGGGGTGTTGCTTGACGGGGACATATCTTCTCTGAACATGCGCTACATAATCACAAAGACCTGTACCAAATAATACAAATCACATCACTTTAAGACTTTCAACAGCAGCAACCTCTAAAATGGATAGTAGATGCATCTTGAAGAGAAAATTATCACGTAATCAAGATGTTGACATTCCACACCACTTCAAACAACAGATTAAGAAAGAAAAACATCACTACTGGAAAGAACGATAACAGCTGTTGGACATGGGTAACATATTTTCCTGTAAAAATGTTTTAAGTGAAAGATCATACATTTGAATCGAGGGTCAATGAATGTCGAATGTTTCCTTATAAAGAAACGTCTATTATTGCCATTATTATTATTATTGCAAAGAGAGATATATTAAAACAATAAATATGAATAACTATACTATTATATATTGTTTCAGCTTGTATAATGGAATTTGTTAACACCAAATATATTATCGCAAGTATTTCTAATATAAACATGTTATAAATTGACATTCACTTCCTATATTTCTCATATAAACATATTTTGAAAATCTTATTGTGAAATCATTTACTTGCATAATAAAAACCTACAATGACGGAAGGTACATTTAGAACTCTCTGGCGATTAAAAATAATATTAAATTATTTTCATTTTAAGGTTTCTTTTATTTATGACAAATACTAGCTTTCTTTTAAATGACATTTTTAAAATAAACCTCGAAGCATTTATTGTAATGTACTATTTTCTTATTTTCGAAATGAACATGTTATGATATTTTAACACACATTTCAAACCGCGACAAACAGACACATAAACGTAAGTGAAGACAGCAAAGACCATCATTATCGATTTGAATTTCTAGTTAACTCGTTGATAATTAAGTATTAATTAGCAAAGGTGACATTCATCACGCTTCTAAAATGTGCTGTAGATTGATGATTTTATTAAGAAAAAATTGATTAAATTCGTTTAAAGTATTTCGTATCAAATATTTGATCCATCAAATGAAATAAAAAGGAAAAGGTGTTTTGCTGTCATGTTTTAATCTTTGATAAAGTTAATGAGATATTTTTTCTACCAAACTAATCTCCATTTTCCACAGGTAATAGAATTGTTATATTCTTATCGACTGCAAGTAAGCTGTAACGGATAAATATATTTATTAAATGAGATTCGAATCTGAATAGATGAAAATGTAGAGTTTAGTAGATTGCAAAATAGCATTTTCATATTTACATTCTATTGTTCTTTGTCATTATTATGATAACGCACTCGCCATTAGGCTCTTCGGCATTCTCCAGGTGTTTGTTGATCCGGATAAGCTTTAGAACACTTTATTTAATCAACAGCAGCACATTTTCCTCGTTGCTCTCCCTCTATATCAAGAGACATTTTGCCATGCACTTATTTAGTAACTCGATTATTACTCGCCTTGTTTGCACCGAGCTTAAGTCTGCACTGCCCAGCCTAGGGATTGAACTCACAAATTTATGAATCAACACTTTAATCCATTAAATTGTTGTAAGACTGAAATTAATTTTATAGTTTTCTTTTTATCGAATTGGAGAACTTATTTCCTCATGTCTAAGCCAGCACTTCAAGTCTAAATGTTGAAGCAAGAACATGCATCGACTTATACATGATATATAGATATTAATTTTTTTATTGTTATTATTCATTCAGTACACAAGCCCCTCAAGGCATTTCGTTCCAGAATTATATTGTTTTAGGTAAAGAAGAAGTGCATATTATAATCATATGTGGGGCAAATAAGAGATGACCCTAGACTCAAAGTTAAGATTATAGAGATCCAAAAAAAGGATTCTGTTCCACAAGGCAAATGTTCTGGGGAAGGATCTGACGGAATGGAACTTCTTCCTTTCCAATGGAATACGAAGGTAATGTGAATAATTCAACTCTGTGTACATGGAATGGCGGATCTTAACTATGAAGATCTGGACTAGTGAAACCAAGGAATGTAGTTTGTTTGAACAACTACAGTGAAAATAACGAGGCGATCATTGCTTTGCCTGTGGGATAAGGGTTTTATGGTGGAAAACAATCCATCATCCACAAGGTCGTCATTCAAAAGGTAAACACTTTTCAACTCTGCCAATGTTTAAAAGTGAAGTACAGATTTAGTTGCCATAATAGCATTTTGTGTCTGATCTGGATCTTTTAAATTTAGAGCATCTTAGAAAGAGTTAGTACTTTCTGTAGCAGCAAAAGGAACTGACCATGTTTCCAACAACTTTAGCGATGAATCGTATAGACAAGTTTCACTTGCGGTCAGGAATGAGCCTGTGTTTGAGTCCTATTTGACATTCCAGGTAGAAACCCTCAGAAGTTGAAATCGATGCATTACGGGAAGAGTTTAAGATTTTCAAAAAAATGATTCAGTATTTTAACACAGCAAATTATCTCAGGATACGAGCTGATACACCAACATTTGATGAAAATAAAGAAATCCCATGAAACAAACGTAACACATTCTCTATTTACATTGTTCGGACTATCGTCCTCATCTTTTTTGCCATATTTATCACAACGTTTCGGCCGTTGCACGCTCCGGCCTTCTTCAGGTGGTTGGAATCTCGAACTGAACCCTTAAATAGTGTACATAATACCGCATCTCAGAAATATAGACAGGTAACACATTCTGTTCCACCATCGTCTTTTAGACATCATGTTCTTTCTGGACATGTGCAATCGTGGCTATCCAAAAAATCCCAACTTCCACTGCCGTAACTTTTGACTGATTCTTCATGCCATCTCTTTGTTCTTGATCTGGTGTCCATTCACTCAAACTCATTAAGTATTTGACTCGCAGTTTTCCCCTGCCCTCGCTTCATTCATTATACCCTGTGAATGTTAAATTCTTCAGAATTTTCAGCTGTCTATTACTTATTGCATGAAAAGTTCAAGGTAATTTATACTTATGTAGTCATTTTAATGAATTAAAATTTAGAATTATTTAATGCTTGCAATGTATTTCTAGAGTAAATAATGTTCGTTGCATTTTCACATCAAAATTATTGCGCTTTAATTTTCGATATATGCATTTAGTATTATTTCAGTATTTGTATTCTTGAACTGTTATATGACAGTGTGTGTTGGATAATTATCGCACATATGTAGAAGAGACTTGAAGCAACAGAAATGTGGTTCTACAAAAGGATGCTGAGAATAGCAAGGAATGAACACGTGAGCAACAAGAAAGTTTTAGAGAAAATTGAAACAAAAAGGGCGCTTATACTTAACATCAGTTGAAAATTCTAGCGTGCTAATGAGGAAACAGAGCTTGAAACATTTGATACCCACAGGACAGTTTAAAGGAAAGTAGGACAGAGGAAATCAATGAATAACATACCTAAAGAGCCTAATTAAATGAATGGCAGAGCAAGTTTTAGGAGAGGTAACAAAAAGACAAAATTTAAGAGCTACAAAGACACATAAAAAAAAGATATATGCAATCAGGAAATAGATCAAATCATAACATATATATTCAATAAAATCTGCTCACGAAATCACATGCTTCATATAGAAATAATAATTACACAATTTGCATTTTTTAACAGTACACAATAATTAAAGAAACATGGATGCATCGTCATGGGACAGAGATTGTAAACTGATTATTACTGCACAGTGTTCAGTTTTGGTGTCTCTTCGTAGTAAGCGATAGTTAGCGGCCTAGTTTCAAAGATAATGGGATCGATCCTTACTGGATGTCACTTACTGTAACCTTATGTTTTTCTATGCTAAATTTTGTAAACATAAATAAAGAAAATATAGCTTACAGATAAGGTCTTAAAAAGGAAACTTGCTGCAAGCAATAATAATTTGTTTAAAAGTCCCTTTCGTGTATGTTTTCTTTTCACAACTGGTATGTCGGTCGACCTCTTTGCCAAGTCAACAAAGTTGCAAATTTACAAGTTTTGTACATCTCATCTAGCCTTTAGGCAATATCAACTGAAATTTTCCCTTAATAAATTAAAAAAGTACCGCCTCTTTCCTCAAACAAGGAAAAGGCATTCTCATTTGGTAGAGATTTGCGCCAGAGGGCGCGAAGTTCTTCCAGGTAGAGACCATACAAGGCACTTTCCAATCCTTCGATGGGCAACATAGCTGGACCACTGCAATATTTTTGTCATTACTCTTACTGAAATTCAAAGTAAATTTTTTTTTCTTTATTACAAGAAAAGATTTCCTGAAACTTGCTAAATTTTGCGAGCTATATAAAATAAAAATAAAATCTGTAAATAAACAAATGCTATTGCGTTTTCGCGCACGCCCTTCTGCTCAAGTTGTTCGGTAATCCTTGCTGCAGGCACCTGCTCAGACCCATTTTTGTTTCTTCAACACCCAGGTATATACTGCAACTAAGCTGATTATACGATATTTAAATGTTCGAGGAGAGAGTGCATGTGATTTGGTGGGATCAGTAGCTGACCAAAACCTGCACCCTCGAACCCTCGACACAAACATGTATGGCTTCTCATTTTCATTGAATCCCTAGTGTAGGTTTCAGGTACCTCCCACACATGCCGATCGTTGGGATCGTCTCCTTGACAAATCTAACATGATGAGATTTTCACCCGGTTCACATGGTTATAATGTTCTAAGCACGCGTCCATATATATAGAGAGAGATAGATAGATAGATCTTTAATTGAAAACGGCCGACAAGGAAGATTTAATTAATCTTTTAGTGAGGTTTTCCAGCAATCTAACATTTTCCCGTTTTTATGGGGTTAAAGAATATAGGAATTATCCATACTTGTAATTGTTCCGATCGCTTTCACTTTTTGTTACTTCTTTAGAAAGCGCTCGGAACAAGTATAACTATAGACAATTCCGACATTCTTTAACCCCAGAAAAACGGGAAAATGTTAGATTGCTGGAAAAACTCAATGAAAGAAAATACACATCGATATATATATATATATATATATATATATATATATATATATATATATATATATATATATATATAAGCAATAATAAAGGTTTTCAAAAATAACGGATTCGACATAGATATAAAAACTAACCTAAATGAAGTAGATTTTCTAGATGTTACCTTCAACCTAAGAAAAGGCACATACAAACCAAACAGAAAACCCAATGATAAACCACTCTATATACACACATCTTCCAACCTTCTATAATCAAACAGATACCAAAATCGATTAACCGCAGGCTTTCCGACAATTCCTTCAATGAATCTATATTTAACAAAGCTAAGAAAGACTACGAAACAGCCCTAAAAGATAGCGGATTCCCAGCAACATTCACATACTCACCACAGAACACAAAAAAGGCCAACAGGAAAATAAATGTCATATGGTTCAACCCACCGTACAGCAAAAACGTAAAAACAAACGTAGGAAAAATATTCTTCAAACTTTTACACAAACACTTCCCGGAATCAAGCACCCTACACAAAATATTCAACAAAAACACAGTAAAAATCAGCTATAGTTGCACCGAGAACATGGCACAAATAATAAAAAACCACAACAGGAAAATTATTAACAAACCACACGAACAAATTAAACCCACGTGCAACTGCAGAATAAAAAACGAATGTCCCTTAAACGGTAATTGTTTACAAAACAACGTAATCTACCAAACCATGATAAAATCACCAGATAATGAAGAAAAAGTATGCATAGGAGTAACCGAAGGACCCTGGAAACAAAGAAATTATGTACACAAAACATCTTTCACAAATAGTAAATATGCGAACAGCACAATGCTTTCTAAGTATATCTGGGAAATTAAAAACAAAACGCACACCACACCAAAAATATCTTGGAAAATAAGGAAAAAATCATCAGCCTACAACAACCTATCAAAAACTTGCAAACTTTGCTTGGAGGAAAAAAATAGTTATCATTACCTTCGCAGACCAAAATAAATTATTAAATAAAAGATCCGAGCTAATCCCAAAATGCAGACATGAAAACAAATTTTTACTACGTAACTTAAAAATCGAAAACGGAAAAATAAATAAATACATGTACAAACAAAATATCAATAAAATAAGCAAAATAAATTAATCCAAACAAATTACCACATCACACCTGTTAGGATAGACGAAATAGAATAAAAAATAAGGAACAAAATCAATAAATAAAGTAAATAATAAACAAATTAGCAAACTATTATGACCAAAATATTAGACTATAAAAAAACAAAACAAAAAATCGAACGAAAAATAGCTATAACTGTTATATAACGATAAAAAAATGAATAAAAATAATATACTGCGTTACTTAAAAATCGAAAACTAGAAAGAGAAAATATACAGTATAATAAATAAATAACGACAAGTATAATAAATTTATCTAAATACATCCAAATATATAAATAAACCGATACCGATAAACTAGCCATTTAGAAAAGACAAATAAAGATAATCAATCCAAATAAATAAATTAAAAACTGTTCCCACCAAAATAATAGTCAGAACAAACCACAACAATCAACCCCAAAATTCAACAAATAGATTTATCTTCCCAAACAGAAACAAAACTATTAAATAAGCTATATAAACAAATTTTTATTACGTTAATAAAAACACCGATCAAAATAAAAATAATAAATATATAAGATAAAAAATAAAAATAAAAATAAATAAAAAAAAGCAAATTAATTTCACCCAAATAAATAAACAAATAAACGACTTCCGGTAAAATAGCCACCATAATAGACTACCCACAATAAGCTATATAAACAAATTTTTACTACGTTAAAAATAACACCGATCAAAATAAAAAATAAAAATAAAATAAATATAAAGGATAAAAAACAAAAGTAAATTAAATAAAAAGAAGCAAAATAATTTGACACAAATAAACAAATAAACGACTTCCGCTAAAATATCTGCCAAAATAGGCTACCCACAATGCACCACTGACCCATATATATAAATAGCCGACAAAAATAACAGCACTTGTGGCCTGACAATTGTATATATTCATCGGGGATTATTTATTGTTTAAAATTTTTTTTTACTCCCGCCCCCCACAGACTTTATTGTACATATGGGGTTATTTAGGACTTTCATGGAGACCATGAGGTATTTTGGTGGATGTAGCATGAAAGGTAAGTATGAATGAATGTGGCGTTTTGGTGGAAGGAATATTGTTTTGTATGTTTGGGTCAGTGCTCGGGACTAGCTAAGTTTAAGATTAAGACAAGTGATGACCTTCCTTTTCCCCAATCCCCCTTTTTGGCCTTGTGCCGTATTTACTGTATTTTAAACAGTAATAAATATTGTGGCCTGACAATTGCATCTAGCATGAAACAGACTGTCGCCTCTAAGTGTTGACTTCTATGTTCACTTTTATATTTACACACGCTCTATCTCTGATATTGAGCACTTTATCCCATAAATATAGCACACTTTAAGACTATATTTCTTCATATATATATATATATATATATATATATATATATATATATATATATATATTAAGACATTTTTATATTTATACATTATTTTTATAGATACAAATATTTAAGTAAATGCTATGTTTATAATAAGCACTATTAATAACATTTACCGGCCTGAATATCCGAGAAATTTTCATAAAAAATATTCGTCCTCCGACATGAATTGAACCTGTATCCTATACGGAACCGTCATATAGCCTGACGTGCCTTAACCGATTGAGCCACAGAGGAGGATTCGGTTAACAATTTTTACAAGACCGGAGAGTCCATCATACATAAAATAAGGAGTTACTTTTCAATCACCATGTATATATATGCGGCACTTCTTGAGAAGTCTCTATAGATATAGCACATTTTAACTGTATATTATATATGCCTTACTTCTGTGGAGAGGTAAACAAATATCGCAAATAACATTCTTTTAGTTGGCATGTCCCTTCAGAACGTGGGCAATCATAGCTCTCCACAACTTCCTGTAGTTTGTTGCTCTATGTATTTTGACTCTTTACTATCATTCTTTGTTCTTTATTTGGCATCTGTTCATTCAAATTTGTAAATTGTTCTCTGTTTCCTTCTACCTCTCTTGTTTTCAATATGCTCTGTGAGTTTAAATTCTCCAAACATTATTTCCTCATTATATATTTTAGAAATTTCTTCTTTTTTAAAATTGTAAGCAGCCACTTTCTTCTATCGCTTATCTTTAAAATGTCGTCTTTGCTTCCACATGATTTGCCCCTTTTATTCTCAGCATTCACCCATAGAGCCACGTCTCTGTTGCCTCAAGTCTCTTATTCCACATTGTCAACTATTCACTGTCACATAGATTTTGCGGGTGGAGCCACAGTATATCATTATCGATTCCTAAATCATCTTACGTTGTCGGTATCTCTATTACAACCTCTATTATGGGCTGCTTTGTTCCTAATTTTGCTGATATAACCTCAAATTTTAATACCTGGTTCTTTTCATGTCTCTATGTTTCTTCTTTTCTGTTGTCTTGCAGGAGCAATCTGATGTATTCATCCACCTTTTCATTTTCCATTACGATTGTCGTCTTTATAGATTTTATGCATCCTGCCGAGGAGTAACTTTTCTCTCCTGCTATTTCTTTCATCGTGCCTGACATAACTGTAGTCTTCAGTTTCGTTTTTTTTTATGTCTGTGCAGTTTTCATTGATACATTTCTATTTTGCTTGCTTGCATTTATTTCGAATGTATGTCTTTCATGATGTTTCACTTCTAGGCATGTGAGCTGTAACTAACTAGAGCTATAATTTCAACTGTCTTTAATAATTCCTATTTATTTCCATCCAGACACTGCAAGAAATACCAACAGTACAATACTATCGTTGGCGAAGGGATGCTTTCAGTTACAAAACATTATTTCTCGCCTAAACACCACCATTTGGTATGCGTTTTCCCCAGTGATAAGCAAAAGCATGCATTCTGCGGTTGTTAAATCTGCACTGAAAGAAATGACCGCTGAAACACATTACCTACCGTCTCTACTGTGCTCACATCCACTTTATCGTCTCCGAAGATGTTGCAAGCATCTATGGATGTCGGCTTGTGTATATTTTTGCAATGATATACTTCGGTTTCGTATGTACAGTGGCCTAAGAAAAGGTTTTAGCCAGTAGAAATTAACTACATCCAATTTCAAAATTTAATTACGTATTTCCAACTCAATATAAACAGTATTTGAAACTAGTATGGAGTAGGTCTTCCATTTTCTAGTTTCAGTTCTTGTATTCGATTTTTCATGGATTTCATCAAGTTATCAACAATCGTCTGATCCATATTTTGCCATTGCTTTAGCAATGTTTCTTTAAGAGTTGCCACTGACGTGGTTTTGGTTGCATGCTCTCAAAGTTTTCGGTCAATGTGCTCCCAAACATGCTCTATTGGATTCATGTCAGGTCTTTGGGCTATCCATGGTAGTTACTTGATTCCATGCGATTCCTTCCAGGCCTTTGTTACTTTGCTCGTATGACGTTCTATCTTCTTGAAAAAGTAGACATTCTAGTCAATCTGATTCAAACAGTGTGAGTAATCCTCAAATATTTGACAGTATTTTGAACCATTCAACCGCTCGTCAACAAGAATCAGCTCAGATTTCCTTCCAAACCAGACAGAGCTCCACACCATTACTACAATTCACGTTCCACGGTCGCCTGCAAACATTCAGTGTTCCAAGTCTGATTTCTCCAAACAGAAACCTGTCTTGAATTCGAATTTTGGCAGAATATACTTTCATATGAACAAATCACAGACTGCCAAAATTCATAATCTTTGGTTTCGAATTCTCTCGCCCAGTCCATACGCCTGTTCCTGTTAACCTCTGAAATCAAGGACTTTTTTCTTGCAACTCTTCTTTGATAGCCTAGCTCTTTCAGGGTCTTTCGTACCACATATGGCAACATTTCCATGCTTTTGGCAACATCTTTGACGCTCTGACGACGATTTCTGATAACTTCCCTCTTCAGCGCCGTTTTCGTTCGCTCAGACACAATGCTTAGTCTTCCTGAACGTTGTTCCACACGACAATGGCCTTCTTCTTAAATCTCTTGACAATATTATTAACAGTTTGATGAGTAACCTGGAAAACCCTAGCGATTTCTCTATTTGACTTGCCACACTGATGACATCCTATTATTTGCCCTTGTTGAAATTCACCAATTTCCTGACTTCTGCAAACTTTCAATGGAAAACGAAAGTCAACTATCGTTCATAGATGAGAGTAGCTTGATACTAATACGGTATTTTTGGGAAAAAAAAGAAGAGACAGTATTGCACAAGCCAAAATTGCTGTAATCAAAGGTGAAAAAAACTTCTCAAAGCCCACTGTACTTTCTGTCCAGACTTCATTTTCCCAGATTGCCGCTCATTTGATTTCTTTAACACGCCAATAGAATTATGTAAACTGGGCTCTCTAGTTTTGTGTCGCAAACAGTTTAAGAGAAGAAAAATTGTAAATTCGAAGCTACGGAAATGGTAACAATAAACCACTCCATTATCTTTCCCAGTAATGTATGACAATCTTTAGATAATAAAGAAAAGGTAACTACAGGGGCACGGCATTAAAAAAAACGATACGTATGAAACTAGATGATGAAAATTCTTATCGCAACCAAATAGAATGGCCTAAGGCCATGAAACGTAAAACTGCTTCGACATATTCATCCCGCATTTCAACACAGTTGATAAACTGTTTCTCAAATATATTTAAAACTTCCAAAAAATGTCCTTTGGCAATTGAAATACTGATTTTAGGAAATGGGTCCGGTCATGAATTTTTCAGCACCCTCACAATATTAGTTGCTGTATTGTAACAGGCTCTTCTCATATTTAAATGGATGTTATCACTCTTTTTCCCAATAGTTATATCTACTTATACGCAATTTTTTACAGACTTTAATCATTTCAAATTATATTTCTTCTTCACTCATTTTGCTTACTGGATGAACTAATGTCAGCTAGCTTAGCTTCAAGATTTACCGTTTTGATGGCCGGATGCATGTCCGTAATTAATCCGTTAACAGAACAACTCTAACATTTAATTATATGATTGAGGGTTGATACACAACTATACTCCGAGATTTCGAGTTGCACATAGTCTTATTCTTCTTCATCTATGCGCTGTGTCCCTTCAGAACTTGGGTGATCTTGCCACTCCTAAAGTTCCTTGGCTTTGTAGCTCTCAGTACGATTTCTGTTTTTGCTATCTCACCTAAGCTTTGTTCTGCCAACTGTTTCCATAAACTCCTTAGGTATGTTATTCGATGCTTTCTTCTGTCCCTCTTGCCTTCAATCTGCCTTTTGACTACCAAATTTTCCAAGTCATCTTTCCTCATTATGTGCCCTAGTAATTTCAACTGTCTCTTTCTAATGTTAACTATAAGTGTCCTTTTTGTTACCATTTCCCTAAATCTTCGTGGTTGCTCACATATTCGGTCGATGGTATTTTCAGTATCATTCTGTAGAATTATGTTTCTGTTGTCCCTTCTTCATATGTGAGGAGATTGCCCAACAAAAAGGAGTACCGATATTACCTATAAGCACCCATTTCATTGTTTTTAACCAATTTTTTCTATTTCTCAATACTTAGCTTGGCTTTTGGAAGGCACCTTTCGCCACGCCAATTCGTCTTCGGATTTCGGTGTCGCCCATTCCATCCTCTGTTAAAACACTTCCTAGATATTGTATATTTTACAATGTTCATTATTCAACCTATCAGCAATACGGAACGTACGAAATTACACGCGAACCTGAACACCAACCGCTTTTTCCCAAGCAATGGTAATGAATGCTGGGCAATCTCCTTACAGTTGAAGAATGGACTTGAAGCAACAGAAATGTGGTTCTACAGAATGTTGCTAAAATACCGTGGACCGAACGTGAACAACGTCAAAGTTATAGAGAAAATGGAATCAAAACGGACCCTTATAATTAACATCAGAAAGGGTGAGTTGAAATTTTGGGGGCACGTTATGAGGAAAGAGTACTTGGAAAATCTGAAACTCACATGAAAGACAGAAGAAAAAACACATGACCTACCTAGCGAGCTTGATTAAACGGAATTTGCAGCAAGTTTTATGAACAATAACAAAAAGACAATATTATTAAGAGTTACAAGGGATAGGAAATTATGGAGAGCCAACATCCTGAAGGGACATAGTTACATAGAACAAGAAGAATCCTCAGACGTTTACTTTGCACGCCGTTGTCTTGGTTTGGTGCAGATGTGTTAGAAGAATAATTCAAACAACTTCTATTGTCATTGCACTCTGATGATATATGGTCCGTTAATTGGGTACGCGCGCTGGCTTTTACGAATTTCACCAAGCACAAGCCCACGTTTACAATCAAAACAGGCGCTGTCATTAGAAAAGCCGTCGTCGTACTTTATTACCGTTGCCCTTATCTTCCGGTCCCCGCTTACGCTTTCATCCCGGATAGCACGTGACAACTCGGTCCAATTCATCAACAATAACATGCAAACACATCATTAACGCATGAAAGGACCTCAACTATCAAGGATATTATCATTGTTTATCAATATTTATTCATTCATCATTTTCAGCTGCCGACGTGGAATGATTTCTTACAATTTAATCATAGTAGCGCACGTCTTGTGCTATCATTGAATATCATATTAAAATATGAAAATATTTTCACAACCTAAAATAATCATGCAGATTCTCTCTCTCTCTCTCTCATCTCTCTCTCTATCTATCTATCTATCTCGCTATATATACACACATATATATATATACAGTGTAACCCGGATATAAGAGACCCTGATATAAGATAAACCCTGATATAAGAGAGATTTTCTCTTGTCCCAAATTAGAGCCTGTGTTAATGTATATAAATTAGACCAAACCCGGATATAAGAGAAACCCGGATATAAGATACTTATTCTCCGGTCCCGACAACTCTCTTATATCCGGGTTACACTGTATATATATATATATATATGTATGTGTGTGTGTGTGTGTGATTTACCTTCTGAGTATCACTGTATATCACTGGGTTCTCTTCAGATTACCGAAGTTAAGCAAAATAAAGCCTGGTTAGGGAACCGTTTAGGAATACCAAGTACTGTAAGCTAGGATGTGCGGGTGGTGTAATGAATAACGGCTCGGAATTATAACTCGGCTCTCCGATTTCAAATTCCAGTCGAGTTCGACTTTTAAAAATATTGATATTTAGTTTCTGTCTGCTAAATGCTGTTCATTTACGCGCAGATACCCTAGGGAAAGATATGAATCCACCTCCTCTCCCTTAAGCTATGTATTAAATAGTAGGACTTGCATCAGTAAATCAGTATTACCTCTAAACATAATCCTTGCAATTTATAAATGTTTCTGGCTTAAGATAACCTGGAAAAAGGTTGATAAGTCCTAAAAAAAAACAAATCAATCAGTAAATCGAATATGCCTCTCCACAGCTACCTGTCTTTTCTTGCTTTTAGCAATACTTGCTCCTTTACGGTCCCTCTTAATCTATGTGATATTTGATTTACGATCCGTTTGCTCAAACCTGTCGACTAGTTTACTCTTAGTTTCGATGCGCTTTCTTGGAGTTAAATTCTCAAAGCTTCCTTTCTTCCTTATGCATCTGAAAAATGTAGTTTTCCCCTAGCAATAACTGCTTTGTGTTTGCAATTCTTCGTAAATCTTCCAAAATCGGTTTATCGTATTTTCAACATCCGTCTGTAAAACGACATATTAACACTTGAAGTAATTTCTCACCATTTACTGTCATATAAGAAATTAGACATTTCATCGATGTCCAGAAGTCTTCTTTAAGTTGTTTTTCTAATGCTATTCTCGTTAACTTAATAACTTACTCAGTATTTTTTCAAATTATTTCGTTATGTTTTCCATACTTTCGGATTTCTTTCTTTATGGAATATATTTTTTCTCAAAATTTTGTTTAAAACGTTGAAACGAACCAATGCGAGAAGACGCGAGACCTTAAAATAAAAAACATAGACATCGCGTGTGAAGACGCAACATTTACAAAAAAGAGAAGCTGATATAACAAAAACACAAATGATACACTTTGATTATGACTTATGACAGCCGAAAGTCATTGTAACATGAAGTCTTTATATGTAACTTTTCATTGGAAATTAGGAAAATGGTCCGAAATATAGAAAAAAAAGCAAAAAACTTCCGTGGTCCTTTAAGCAAACTTGTATAAATGTCCTATATAGAGAAGCTGATATAACAAAAACACAAATGATACACTTTGATTATGACTTATGACTTACGAAAGTAATTGTAACATGAAGACTTTATATGTAACTTTTCATTGGAAATTAGGAAAATGGTCCGAAATATAGAAAAAAAAAGCAAAAAATTCCAAAACAAAGAACTTCCGTGGTCCTTTAAGCAAACTTGTATAAATGGCCTATATATATATATATATATATATATATATATATATATGTGTGTGTGTGTGTGTGTGTGTGTGTGTGTGTGTGTGTGTGTGTGTGTGTGTGTGTGTGTGTGTGTGTGTGTATAAAATGTCTGTATCCATGAGGATGATGCCTATCTGAGTACAATATGTGCGTGCTAAGTGCCTAACAGATATTCTGATGAAGTTTCAATCTCCGGCTAACTTGTATTTATACCAAATCACTACATTTTAGCTTTATTTATATGTACCAAATGTATAGTTCAATTGGTAACTCTGTATTAGATACTTTCGGCAACTTAAATTTTAGATTGACAATTTAGCTTCTAATATCATTTACAGTTAACTCGTTCTTCCTGTTTCCTCTAGCTGTGTGGACGTGAACTTCATTCCACATCGGGATTGAAAAGACAGAAGACAAATTTCATCATCTGCCGAAATAATTATATATATATATATATATATATATATATATATATATATATATATATATATATATTACTCTTGAAGAAAGAATTGAGTTCTCCGGGCCACTAGCGTATTTTCTCTCTGCGGCGCGACGATAGCCTAGGGGTAGGATCCCTGACTGATCGGTAGGGTTTCCATCCCGGCTTGAAGCAAACGGACGTCTAGGCACACTGAAGAGCTGCGAAACAGTCTGCCTGTGGATGACAATATATATATATATATATGTTTGTGTGTATGTGTGTGCGTGTTGTGTGCGTGTGTGTGTGCGTGCGTGTGTGTGTTGATATATTAGGAAACAACTGTTAGATTGATATTGAGGATTATTACCAATCAATATCAAGAGATCTATTCGTGACTGCCCTAGAGTTTGCTACTATATATTCAGACCTAACAGAAGAAGAAAAGAACATAATTCTAAATGCAAAAAAAATGTCCTCATTCATAACGAGGACCAAAGGATTAAAAACTCTGAAGACCATTTTGACATTACAATGGGGTCATTAGACTCTGCGTTTCTTCGGACCTTGTCGGTCTATTTATATTATACAACTTAACCGCGCACCGTGAATTAGAGATTAAAGACATCGGGCTATACAGAGATGATGGCCTCATGGTAGTGAGGAGTTCAACAAATTTTAAAATAGATAAAATTTTAAAATAGATAAAATTCGAAAGATAATATATAGTGGATTCAGAAACCTAAATTAAAAACTACGTTCAACACAAAATTGAAAAGGTTAAACTTCCTTGATAAAACTTTAGATTTAATGAATAACATATACCTACCTTACAGAAAACCTCATACTAATTCCTTGTATGTACACCCCAAGTCAAACCATCCTCCATCCATAATTAAGCACATACCCTCATCAATAGAGAATTAGCAGTAACTCTGCAAATGAAGAAATAATCTATAAACACAGTAATTTTTATAACAAAGCTCAAAAAATAGTGGCTACAAACACCCTAACATCAATTATATAAAAAAAAAACAATAGTACAAACCAGCGGAAAAACCGAAAAAGAAAAATCATTTGGTACATCCCCCGCCGTTCAACTAAATGGTTAGCAATAAGCTAGGACAAACATTCCTAGCTTTAATCGAAAAACATTTTCCTACTAACAGCAAACTTAGCAAGATCTTTAATAGTAACACCCTAAAATTAAGTTAGAGCTGTACTGAAAATCTAAAACGAATTATAAAAAAAAATGTAATAACAAAATCCTGAAAAAACACGCATGCCAAAATCAAATAAATAAAGATCTTAAATTAAAATGAAACCTTAAATAATGAAAAATTATATGATTGTAGAAACCTTGAAATTTGCCCTCTGAATAATAGATGCCGCATAGAATCTGTGGTATACCAATGCACAATCTCATCCATTGAGAATCCAAATATTGAAAAGATATATATTCATAAAGAATGAATTTAAAATAAGGTGCAGACTACACAAAAGCTCCTTCAATAATATTAGAAACAGAAATCAGACATTCCTATCTAAATATTTTTGGTATTTAAAAGAAACAAATAAAACACTAAAGTAAAATGGAAAATAATAAATAGAACAAGAACTTGTAAAACCTAGGATGACCTATGCTCTTTTATGCCTACATGAAAAACTACACATTATTAAGTTTCTAAAAAACGAAAATTTATTATATTAAAGAAATGAGATAACTGTTTTTTGCAGACATCACCAAATATTCGCCTTAAATGATTAGCATTTTATAAATGGACGAAAAATAATAATTATTATATTAAAAATTTCCAAATCTATTAACAAGTACAATTAAAACAATAGGTTTAAAAACAGAACTCAGTTATAATTTTAAAGCTCCTTTAAGAAATCATCAATAATAAAATAAACACCAAAATCTACCAGAACTACATCAATCAGTTAAGGTTTTAGCATATAATAATAATAAAACACCAAAACTACAACATCAAACAGTTAGAGTTTTAGCAGGGAGTCGGATATGATTAGCCATTGCAGCCAGACAAAAAAATCACAACCTAACCTTACACGATTCCAAAAACTTGGAATATAACAAACCCCCCTACCTCAATCAAAGCAGTGACTCCTTGATAATGAAAAACAAACCATAGAACACACCACATTTCAAAACTATAAATGAGTAAAACATTCCTTAGCATAGTTATTCCAAACATAGCCTGATGATGAGACCACCACCCGGTAGTTAGGGTTTAATATTGAAATTAAACCTGTATACTGCTGACCAGTTTTGAAACATAGTAATTTCTGTGTCGCGATGGAATCATAAATAAAAAAAATAATTATATATATATATATATATATATATATATATATATATATATATATACAATTATTTCATCAGATGATGAAATTGGTCTTCTGTCTTGTCAATCCTGATGTGGAATGAAGTTCACGTCCATACAGCTAGAGAAAAAAGAAAGTTAACTGTAAATGATATTAGAAGCTAAATGGTCAACCAAAAATTTAAGTTGCCGAAAGTACCTAATACAGAGTTCCCAACTTCATCAGAATATCTATTAGGCACTTAGCACGCACATATTGTACTCAGATAGGCATCATCCTCATGGGTATGGACGTTTTATTTTCCCATTTTATATAGAGAGATATATATGGGTGCGCGTATGTGTCTGTGTGCGTGCATGTGTGTGAAAATTCAGATATTGCTAAATTAACAAAAATCAGAATTTGGCTGAGGTCCCATTTTTGTCGAGCCGATAAATTTTCAGCACGCTACCACGTAGAAATGTTTTATTTAATCTGGACAATTTCATCGCTGATGAAGAGGAGACGTAAAGCAACAAAGAAATAGTTCTGCAGAAGAATTCTAAGAATAACATGGACAGAGCATGCAAGTTACGAGGAAATTTTGAAGAAAAAATAAAAACCATAAGGACGCTTAGACCGAGAATTTAGTGACCATATTTATCTAACTTTGTTCCTCATTGTCCATTATCACTTCTGTTTTACATTTTCTCCATGGGCTACACCCTCACGTATTCACATTGTGCGTACCTGTTTTCTCTTTGTTCTCTCTTCTTTTTTTTCTTTTTCTCTGATTTTTCTTTCTTTTTCTCTTTTCTGGCTTTGTTTTTACTCTCTTTCTCTCTGCTTTTCTTTCTTTTAGTCTGTGATGATCTCTGTCGTGTTGTTTTTCTCTCTTTTGTTTCTGTTCATCACTTTTTCTCTTTCTTTTTCTCTCTCACTTTCTCCCTTTGTTCTTTTCCCTCCGGCAGATTTGGCTGTCTTCTTTTCTCTGTGTCACTTTTCTCTTTTTACTTGTCACTCTCTCACTTTCTCTTCGTCCTTTTCTCTCTCTCTCTCTCTCTCTCTTTCTCTTTGTACTGTGTTCTCTCTCTCCCTCTCTCTGTCTCTCTATCTCACTTTTTATCTTTGTTCTTTCTCTCTCTTTTTTCTTTTTGTCCTTCTATATATCTTTCTTTTACTTTGTCCCTTTGTTCTTTGGCCTCTTACTTTTCTCTTTGTTCTTTTCTCTCTCTTTTTCACATCATTTTGCTCTTTTCTCTCTTTCACTCCATTTTTCCATTTGTTCTTTTTTTCCAACTTTTAGTGTTTTTCTTATTCTCTCCCCATTACACTAGATGTCTTTGTCTCTGTTTATCTACATAACATCGTAATACGATGACGGTGTATCATTTTTTCAAGGAATGGAGTGTGCGCGAATGCACTTAGAGAGTAAGGGGTTGCACAGGTTCAACCCACAGCCTCCAGACCTCCCATTGAGGATTTCAGCACCATGGTAGGGTTCAGCATAACTGGTGGGAGGATCAGTTATAGTGAATGGACAGATGAAGCTTCAGTGTGAGGAATGCAATTCCTGCGTTTCACGGAACCGTCTTGAATTCGTAATTTTCCTTCTCTGAGATTGGCTGCCACCCAAGGCTGCAGAACATTTGACCCATAGCTTATGAAAGATTTAAGGACATTAGTATGAAAGCAAACGTAATGTACTCAGTCAGAAGTTGAACGCTGCTTTCTGATGTCACTTTTCGTGCCAGTAACCATTACAGTACCCACATATCTGTTCTCTACAGATATAAATCACCTTAATGCATGAAAACCCGCATGACTTAATTTTAAATAAATTGAAAAAAAAAGTTTCATCTTCCTTTTCTGTAGGCCATTGATATTGAGATGCCCACTTTCAAAGCATCATCTGATTGGGTAAATATACACATTATAAAAACAAATACGAAAGAACGTAATTGTTCCTTCTGACAGTTATCTGTGAATTATTGTTCGACTCATCATTACAACACGATAAAGATGTTCCTTTGTCCAGTAATATATGAACCTCATAATAGTGACGAATGGCAGCCTGCTTTTCGCCTACCAACTTCCTGTACTTACTCGAATACTTTTGCGACAAGATCTCAAGTTACAGAACTAGACTGATGGATTCGACTCGATAAAGTACAGCTTCATCTCATATCCTCCTCCGCATAAATCCTCTGAGGTAGCGCATTTTACCACTGAAAAAAAAATGAAAACCGCCTCCACTACCCTAGGTAAGTACCATATCTTCATAGCTAACCGTTGAAAGAATTTGAATCTCGTTCTCAGCTATTTTTATTCACATAAACAACTGATAAGTTTGAAATTGAATTCTTGAGAAATTTGTACATTCTTGTATGTCCAATTACCAATACCAGATAAAAAAGGGGTGACCTACAGATAATTAAATATACAAAACAACACAATATGTTATTAACAATTACGGTTTCCTCCTCGACCACTGGTGTTTGCACGTTGAAGCGAATAAATAGCCAAAAGTTCTCTTTCAGTAAATTATTGACACTTTTTGCATCAACAATACTTGAATGAAAGTAAAAACAGTTAATGGAAAAAAATAAAACATTTTTATGACGTTTAATTAAGATAAGAAATATACATATATGGCTAAATACATATATCTGCGTGTATGAAAGAACATGTGTGGGTGTGATGATATTTCGCATATAAACACAAGTTTGGATCAATGAATCCGTTGTCTACAAATATTCGCTAAAGAAGAGCATGCATGGCGACAAAATACACAGAAATAACAAAAAACAATTTCATCATCAAAACCGCTTTGTTATTAGTAAGATGAGAAATCAAAGGATTTTTTCTTTTAAAAATTATATTTATACTTTTAGAACCTTGGAAGAATTCAACGCGTCACCATAAATTTGTACGAGAAGTTTAAGCCACTTTTTGCAGTAAAACACATTGATTTGCAAATTCTTGCAAAAATTAGATAATTGTTGGATTTTAATGAACATTTTAGGACTTATTCAAACATTAATTAATTTTTTTTTAAATGTTTTTTTTAGGAAATCTTTGTAAATAATTTTTTCCATGAATAATGAATTTTGAAAGAATTATTTTCATTTTTTAATGCTAATTAGAATAATTTATAAGCTTTTAAATATTTTAAAATTCTGTGTTAATCTTAACAGTTAAGTCATATTGTTAGTAAATTAAAACTATTTACTAATCATAAATGGAAAAGCTCACTGCAATTCAACGACCCCAATTTTTTAAATGATTTTATCGATTTTTGTAAATGAGAACGTCCATACAAGATATTATTAGAAAAAATAACTGTAACTATAATAAATTTATAATTTATTGGTAATTTTCTAACATTTCCTCAACTAACATATTCGTAAAAAACTAAAGCACCCAAAATTCAATAAAATATTAGAATATTTTTAAGATTACAGGGTAATTAGGAAATTATATAAAAAAAGGCGTTCATATTATGGACATCAAGTAATTTATACAGTTATATAATCCTTACTTAAATTTCCCAAACATCAGGCTGTCGCTAGATCTGTCAACATTTCATAAAAAACACTCCATGCTAAAACGTTGCTTTTCTGCTATATTTTACACTTTTCAGTTGAGTATATTTCACATTTGAAAGATTGTTTTAAAAAAATGAATTATGTTGGGTTGATAGATTTGTTAATATGGGCGATTTTATAGATCTTACTGATAATCAGAAAATAAAATCATTCCAGTTAACTTAAATTCAGTTTGAAATACAGAGTTTTTATTGGGAATATTAAATTTAATCTATTAGCTTGGAATTAAAACGAAAATAAAAGGTTAAAAAATTTTGTTTTTCATTTTTTTTAATGCATTTTAAACTTTAGCTATTGCTTTTTTCTTTTTTTAGGTACCTACCTAATACATAGATCTTAGTAGAATTTTGATCTGAAATTTTCATTGTATAACGTTAGATCTGTAGCAGTAATTCTCCTATTACCATCTTAGTACAAAAACGCACAATCTTAAAATTTAAAAATTCAACCTCAGCGTTGCGACCGCACGCTCCAAAATTTCTTACAATTAACAATAACACAATTTTAAAAACATATTTCGGATTACATCTTTTCTTTCGTTGTCCTGTTATTACCTGGATGTTAAAAACAAAAATATTTTGATACCTGATGATGTCTGTATGCACAGATGAAAGCTTGTAAAAAAATAAAAAAAGACCTTATGCAACTGGAATTTATAAACAGGGATCATAACAATCATCTACAAGTTCGGGGTTAATGTCATTTATTAAATTTGTTTGCGAAGATGTATTCTCGCCATTTATATCATTAACTTCAATATCTGTTTTTTGTATGAATGATTCATGTAATATATATATATAATGCGTTATATATATATATATATATATATATATATATATATATATATATATATATATATATATATATATATATATGAGCAATGCGTTATATATATATATATATATATATATATATATATATATATATATATATATATATATATATAACGCATTGCTCTTCAACTGAATTGAACTCTCCGAGGCATTGGCGTATTTCGTATAGAAAAAACGTTAAAATTTCCCTTTCTCTCTGCCATGCGACGATAGCCTAGAGGTAGGATCTCTGACTGATTCCAAAATCGTCGGGTTTTCATCCAGGCTTGAAGCAATTGGACGTTTAATCTCACTGGGGAGCAGTGATACAGCGAAACAGTCAGTCCGTGGATGACAATATATATATATATATATATATATATATATATATATATATATATATATATATATATGTATAAGTGAAGTCAACACTCAGAGGCGACCGGCTGTTTCATGCGAGACGCAATCGTCAGGCCGCGAGTTTTGGATTTTCTCTCGACTATTTATATATATGGGAGTTATTTTGACGGGAGTGGCTTGTTTATTTGGGTTAACTTATTTTACTTGATTTTATTTCCATTTTTTTATTCTATATATATTTATTTATTCTTTTCTGTTTTCTCTGTTTTATTAACGCAGTAAAAAAATTGGTGGGGGATTTGTTGAGGTCGCTTATTTAATACTTTGTTTTGGAGTGGGAAGATAAAGGTATAAATTCGTCCAGTTTTTGGATTGATTGCCGTTGTCTATTCTGTTATTTTGGCGGGGGAGAGTTTTTAATTTGTTTATTATTTTATTTATTTGGACTGATTATTTTACTTCTTTTTGCTAATTTGTGTTTATTTTTATTAGATCTAATGGTTATTTTAGCGGTAACAATTTGTTGATTCATCTATTTATTTGGATTCATTTTTACTGTTTTTGCTTTGCTTATTTTTTTTATTTATTTTTCGTATTTTATTTACTCTATTCGGTTTGCGATTTTTGAGTAACGTAGAATTCCTTTATCGTTGTCTAGCAGTTATAGCTATTTTCTCGTCCGATTTTTGGATTGACTGTTGTAGTCTATTCTAACGGTTATTTTGGCGGGATTGGTTTGTTGATTTCATATTATTAGATTTGTATGTTTGTTTATAAAAAAAATGAAAAGAAAAAAGTGACATTTGTATAATTGTACGTAAAGAAATGTTTATGACATTGGGCTTTTTGTATGTCCCCCGTGAATATGTGGCATTGTTGTATATGTAATATTGAATGGGGATGGATGAGGTCTTGCTCTGAATGAAGACAATGTAATGGATGAATGGGTCGTGAATCTGATTAGCTAGGTCTAGGATAGTTAATGTTGACCAGCCTTACCCCCACTTCCTCTTCGGTCTTGTACCAAAATTGTTGTAATCATCAACAATAATTCAACATCGTTGTAGGGTTGAAATCAACAATTACCAGCAATACATTTTTTTAATTACTAAAGCGACCAAGAAATTAAAATTTTGGCATGAAATGATCCATTAGTAGCTGACATGCCGTAAAAAAACCCAGCCATATATATATATATATATATATATATATATATATATATATATATATATATATATATATATTGCGCATTTAGACAGTAATCCCTCTTTTATACATGTTTCGTTAAAGACGACTGACAAGGTAGTGTGATTAACCTTTTAACTTAATTTTTCTCGTGTTCGTTCAAATGTTTTCTTTTCTGGTCGCAAAGTGTGTAAAAACTGTTAAACAAATTCTACATTTCCGAACGCTTTCGGCTATACTTTACCCATTATCAAGGATGATTTTATTTTACCTTTAACTGAATGTGTGACTTGTGTTATATATGTTTCTAGATTTATAGGTATGTTTATTTTTCCTAAGACAGTCAGCATATTGTGGCCGTGTTCATAGTTAATGTTATTGAATGTTGGCTTTTACTTTTTTATTATTAGGGCTTCCATTATTTTTAATCTTATTTTACATGTAGGTGTGCTTATTATGCTTGGATTTTCTGCTTGTATATTTTAGATGCAGTCTGTTGGGTTTGTGTGTGTATTTAAATGAGTTCTAATGAAGTTGTTTTCGGATAGGTGTAACGTAAGTCGTCTGGATAGGCATGTAGTAGTGCGACCGATCTAATTATTTATGAGTTTGGTTTAAGCAGGGACACAATTCCTTAAGAGGCATTTGAACTAATAAATAATGTTGTTTTTTTGTAGTTTTGATTTTTTGCGTTGTTATTTCTTTTATGATAAGCTGTTTAAACATTTTTGTAATCAATAATTAAATTTTCTTGTTCATGTCGACCGGGGTACTGATTTTTTATATTTCTAATAAAGATCCACCTTGCTTATAGTTGACGTATATTTAAGCTTTTGTAGAAGACGTTAATACTATTGGGTTGTGTGTGTGTGTGTGTGTGTGTGTGTGTGTGTGTGTGTGTGTGTGTGTACAGTGTCATTATTAGTTAATTTGGGAAGAAATACTCTAATCTGGTGGTCGATGAGGTAGTTAGGAAAACCATTATTAACTAGTGTCTGTGTGGGATTGTTGAGTTCTTTAAGGAAAAGTAAACGAGAGGATAAATTATCGTATGCTCTCTTTCGGAATGTTTTTTAACTGCTATTTTACATCTAAGTGTGTGCATTCATTTTTAAAATTAAGGTGGCAAGTGTTTCTGCTTTTGGTCAGTTTTTACACACTGTGTCCAGAAAAGAAAACACTTGTTCGAACACAAGATAAATTAAATAAAGACCTTAATCGCAGTACCTTGTCAGTCGTCTTCAACGAAACATATATATATATATATATATATATATATATATATATATATATATATATATATATATATATATATACATACATATATATATATACATATATATATATATATATATATATATATATATATATATATATATATATATATGAGAGAGAGAGAAGGAGAGAGAGAGAGATGTGTGTGTGTGGTGAATAGCAGTTTGACGCGTAAGTGTAATTCTGAATTTATTTAAACGCCTAATGCAAAAGTTACTGTTCAGAAACTGACATTTAGTTCAGCGTAAGTATTGCGTTTCATTGACAGCCATCTTTGGTGCTATTGAGTTCGGCTTCTCACGCGATATGATTTCGCCATTTCCTCGCGCCAAAGAAACGCTTTAATCGCATGCGCGAAGGGGCATTTCCGGATTTTATGCCCAAGTAAATTATTTATGATTTTAGTTAAAACTCTGTCAACGAATATACAACAGGTAAGTCAAGGTGAGTCATTTTTACCTGTATGTAAACAATATGTTATATAGACTTTATATATATGCAACATTCGTAAAACTGACAGAGATAAATTAAAGACTGCAGGCTCCGAATTGGAGAAATCGAAACCGAACCAAAGCTATCTAGAAAGTGTTATAACAGACAACAACAAACATGACACCGATATCCGAAGATGCATTGAAATAGCAAAACATGTCTTCCAAAAGTTAAACAAAGTATTAAGAAACAGGAAAATCTTATTAGAAACATACAAAAAAGTGCTGAACTGTGATGAATCATTCCTCCTATATCACAGTGATTGCTGGAAATTTTACTCACACATGAAGAGGAGACTTGACAAAAGACATGTGATTCTACAGAAGTTCATTGAGAATAACATGGACAGGACATGTCTGCAACGAGGAAGTTTTACAGATTCACCATAAAAAAACATTTGTGAACAGAAATTTCTGGGACATGAATAAATAGCTTTCAGGTTCATGAAAAAATTGTAACAAAAAGGCAATGAAAGAAAATGTTTTCCGGAATAGCTGTTCTTGCTCTTGTCGCAACTATCACAAGTATATCACGATATGCTTTGTGACTGTTAAATTTGCCGAGCTTTCTTTCCTCATTATTGTTCCATAAATTTAAACTGTCTCTTCCTGATTTAAATTAATAGTTCCTAATTTGAGAAGGATTCTGGAATAAGCAAGAACTTGTACTGGCAGCAAAGCGCCTACATACGGATAGAAAATGAGTTCAGCAGATATGCAAAAATAGAAAGGGGTGTAAAACAAGGATGTGTCTTCTCACCGGACTTATTATACAGTAAGGTGATTCTTAGAGAATTAAAATGAACGAATGCAGATCGAATAGACCGAACGTGTGAGCAGCGACGAGGTTTTAGAGAAAATAGACACAAAAAATGAAACTTATACTTAACATCAGGAAGAGACAGTTGAAATTTCAGGGACACCTAATGATGAAGGAGGGCTTGGAAAATGTGTTACTCACATAACAGATTGAAGGAAGAGAGACGGGGGAAAACAAGGCCTAACATACTTGACGAGCTGGAGAAAATGGATGGCAGAACAGGTTTTAGAAATAAAGAAAAGATAGAATTTATTTAGAGCTGCAAGCTACAGGAAGTTATGGTGATCCATGATCCCTTACGTCCCGAGACGCGACACATAAAGAGAGTCCTACACAAAATACGGACCATGGGCGGCATGTTGTCTGCACGACTAGCCAGTATGCCACACGGATGGTTTTCAAAGTAGACAGTTTTTTACACTACCAAATAAATTCAGCCACTGATCCGTACGAAACATTTAGTTTCGTAGAAGCATGTCTTTATAAAATCAATATTTCACCGTCCTTGTATTTAATCCTTTTATCTCTCTCTAGAAAAAGAAATAGAAAACGTTTTTTTGGCAGTTCCTCTCTCTATATCAGTTTCTATCCCAATCATATTTATTCAAGAACAGAAGAGTGATATAAGAAAAATAGCAGGCAAAGAAAAAAGTATCATAAATGTATACGAGAGTATATACACAAAATCTCTGGACTACATGTATTATATATTATTGTAAATTCATCGTCTTCCGAAATTAAGAATTCGAATTATATAAATTATAAATAATTAATTATAATATTATAGGCAACAATAATAAAATAAAAAGTCTTAACACACAATTTTAAATCAACACCACGAGAATGCGAGTTTCATAACGCTTCAACAGTCCGTAGGTTTGCACCTGAATATTGCAAGATCGTTAGATTCACTTAAGCACAAATGCCCTAGGAAAAGGTATGAAACCCATCTCTTCTCCTACCAGCTATGGATTAAATAGTATATGGAAAAATCAATGTTATTCTAAAAAATTGTTAAGACAATATTCAATCAAAGAAGGAATTATTATTGAAAAAAAGGTTTCGACTTCAAATAAACGACAATGGGTAAAAAACAAATGAATCAATCAATCACTTATCAATCTTGCTTGGTGTAGTTTGTCACAAGGCCACGAGTATGATATAATTAATAATTATTGAATTTAATGCTTAATAATAATCGTCAAGCAGAATAGTTCGTTAACCATTACTTCACGCCGAGGCGCCCAAAAGATTACTTTATTACTTTCTCGTTACATTCCCTAGTCCCTGGTCCCGTCGAGGCAAGACTTCACAGCAAGAACACGCCATGCCACTTACATAGTAGCAAACCACCCACATTCCCTCCGTATTCCATCGGTGAGAAATACAGCTTCTTCCCGTGAACCACTTCCCTGTGGAACCGACTCCCAACATGATATTTCCCCCGATCACTACAATCTTAACCTGCTCAAGGTCAGGGTTAACCGTTATCTTTCATTCCTATACACACAAATGGCCCGCAAACGTAACCCTCTACCTCTAGTGGCCCCCGGGGCTTATAAAGGGTAAACCTCACTGTAAAAAATCCATCGCATTTTATTCGTTGATTGGTACAACTTGAGATTCATTCGCTATCCATATAATGTTCTTTATCATCAAATATTTATTCGCAAGAAAAAAAAAATATTCTTACAATCCAAAAGGTTTAAAAAAACAAAAACACAAATGGTTGATAAGTCATAAAAAAAAATCAATCTTTACTGCCGTGGAGCGCTTTCCCTTCGTTTTCCTCACGAACTGAATTCAGAATTGTCTTTCTCCTAGGCTGGTTGCCACAAAACGCTAGAGATCCCAGTCAGCCTTGATATTTAATTCATATCTAGACGGAAAAGAAACGGTTTGATTCCTTTCTCACGAGTATTAATGCGATATGAACACAAATTGTCTCAAGAAGAATTTGAACTCGGTTCGCCGATTCTATTTTACACTGTGCTAAATTTACTCTTCACCCATACCAGCATCGTGGAAATAATTCGAACGAAAATCGGAAATAAAAAAAACTTTAACTTCATCATTTAATATTTAGCTTATTCATGGAAGCAAGATAATTCAACCAACCTTCCTTTTGCAAATTTTAAAAATAAGTCTTAAGTCATTTTATTATTACTATCATTCTATAACATATTACAATACGAGGAATTTTTTTAAAATGTTGACAGTCTTTATATCCATATGGATATGAATATAGATAAATAGAATCAGTAAACCCTGGGAAAAGCATGAATCCGCGTATCTCTGCGTTCTCTCTCATCAAAAGATATATTGTCCAAAATTTCACCTGACTAGCGAAACACAACCTGAAGTGATTTTGTGATTTCGTCCTGAGGTAAATGGTACTTACAGTACAAGTAGCGGCATCACTAAAAACCTGTTACAATTATTGTAGACCTTGACAAGAACAAGTTTATTGATAATTGTTTATGAGGTGTGTGCTGAAAATTTGTCGGCTAGACTAAGAACAATGACCGAAAACCATAAAACTATTCCACATATTTTAGATATACATGTTCAATAAATTTGGCCAAAGATTCTCTATTTTATTTAAATTTTGCACGAAATATTGTCTTCTTATTGAAATATTTGCTTTCGGGAGTGGGTCAGGAACTGAGAACTTTTCCCGGCCTCCTCGTATATATTTACACTATTGTTTGGGCTGTTGTATTCATCTTTATTGTCACACTCACATTTCGGCCTTCTTCAGATGATATACGGTAGAATTTCGAACCGAACACTTTATTTAGTTCAATGAAGTAGATTTTTATAATTCCACGTACCATGCCTTTGGATAACTCAGACTTAGTTAATTCGCTTTGATAACGCTCAAAGTTTTTATTCACTTCAGTGAAGATAAGGATTGAATCACAACTCTTTGGGTCAAGTCACTTTTTGGGTCAAGCAAACAACACTTTTATCGGCATAGATCCAAATCTAGGCAAACTAGAAGCAGGAAGGTAATGTTGCGGCAATTTTCTATACGAGAAATCCTACTTGCCTAGAAAATTGGCAATCCCAATTTGAACTTTTATCTGGGATCGAATACAAACCAGATACTAATGGAAAATATGCGAGTACTTCATGCAGTAACTAAGTTCATATATATATATATATATATATATATATATATATATATATATATATATATATATATGATGATGATGATGATGATGATGATGATGGTCATGTTGGCCGAAACTAGTCGAGGATTCTAAATGAAATAATAAAAACGAAAGAATATTAATCTACAACCCAGTGTGTCTGAAGATTTCAATTTTTTTAATAATTTTTATTGTTCAATATATATATATATATATATATATATATATATATATATATATTTATATATATATATATATATGTTTATATATATATATATATATATATATATATATATATATATATATTTATATATATATATATATATATATATATATATATATATATATATATATATATATATATATATGCACATAGGAGATTTTATCCATGCATGAGTAAATATGTGTGAACATATATATGTAGACGTTAATTTCTATATACTCAACTCTCTCTCTCTCGCTCTCTCTCTCTCTCTCTCTGCGTGTGTATGTGTGTGTGTATGTGTGTGTGTGTGTGTGTGTGTATATTCATATTCTTTTCAAGTTTAACGTGGGTGGTTTATATAATTTCAAAGACGAGATTTTTGTGTGGTGTGCGTGTGAGAAAAGCGTCATTAAATGAAGTTAATGCGAACTGATATCTTTGTCAACTCTCCATTTCTCATCAAGAGAAACGTAAGAATTCTTAATTAAAAAGATGTTCTAATTATTATGAGGGTTTTATAATTAATGCCGTTCATTTGAAATGGCTTCAAGATATTCTGTTGTTTTAGAAAACAAATATTTGTGAACAGTTTCTTATTCCCGAATTTATAAAGCAAAAATTAATAATAATAATAATAATAATAATAACCGTGCTCTGTGACAAAAAAATTCCATAACATGTCTTAGGGAAATGTAGCTAAATGAAGCAGTGACTGAAGAAAATGGGCCCCCGAATGGAAAAAAGTAAACAAATAAAACAGGCGGCAAAAATCTTTGAAAAGATCTAGGGAGAAATGGGAGAAAACAAACCCTTCACGGCAAATACCCGATGAAAGCCGCGATCCTTACGTAGATTAAATACTTACCCATCACTAACTGGTAGGCTCTGATCTAGAATCCGAAGGATTCTTAATTGCTGTCCAGGATCAGTACCTGACAACCAATGAAATGTCTTGAAACTTAGCAACAGCCTGTCCTACCGCCTATGTGCAGAAAAACCTCAGACTGTTGACTAGATAATATCTAGGTGTGGCCGACTGGCGCCAACAGTGTACTTTTAGCAATTTCATAGTACTATATGTCGCGCATAAACTTCACTCGCAAGGTAATTAGTGGGGACATGAGCCAGCAGAAGTTGTATAGAATGAAAGAGGTTAGCATCCTCTGGAAATTTACCATTCAGACTGATAGGGAAATACAGGCATATCAATCAGAAATAATTGACAACGCCTGTCTTTTATTAGGTACTGCAGAGGACCAAAACTGATCTTTGAAAACAGTTGAGAGTTTGAGTAAATCCAAGTACCTCAAGATAAAATCAGCAGAATGTGGCATTTCAAGACAACAGTATTACCAGTTAATAGTGGGGTTTGGGGAATTATAGCAAAAGAAGCAAACAAATATGTGTATCTAATTTCTAGTAGTAGCCATAAAATATGTGAGTTGGAATATATATATATATATATATATATATATATATATATATATATATATATATATATATATATATATATTTGTAGACTGGATAAATGAAACGGCCAAATATAAGCAGGCGTGTACGCGTGTGCTGGTGTGCATAGGCAGTCAAATAAAAAAATCGTTAAATTTATGTCTGAGGTTTAAACGTAATAGTTCTCAATGCGGTTACGCAGAGCAAACATATGTATTAATTAGTACATATACGCGTACCTACGTTTTTGGCGTGCGTAGGTATGCGTATATGTACATATATATATATATAGATATATATATATTGTGTGTGTCGGTGTATTTAGGCAGCATTTTTTCATTGATACATGTTTCATTAAATAATATAGACAAGTGTTGTCTATTTTATGTAAATTCTTTTCATATCATCTCATAAGCTTAATAACATTATCATTAAACGAAGAAAGAAAATCACAATATTGATACATATTTTTTTTGTTCTATCTAAGCTTTCGGGTGACATAAGCCATTATCATAGATGACAATTACATTACAATACATTAAGCAATACACGGACAAAACAGTGATGATAGTCTGTTTCTGTTTAGATGGAAGATTTCCAAGCAACGACAAAAACCGTGCATATAAGACGCTGGAAGCGAAAATCGCACCGCAGCTCATGACGTCACACATGACCACGCGAGAGTGAATTTGAGAAGTATTAAGTATGGGAATCCGTTGGTATAAACCGATGGCTTCTGTTACCAATTATAGGCATTTAAGAATATTTGTGGAGATTTCATAGTTTATTTTGTTCAGGCTGGGTTTCAACTGTTTTATGTATATAAGAAATTTTAGTTTTTGTTTATTGTTTTCATGTTTAAGTATAGTTGTGTTTTCAACAAGGATTTTCCGGAATTGTGTATGCGGCCAGGCATGTCGTTTTAAATGCCTAAATATGTTAGAGTTATCATTCAAATGTAGTGTATATATATATATATATATATATATATATATATATATATATATCCTTGATTACTTCTCGCATCTTGCATAGATTTATCTCCATGCAGTGACCACAATTACATTTTTTTTTGTTTGCATAACAACTCATGTTTCCATCTTCTGATACAAAAAAAATGTTACCTCTTGAAGTCTCTGGTTGAGACTTGGGTGGGGAGAATCTCGTATTACAACAAAGCATAGGCAAATAATAATAATAATAATAATAATAATAATAATAATAATAATGTGATTATATCGTGCAGAGTTAAAAGCTGAAACCGAAGTTTTTATTCATGCAATGCTTACTAACTAAAAATTACCAATCACAATTACTGAAAAAATTGCGTTGAGCACAAATGCATATTCTGTGATAAATATCCAAAAACAATTGACCAAATGTATCATATTGTACTATTTTAGCACCCACTGAATATAAAATTCGGCATTATAGAGAGGGCCAAATCTGAACTTGAAAATATGCAACTTTTACGGGAAGGAAACTGCAAGAAACTGGTATGAACATCACTCAGACCCAATTACAGAGATAGGAGGCCATTAAAATCAGACAGAACAATCAAAGCTAATCGCCCAGTGACCAAGGCCCACAAGAAGAGAATATGCTTTCTTATTGACATGGCTGTACCTGCAGATTGTAATGTGTCTCTGAAGATCAAAATACACGGATCTTGAAGTTGAAATCTCACAAATGTGGCACATGAGGACATCAATAATTCCAATTGTAGTTAGAGTCATCGGATTGTTTAAGAAAGGTGCCGATAGACCCGTTGAATAGGTTTCTGGTAGACCATACCTTAAATAAATACAAAAAGTTATACTGAAAAGTACAGCTCACACATTACGAAGAGCTTTATATGTGTGATCTTAGATTCTTGTTTTTTGTTTTTACAGTAATGAAGCCATTTTTGACCTTAGGTCTCTGACTGAGACATGGAAGGAAATGTGTTTACAACAGAAATCAAAGGAAATAATAATAATAATAATAATAATAATAATAATAATAATAATAATAATAATACGAAGAAGAAGAAGAAGAAGAAGAAGAAGAAGAAGAAGAAGAAGAAGAAAAAAAAGAAGAACAACAACAGGAATAGATAATTTCGCTGTCCTAACAGACAAGTAAGTCTGAAAGAAAGTAAAAATATAGTTAGTATTGCGAACTTGTCAGAAAGGCAAGGAATTTAGGAAATACGAAATTAGAAGTATTTTAAAAAATGAAGGTGACATATTCGTAGGCAGTTGACTTCCCCATAAGTTTCATATATTTCTCCATGTTGCTTCCTTTATCCTTTTTCGAAGCCGACAGATGATTTTTCGTCATCAGTTTCATAAATCCAATGTCAACAGATCTCGGATGAAGTACGATAAAACATCCAGGCAAATAATATTCATTCAAGAAGAGGTTGGTATGCAACACACACATGCATGCAAACACTTCTGAAACGCATATAGTCTAATAAATTTTTAAACGTCTATATCCAGTTCTGACTTGATTGAGTATTTATGATTCATCGTCATATCTCTTGTACCATTTAATAAAACTCAAGATGATACGATCATAATGGATGAGAAAGTGCTTTTAGTCTGACTCTCCATAACTTGCAAGACTCCAGTTTCCAGGCTTAACGACTACGTAGCATGCAGAACACCAAAAAAGAGAGTGCGAGGTAGAGAGAGAGTTAAATGACGTCATATTTATTCTTCGTAGGCGCTGACGAATATATTTCCTTGATTACTTCTCGCCGTATTTGGTACCGTCCTTTGTCACGCTGTCTCCTTCAAAGGAATATGTTATCAACTGCTCAGACCTTTCACTCATATCTATGGCTAAAAATTCGCTCTCACATTAACGCTGCTGTCATATATTAACCGGATGTCCACCAAACCCGCCCCACCCCGCCTCGGCTTTAGACGTTAGCCGATCGAGGAGAACAGGGGAAGAAGAGGATTCATGCTAATAATAAAAGGACCTCATATTGCAAGGGCTGAAGATCTTGTTACTGGAAGGGGATACTCAAATCTACTTCATATCTCGCCCCGTCATTGCCAGTGTTTTAACAGAAAGCGTGACAACTCACAATTTACTCGTATCATTTTTATCACGACTTTTTAAGTCAAGGATTGCTTATGCAAATTTGAATAGGGTGATATATTCGTAGTGGAAAACGAGAGAAAAGTGTATTTATGAACGCTCACGTTTAAAGTGATATATATATATATATATATATATATATATATATATATATATATATATATATATATATATATTAGGGGTACGTGGTTAGTTCGCATTGGGTCTCATGGTAGTTCGCATTCAGACCATGAGACCCGGGTTCGTATCTCACCCTAGTCGATTTGTCAGGAAGGAGAATTCCTGAGGTTATCGGACTGGAAGGGTCGATTCTAGCGTGGTGCACCTTTGGAAAGTGCCTGAAAACCATACCATGGGTTGACCCAAGTCTTATGAATATGGAACCCTTGGGGTCCGTCGATAGCTCTGCTAGCACGAAGTCACAAGTCATCGTGGCCGAGCACTTGCGTTTGCTGGCCTTGTCCAAATTGTTGATCGTGCTATTTCCCGGAAACCGTAACTAAGGTCTGCTCAGCATAGTTGCAGTATAAACCATAGATTGAATAAACATAAAATGCGCCCGAGCAAGCGTCTGCAATAGGTATTGGATAGCCACCCTAATAGACGTGTATCCTCGAATACGAGTAGCCAGCTATACATATATATATATATATATATATATATATATATATATATATATATATATGTGTGTGTGTGTGTGTGTGTGTGTGTGTGTGTGTGTGTGTATATATATATATATATAATGAACGGCAACTCGTTTCTGAGGAGACCTGTCTACTCAGGTACATTTGTGTTAATCTATTGTAACTATGCTGAGTTATTTTCGTTACCGTTTCTTTGAGAGAGCGCATAATCTGGCGTGATCAGTATTTTGTAAAAGAAAGAAGTTATTACGCACAAATCCCGATCACAATGACTTGCACAACTATCGACAAGTTCCGCCTACCCAAGTGGTATGTTTCTCAGACACTTTCCAAACGGGCCGCACGCTGGATTCGCCTCCCCAGGCCTATAATCACCGCCTGTCAAACCGAGCAAAGCGAGATTCGGACTCGAGGTCTGATGAGTAGGAAAGGATCTTACTTACACACACACACACACACACACACACACACACACACACACACACAAACACACACCCACACACACACACACAAAACAAACACCCACACAGAGGGTGTATCAAAAATACTTTCACAAACTTTGGGTGCGGGTTCCACACACCCAAATAAGGACAAAATCCATACAAACATATGTCCGCAAATCCTTTTTGAGTTATTAAGTTCATACAAAGTTTATGGTAGATGGCCATATAGACTCGGTTACATTTTTCATTCATGCACATTTGTGGCTAGTCTGTCTTTCAACGTTTAACGTGTGTAGTAGTGAGTTAACTGGGAAGTGTCCCGTTTGACAGCGGCAGGATATTTATATTGTGATAAGGCAGATATGATTTTTGTATACGCCCGTGCGAATGAGAATGGACGCGAGGCTGCACGGCTGTATTAGATTGCGTTTTCAGACCGAAGGTAGTCGAATATTTCAACCTTTGCTGTTCTTTATCGTTGCGGTCCTGAGACAGAATCCTTGGTACCACAAACTATGGATCGAGGAAGACCGATATCCGCTCGTACGCCTGACCACGAAGAACACATTCTACAGGCTGGCGCAGACGATCCATGTATCAGCTCACGTCAAGTGGCTCTAGCATGTCGTACATCTCATAGTATCGCATAGAGCGTAGAAAACGTTCGTAAAGTATTTTTGAATTGTATCTTGCATTGTACGTTTCACAGCGTCTAGCGTAAACTTTAAATTTAATAATTAAAAAACGAAGGATTTGTAGACATATGTTTATATAGACTTTTGTCCTAGTTTTGATGTGAGGAACCAACCCACAATGTTTGTAAAAGTATTTTTGATACACCCTGTATATATATATATATATATATATATATATATATATATATATATATATACATATATATATATATATATATATATATATATATATATATATATATATATATAAAAATAACATTGCTAATTAATTATTTGTATAATAACTTCTTTATGATATATTATATATACTGCACACTCTAATATATTTACGAAAATCGGTCATTCAGAATCTTAAATTCTGTGGGAAAAAAAAACTACTACCAGATTTACTCTACTAATTGGATCATACTTTAGCTTATGTCACTTTAACTGAAAAACACATGCAACAATAAAATTTCGTGTATTTATCACATTACTAAATTCAAATAAAATTCTCACGTGACTTATTTAAACAACAACTCTAGCGTTGTGACATTTCACGCTCCAAAATAATAAAAGTGTTAATAAATAGCCTAATTTTAAAAACATCTTTCGGTTTACACTACATTTATTCCGTCTTGGTGTTTATCAGTAAAGGGAAATATTACGCCCCGAACACGACAATTTGAAAATGTCGTAAGTACTCAGCTTAGTCTCTAGCAATTCCATCTGACTACTCAGTTATAAGGATCGCTTTACTCAAATTGATGCTAAGCTAATGTCTCATTAAGTCTTGTTAGTGAAGTGATTTCGTCATTAATCACATTAACATTGCTAATTAATTCTTTGTATAATTACTACTTTATGATATAATTATATATATGTGTGTTCGTGTGTATGTATGCGTGTGTATGTGTGTGTGTGTGCGTGTATGTGTTCTCGTTAGATACATAAATATATCAGACATTCGGCTTTAAGGCATAAGGCATAGGAAGCCCAATAACTGGGTTGAGACGACTCCCAAGTAGTACCTCTCCCTGGAGGGAAAGCTGAAGCGTCTCCAAAAACGCCAATGCCGAGAGCGGTGAACTATTTTTTGTATCCGACCCCATGTACGCGTGGGACACCAATTGTAAACCCGGCCTTGTTCTACATTCCGTTCGTGTGGATGTCCAAATAAATAGATGGTCAGTGAAAACATCTTAATTTAATAAATATTTCATGCACTACTGTAGACATTGTTTTGTCAAAACTGTTTTACTTATTCATATCATAGTACTTATTGTATTTTAATATTAATTACATATAATGTTATTGTTCAAAAATTATATTGCGAGTAATTTTTCATCGAACATATATATATATATATATCCATCTTTCTCTCTATCTATCTATCTATCTACCTACCTACCTACCTATCTCTCTCTCTCTCTCTCTCTCTCTCTATATATATATATATATATATATATATATATATATATATATATATATATATATATATAGGGTGTTCCAAAGAAATGTACTAACTTTTTGACTTTATAAACATTCATTTAATTTCATTTAATACTTAATTTTAAACATTAATAATTGTAAGTCAATAAAAATTAATATTTCTTAATTTTAAACATTAATTTTGTTTCAAATCAATAAACACTACATTGTCATTTAAAAACTGAGTATTTATATGGCCTGACGATTGCGCTTAGCATGAAACAGTTCAATGTCCATTTTTATATATACATACGGTCTATACCTGATATTGCACACTTTAAACCATAAATATAGCATAATTTAAAACTACATTTATCATATATATATATATACATATATATATATATATATATATATATATATATATATATATATATATATATATATATATATATATAAGGATAAGAGTGCCCTGTATCTGGGATAGAGAATATATAAATATAAATAGTGTGGACATAGAAATGAACACTGAATGGCAGTTTCGCACTTTACGTATTCATCTGAAAGCGTAAAAGTTCTGTTGCTATTTTTCCTAACTGTTTATATATTATATATGCCTACATTCTATCTGTGTATATATATATATATATATATATATATATATATATATATATATATATATATATATATAAGAATAAAGTGCTGAATTGCTCTGTGATATCATTCCTCTCGTATGCCAGCGAATGCTGGACAATCTTCTTACAGATGAAGTGGATACTAGCGGTAACAGAAACTTGGTTCTACAGAAGAAGGATGCTGAGTATTACATGAACTAAGCGAGTAAGCAATGAGAAAATTGTAGCAAAAAATATTACTTGGACACATAATAAAGGTGATCTTAGAAAACTTAACACTCACAGAATATATCGAGGGGAAGAAAGATAGTGGAAGGCTGCGAGCCACCTACCTGGCGAGCTTGTGGATGGATGTGCGGGCCTGTGTGCTGTCTTGGAAAATGGAGAAACACTACATGCATGCATAGACACACACACACACACACACACACACACACACACACACACACACACATATATATATATATATATATATATATATATATATATGAAAAATTAATGTATTAATCTTTAACCCGATATTTTTATTACTTCAAACGTTTAGCAGACACTTCTTATTTGAAATAGACGCCCCATATTTATTTATTTATAAAACAGTGCACTACGTCTACCGGACTGCACATTTGATCAGGGATCGGACTTGATTCCACCTTGTCATTGAAATCCAACATGCTTTACCGCTCGTTCACAAAGAATTTTTCGCCCTATATAAAGAAAGCTCATCCTCTTCACTCAGACTATTTTTCTCGAGACCCCATATTTCAGCTCAGTTTCGTTTTCGAATATTCTTTTTGACCCTAATATACACCTGTTTTAATGAAAGCCCACCAGGTATCTATTGGATTCATATATAGAGAGGGAGACTCAAAATAATTTATTGTCTCGAAACCTTCTTTTGGTAAAAAGGACGGGTGTCTCTTTGCGGGATGTAAAAGAGCCTTGTCTTGAAGAAATATACTATTCAACTTATTCTTGATAGTGAACTTAATCACACAAAATCGCCTTGTCCAAGTACTTGCAATAAGCGTCTGCATTTATGTCAACACAGTCATCAATATTGAAGAAATGTATAATTGTTATGCATGCAATACTAGCTCAAAATATCTCCCTATTTTTGTCTTCTAAATCGTGTTACTTGACTGTTTCGGAGGCACGGTAGAAGCAGTGGTTAGCGGCTCAGCTTGAGGTAATCGGAGAGCCGAGTTCGAATTCCAGTCGAGTTCGTAACATTCACTTGGGAAAGGTAGGAATCCGACTCTTCAACAGATTATCAACTTTTTATGGGTCATTTAATGCCGAAATTTTATTTTCTTGTAAGATTTGGTAATTTTCTTTTTGGTTTTAAAAAACGTGTTGCTTGCATTGTTTGCATTTTTTTTTTAATATGAAAATGTATTTCTGGTAATTTTTTGTAATCTATCTTTATATTTTCATGTTTTGACCTCAGTTTGAGGGTTCACTATTTGTCCATAGCTGGGAACCTAACAGGTGGTACCACCCTGGGCCAGATTGAACCTGGGAACAACTGCAATTAAGAGGTGGTTTCACTCTCCTCAAAACCTTTCAATCGGAGGCCTTGTTACCAGATGTAATTTATCGCCATACCCAAGACAATCTAAGAGAAGAAAAACTCTCATTTCACATCAGCCTCGAGATGGTTAGGCTATGTCAGGCTTTCTTGCCCAAGACACACCACTTCTACTGAAGCTGCAGTACATGGGGTTCCTCTATGACCAATGAGTTATGGGACTCGTTATCATGATGGAGAATTGTCAAATTGTAGCTTAATATTCATCGCTAAAAATATTGATGAGAAATATTTTCATGTGCACTCAATGTCTACGTTTCTTGCTGTTATGTTTACTTGAAAGGTGGTAATTTCGCTGTTTTCTTGTCCGTGGCTAAGTTTTTTTTTAAATATTTTGGATATTTTCTCTCGGTTTACAGTCACAACACCAACTTCTTCAATATTTCCTTGTTGCTTAATCCACTTTTCTTGTATATTATCCTTTGAATTTTTCTCAAATCTCTTTTTGTGACAATCTTAAAAGCCAGTGTTTTGTTTTTCGTATTCTTATCTTTCCAAGGTTTTCAAATTCTTTTTTTTTTTCATAGTACTTTGATCTTTTCCTCAATTTCAGACGTTGCTTTAAAATGTCTTGTTTCGCTTTTGATGTTATATCTTGCCAATGCCTATGGCAATCTATATATCTGAATTTTTAAAAAAATACATAGCAATAACTGTAGACGTATGCATATTTTTTTTTTTAATATAATAAACAAAACTTGTGCTGCATAATAAACTCTTACATGACAAATAAATTATTATCAATTTCTGTTTGAATTTTGGGGATAATGAGATATCATTATTTACATATGGGCTATTGTCTTCATCTTTGTTGTTGTTGTTATCACAATCCTCCGGTCGTTGTGCCCTCCTGGCTTCTTCGGGTACTTGTCGATCCGTTGAACCTTCAATGAATTTCAAAAAGAATCATTCATTTACTCTGCGAGGGTAGATTTTTCTCTTTCTACTGAACCTGTGATCAGTAAGGATATGCAAAAGCCTTAAAATCACTCGGGTAAAAAGTTTTCCAACAATACTTAAAAGTGTTATACTCCAATATACAGGTTAATTATCTGGGCACTGCGCATGTCCTGAGGAATCTTGCGTTCTCTCCAATAGATCAAGAGACTATGTAGCGGGTTTATGTTAAGCTGGTTTAGCACATTTTTATGGTCTGTTCACCTGTCTTCACCAGGTGATTTTCCACAAGCTAGGACTGGCAGACCCTGAATAACATCAAGCGCTTCTTTAGTGACGGATTTTTTTTGTGGTGGTGGGGGAATAAATTCTATCGTCCATTTGTTTGTCTCCGTATCTTTGATTTCAGAGGCGCAGACTGTGTTCTCTTGCATTCAATCTGTTTTGACTTGTTTAATGCCCTCTCACATGTTCCGGGTTGTCCGAAGACATTTGAATGTTACATCGGAGCCAGTAATCATTTACGAAGCGACGTGCTGTTTGCTGGGCCTTCCTTCGAGCAGTTTTCAGAGCCTGTATATTTTGCTGGCTAGGGTCACGCTTAAATCTAATCCGTGCGCTGCGCGTAGCATTGATGACCGGCTATAAAGTGGAGATATTAGCCTCAAACCAGTCTTTATGCTTGTTTATGACTGCAGCATTGTAGATGTTATTCCTAAATGAGTCTCACCTGTCTTCAACGCACTGAGATACATCCTTAGGAAGGGTCTTCTGGTTTTCATCTGGATAGGTGGTCATGCTAGAGTTAATTCTCAGTTGACATTTCTTCCTTGAATGGCAGACATTCTTAGGTTTTAACTTTACCTTTGAGGAGATTATCCAGTGGTTAGTGTCGCAGTCGGTGATACGGTAAGCTCTGCAGACGCTGTTTATGAAGACGTGTCCATTGATGGCCAGGTCCATCTGGTGTCAATGATTTTAACTTGGATGTCTCCAGGATGCGTTGTTGCAAGCCATGTTCTGTAAATAGGTGTTTGTCACACACAATGTATGATAGCAGCAGAGCTCGATGTGTCTTTTGCCATTCTCATTCATTTTCCCTATACTACGGTGACGTAACATACTTGGCCAGTGTTCTTGATCAGCACCCACCCTCGCATTGAAATATGTTTTCTTCACCCGGTGCTTCTCCACAAGCTGGTGCGTCAATAGCTTTACTAAGCTCTTCCTTTATATGTTCCGTATTTAGCTCTTCCTGTACTGGCACACACTCGATAGCATAAAGCCCTTCTTTAGTGACGGAATTAGCGCCCACCCTCGCATTGAAGTCTCTTAGAATGAAAATATGTTCATATGCTGGGATAGACTTGATTACACTGTCAAGTTGTGCGTAGAATTGGTCTTTGACTTTGGTCGCGGCTTTGAGTGCTGGTGCATAGAGGCACACAAGGTTTACATGTTCTTCATATGTAGCGTGAGAATTCTCTCTGCACCACCTGCTAGAGGTTCAATGATACGAGGCAAAGTATTCCTGGCAGTGAATACCCGGAGATTATGAAGTCATTATTTATATTAAAAATAATTGTATACTACATTTCTGACAGTACTAACACCTAAAATTTTAATTGACAAAAATAAATGAAAATAAAGTGAGGTAAAGCTCTCTTTTCAACCAACACCAATATGTGACCTCTCACAGATACAGCTTATCGCAAATTCTGGGAACGCGCTAAGAACAATACACGTACCTACGAACATTCACAACACACACACATAATTTATCCATACAAACACTATGTAACTGTTCATGTCTTTGTGTAACTTGTTATTAATATATATTTGTTTACCCATATATATCGGTCTTGTTTGTTTTCTTTGTCTTCTTTGGACTTAATTAAAGTCCAACATTCTCATGTAGCTGGACCGGCCATCAGGAAATTTTAACCTTCTGATATCTCTTCATATCTTCACCCCGCGGTCCGCTACAGAAGGAAGGGAAAAGGCAAAGAAAGTGAAACTAGTGATATGGCTTGAAACCAGCAATCGTCTTTATATAAAATTGAATAAATTATCTGTCTAATGCATGCAACCATTTACGCCCTTACACCTTTATAGTTTTAAAAATAATACAATAATATTTGAGAAAAATGATATAATGATTATTTCAAACACATATTACTTTCAAAAAGATCTTTCTTTATAGGTTATAATAAATGTTGAAACTTGACTAATGCATGGAATAATAATGCAAACACAAAATGTAGTTAGAATAAAATGTATTGAAACAAGAAAGTGTACACAATATTTACATATAGTCTTTTGTATATTCCTGGGAAGACCGTTCCTGGAGAATGTGTTGACTAAGTCGCAGTCGGGCAGAGTCTCTAGTTGGATCTCTTGATTTGCCTCCCTGTCTTCCGGTACCAACCATATTTATATCGTCGGTACTCCGCTATGCAAATTAGGTGGATCCTACCACAACAATAAATAAAAAGGATATTATTTAAGGTAAATATAAGATAAATACACATAATAATAATGATAATGATACCAATAATAATAATAATAATAAGGGTAAAATAAATAAAATTATCTAAGTTACGAAGAAATATATGCAATTATATACCTACCTAAACCAAACCATCAACATACATCTATAGACATATAAACACACATATATAAATACTGTTAATATAAGACTCATAATCAGAAAAACGTATATATATATATATATATATATATATATATATATATATATATATATATATATATATATATATATATATATATTCAATTTCTAAGCGTAAATAGTACAATAATAACACTCACAACAAAAATAGAATATATCTAATTACACAAGCAGCATATATAAAGAATTAATGGATTTAAAAAGTAAACGGGGCGTCGACTCAAATATGTGTATTAACCAAAAATAAATTTTGAAGGGATAAAATTATGTTGGATTAATAAATAAACGTCCATTACTTTAGGAATATTTTAGAAATTGCTTTGTTTGCACTTCGCATACGCACATTATGCACGTTCGAGGATCTCAACAAATAAAGAAATAGGATGTGTTTAAAAGGCAATATATTTGTTTAATTTGCCTAATTGACAACGTTTTTCGTGGCCGGGCCGGTCCAAAGCACGTTAGATCTAACGATTGTTTCCCATGCGATTTATCACTCTGGTTCGAATCGTAAAGTGGATGCATTTTTTTTAATAAAGGTTCTCGATTATTCAGGCCAATAGATATACAGTAAATATACTGTTTGAAAATAAACAGTTTGTTTTATATATATATATATATCTATATATATCTATATATATATATATATATATATATATATATATATATATATATATATATATATATATATATATGTAACAGTTTTCATTAATATATATATATATATATTTAGTTGAATGGATATGAGTTTTTTCAACTAAATATGTTAGCTCTATCACTGATATTGAGCCCTTTCCAATAAGCACGGCACATAGGTAAAATATATATATTATTTATATATATATACATATATATACATATATATATATACATATATATACATATTATATATATACATATATATATATATTATATATATACATATATATATACATATTATATATATACATATATATACATATTATATATATACATTATATATACATATTATATATATACATATATATACATATTATATATATACATATTATATATATACATATTATATATATATATATATATATATATATATATATATATTAGTATTCATTAAAATAAAATAGTATCCAAAATATAATTTCCTAAAGAGTCGCTTGCAATACAATTCTTACTGAACAAGGAAATCTGCTATAAAAAAAAACATTTATGAAAAGATTTGATCTGTGTTCAAATACAGTAATATATAAATAATATATTTGTACTTACAATCAGAAAGAATAGCTCACTAATATGTTCTCTGTTAATAACGGTTCTTTTATAGTAATCTTGCTATTATTTAAGACTTTTCAATTGTCGAATTCTATGCAACTCTCAGTGCAAGAAACCTTTCAATACATCTCATCAATCCATAGATGTTTTTTTTATTTTTTTTATTTACGAATACTTTCGATTCATAACAACGATTGAATATCCTGGATTTTATCATTCTGTTTTGTGATATACTTGTTTTCATCACCGATGTTCGGCAAATGAACTCGATATAACAGATTCTCTTTATCTCATTCGAACATTTCAATAATAGTGGATCCATTTTAAGACAGAAATAATAACTTTCACTTCAGTCGGATTTATTTCTGGTCGTTTCCAAAGTGATTCCGTGAACTCTTAATGTTCTTATGAAAATTGGTAATAAATAAATCTAGATTTAAACTGTAAAAAAGAAATAGATTTAACTTAAAAAGAAATAAATATAGATTTAAACTGTTAAGAAATAAATAGATTTGCCTTAAAAAGAAATAAATATAGATTTAAACTGTTAAGAAATAAATAAATTTAACTTTAAAAAAATAAATATAGATTTAAACTGTTAAGAAATAAATAAATTTACATTGTTAAGCAGAAATAAATAAATTTAAATTAAGAAATAAATACAGATTCAAATTATTAAGAAATAGACTTAAATTGATAAGAAGGAATAAACAAATTTAACTTAAAAAGAAATTAATATCGATTTAAACTGTTAAAAAATAAAGAGATTTACATTGTTAAAAAGAAATAATTAGATTTAAATTAAGAAATAAATATAAATTTAAATTATTAAAAAATAAATAGATTTAGTTAATCTAATTAAATTGTTAAAAAGAAATAAATAGATTTAAATTAAGAAGAAATAAATATAGATTTAAATTGTTAAGAAATAAATATAGATTTAACTGTAAAATGAATTAATGTTCCCACATGTAATCAATGCATCTTTATATATTAACATTAAATGATTCTATGGCAATGAATGCTGTACGATTTCCTCATAGATGGAGAGAAGACTCGGGGCTATAGCGATGTGGTTCTACAGAAGATTGCTTAGAAGATCATGGACAGAGAATGTAAGCAACGAGAAAGTTTGAAGGATAATCAAAGCAAAGAGAGCACATACTTAGAATAAAATATTTCGAGAACACTTAATGAGGAAAGAGGTCTGGGAAAATTCGACACTCACAAGATATGTTGAATGTAAGACGGACAAAGTAAATGTAACCTAGTAACCTACCTAACGAATTTGGATGACAAAACAGGGATTAAGCGAGGTGGCAATAAGAAACATTTTGCTAAGAGGTACAGAAGAGAAGTTGTGGAGATCCCTGATCTTCCAAACCCTGAAGGAATCTCGCATACGGAAGAAGTGCTAAACAAAGCGGAAGACTAAATATTCTTAATATGCACAAAAATTCAATATGCGGTCGGGGAGCTTGAGCTTACTTGCCAATAACCTATTTCTTTACCCAATCATAAATAGCAACTAACAAAACGAAACTTGGCATGAAAGAGAAGAAGACTTATGTGACTGAATTCATCCATATAAAATTGCATCCATTGATATGTATAAACGCTGGTTTTTACGGAGACCAAACTATGGATGTGATTACAGTTAAGCTGCCAGTAATGCGATTCATCAGTGGCGACAATGACTTATTCAACAAGTCACGTTTACTAGAGTAATATGCAGACCCTTTCCTCAAAGGTTTATGGTAATTGTTATGGTCCAGGTTAGGACCAAGGAAGAACAACACGAACACAAGAGTAGAAATAACGAAGATATATTACACGGAATAATAATACAAGATGTGGAAGGTGTTAGTATGACTGTCAGTCTGGTTTGGAGTGAACTACTATCGGCTCGACTCGATTGGTCTCTCTCTCTCTTGAGAGGCGTAGTATACATAGTGTTAGGAAGAGTTCATTTTGTAGTTATAGGTAAGGACCCATAACAGTAATATTAATTGTAATATTAGTCGTATCCTTATAATGAAACATTTGGCATTCATTAACTGATCAAACAGTTGAAATCTATAAAATCTTTCTCTTTAAACAATTGTACCGGAAAATAAATTTTTCTAGAAACTGTTATTGCTCATTCCAGTATTAATGGGGGTTCTCTTCCAAAACGTTTATTTAATATAGTGTGAAATGTCAACATCTTGATTATGCCAATATTTTATCTTCAAGTTACATTTTGTATCCATTTTAGCTGTTACTGCTGTAGAAAGTCCGCAAGTGATGTTGTTTCTGTTATTTGGTACAATTCTTTTTTTTTATTCTGTTGCGCCGATATAATAAGTTTCGAAAAAGTCTGGTTTTCGCAAACATCCTCAGGCTTCACTAGCTCAAAACCATTTAACCATTGATCTGAAAAAGTAGTTGCATACAGCTGACAGTTTAGTTATTTTTGAACGGCTTTGGTGCCATACATGACATCCATACATCCATATGAAAATCTACAAGTTATTTAAATACAAGAATTGAGTTTTCAAGTTAATGTTTTGGTTTTGTAGCCATTTGCGGTACTACCTCTAGCGCAGTCTATTGTATGTTCAATTTCATTTTATCCTTATACTAAATATGTTATAATTGAGCCATACACCTAGGTATTTTAAGTGGTTAGTATTTACTAGATCCACATTCTGAATTTTTATGATGAATTCGGGGTACGCGTCACCATGGTGGTGACTATACGGTAAAATAGTGTTTTATCGCTGAAAACTTGCTTCATGTAACATTTTTACTGTGCATTCTGTTGACAAAGCATGGATGGTCGACACAGAAAGAAAAGTGAAGTAACAAAATATTTAAGAAAAACAGGAAGATACGACTAAACATCAGTTGGTGGACAATATAAGCTCGTCACCAAGAGGGACAGCACAAGATTCGAGATATAAATTTGAGCGGTCAGAATCAAACAAATACAGAAATTTAACTAAAGGCGCATTGGGATAGGAATCGATGCCTTCCGAAAGTAAAACAAAGAAACAGAAATCTTTTTCTTAAAAACAAAAAAGGGGTGCTGAACTGATATGTAATATGAATCCTCTTCTATGGAAGTGAATACTAGACAATTTATTCACAAATGAAGCGCAAATTTGAGGCAACAGAGATATGGTTCTACATAAAGATGTTGAGAATTCCACAGAAGAAACATACGAGCAACAAGAAAGTTTAAAGGAAAATGGAAACGAAAAGGTAATTTGCACTTTGGACCAGAAATGGTGAGTGGAATTTCTGAGACGCATAATGAGGAAAGAATTCTGGTCATCATTTGACACTTACAGAAATTATTGAGAGGTAAATGACCTACCTGAGATGGTGTCCATCCTCTTATATGACAAAGCATGTTGGACAATTTTCCCATGAAAGAGGAAAAACCTAGAGACAGAAGAAATGTGGTTATACGGAAAGATACTGAAAATTCCATGGACAAAGCGAGTAAACAACAAGGAAGCCCTAAAGAAAATGGTAAAAGAAAGAACATCAATTTCTTGGACACATAATGAGGAAGGAAGGCTTGGAAAACTTAGTCTTTAAGGGACATATTGGAGGCAAGAGAGATAGGGGAAGGTAGCAAGACGTTTACTTGATGCTCTTTTATGAATCATTGACGGAACAGGGGGGTGGCTTAGCAAAGGGAGAAAACTGTTATGAGCTACGACACGAAATAGGAAGTTGTGGAGTGTCATGATCGCCTATATGCTGAAGGGAGACGACACAAAAAGAAGAAAAAGAAGAAAAAGAAACAAGCTTGTGTAAACAGATTGCAAAAGAAGGACTGGTGGGTATAATAATGCGATAAATATTACAAAATATAAAAGTTGTGGAGTTTCCTGACCGTACAGATGTTGAAGGGTTATGGCACATGTGGAGAGACATTAATTTCGAAACATCACTCGTATTGAGGTTTTATTGTATAATCAACAGTCTCATCAAAATGATTTATAAGTTGAAAGAAAGAATAAAACAGTATTTGAGAGATTTGATTTCGCTTAAAACCAGTCGTCTGAACAATTGGTTGAATTATTCCTTTTCGCTTACTGTATTCTGAAGCATAAGACCTCCAATTGAGATCTAATCTCCTTGACAAAAAGTAAAAAATCGAAAGCGTTCTACCGGCTTTCAACCGAACCTCATTGTACTTAAAAGTGAATTAAGATTTAGCAATCGACCAATGGTTTTCGAATTAACTGTAGCTCGAATGTTTTAATTAGTTGATTATTTATTAAGCCGAGCATGACTAGCTTCTAAAAACAGTCTATCAGGCTTGAAGCTGTAGAATAATAATTGCAATCTAATTGATGACTGCACTCAGTATCAACGCGCATGCATACGAAAATAGATTAAAAGAATATAATGTTTGGATCAATCGGGCTTTGTTAACATTTCCTGATAATTTATTGATTAAAAAAAAACAGATTAAAAAGTAATTTGCTTCAAATAAAATGTTTTGCACATAAACCGAATATATCTTTGTGAGTTTGCCTTTAGAGCAAAGCCGATTTCTGCTTTGATCCCTCCAGCTTTTCCTGTGTGGTTAAAACATTTCAAGAGATTTCGATAACTGAAATAACCACTTCTTTTATTGGTGCAGCTACCTGAATGGTGTTAAATGGTATAATTTATATCTCGCGTTTCTGGGGTGACTCTAGGCCCTTATTTTCAATTTTTTACTTACCATCATATTTTTGTAAAAAAAAAATTGAATCTCGCCTTTAATGAGATAATGTTTCACTAGAAGGTTATTTCCATTGTATGGTGTTTGCATAACGACCAAAACCCTAGGGCCACTTGGATTAGAAAGTTACAGAGTAATAAGCACAGTCTATAGGGAAATGTGCGGAAGATAACGGTTGACCCTAGACTTGAACAGATTAAGATTGTAGTGACCAGAGAAGCATCCTAATTGGGAGTGGGTTCGGCAAAGCAACGGTTAGTGGACAGAAGCGGCTTGAATAGATCTTACATCCCACCAATCAAATACGAACGGAAGGACGGTTGTTCTCTACAATGTGTGTGTGTGTGTTTAGAAGACATAACTGGTGGAACAAAGTGTAGTGTAGTGTGATGAAATAAATTCTATATAAATTATTCTTCTTTGTTTCCTCTACCTAACCTTCTGTTCCTTCGATACTCTTTGCAACTACGGCCTTCCTAATACTCTGCTATTTTGAACAGAGACAACATTACAATAATATACAGTACGATTGTGTCATAATGTAAATTCGTCACATTTCATTCCAATTTGTGTTTCATCAAAGAGCCTAAAATCGGAGTTCTATTATATTTTTTTCTTTAAAACATAAGTATTTTAGTAAGTCTATTTCAAGTTACAATTATATGATGTCAAATGTGTAATAACAACTTTATAGACGAATATATGTATACATAGTTATAGATAAAAGTTCCAATTAGAGACATGAATTCCTTAAATAGGTAATTAAACTTCGCTTTATATACCTACTTTATATTTATTGAAAAGCCTGCGTTGAATGCTAAAAATACGGTTTTAGTGGTTTCAGTTTTGAAAATATTATACTGAAATTTTGCAAACTGCTGTTATTGAAAATAAGAAATAGTCCCGTAAAAATATAGACGAAAAAAAAAAATTACGACTTGCCAAAGAAGAGGATAGAAAAAGTAATAACAAAGTACAACAGTTCTCTTCTAGAATTACCAGATTTTATCTTATTCTCTTTCTGTCGGCAACTTAAAATCATCTTGCTTTATTTTTCTTTCACAGACGACAGACATGTGTTTCCAAAAAAACTGTATACTTAGAATGAAGCGCAAACAACTGTAAGTTTTAAAATATTTCTTCCGTCTTCTTTTTATCACATTTTTGACAAATATTCAACTTGCTTTTTTATGACTGGCTTCAATTTACACGTTTTATAATTGTATCTTCATACAGATAAATTATCATAACTAATTTTTGACGAATTTTCCATCTTCCAACTGTCAGAACGTTTCTGACATTCTACAACCGTTCAGTAAGCAGTATAGAGCGAAATTAAAGATTTCGAGTCCAAAGAATTTAAATTCTGATCTGCGTTGATTACTGAATGGTTGTAAACTTAAAAAAAAGAACCCGGGTGTTGCGATAAAAAAAAATTAAAGGGGACAAAAAAATTAGTCAGAAATTAATAATTTACAATACTACAAATATTTTTAGGCCTTCGTTTATTTATATCACGATTATTAAAAACACTTATACGAGCATTATTTCCTTTATAGATCATAAATAAAGACGGTCTGCTCAAGTGCCATATAGGAAGAAAATAAGTAACTATTGACACCGGTGTGTGAGGAACAGAGAATCAGCTCTTCTTTTTTAGTATATATTTACTAAGCTTAACTTCATACGACACAAGTCTAATCGAGAGGAAACGGGTATGGGAAGACTGTGTTGCGTCATACATTCATACAAATGGTGCGAGTCCTCCTGTCTGCTTATTGATAATTATATTGTACAGCAAAGCCCAGACGTGGAGAAATAGACATTCAAAAGACTCTGTAATAAAGGATTGATTACTTACCCGAAATATCGAAGTTAATCATCTTTCATGTGCTCTCTGCCTTCAAGACGTGTGCGATCGTGGACCTTTACAATTTCCTATCCTTTGTATTAGGATCTTGAAAGTACTGTAAGCAAGTTTGAATTTCAGTGTATGTCATTTCGACGAAGTGTATACAACTTTGTTTTTTATAGTGTTAAACATGTCGGATTTCGTGCCAAAGAAAGTGTATTTGCGGGGTATTTTACTGCACTACTTTATTCAAAAAATCTGCAGCAAAAAATCTGAAACGCACAGAATTCTTGTTGAGACTTACGGCGACCATGCTCTTTCGGAAACAACATGCAGAGACTGGTTTAGACGCTTCAAAAATAACGATTTTGATAATGAAGATAAAGAACGCTCTGGCGCAGCGAAAATGTTTGAAGACAAAGAATTGGAGGGATTATGAAGACATATCAGGCGCAAGCTGAACTTACAGGATCATTAGGAGTCACACAACAATTTCGAAACGTTTGAAAGCATTAGGAATCACTCAAAAGCAAGGACCTTGGGTCCCGTACTGGTTGAACCCTAGAGACGTCGAACAGATTCTTGTCACGCGTGAGCAACTGGTTCAACGGCATAAAATGAAAGGTTTTTGCATCGTATCGTGACCGGCGATGAAAAGTGGATATACGACGATAACCCTAAGCGTAGAAGATCGTGGTGTAATCCCGGCCATGCATCAACATCGACGACAAAGCCGAATATCCATGGTTCGAAGCTTCTGCTCTGCATCTGGTGGGATCAGCTGGGTGTAGTTTATTATGAGCTGCTCAAACCGACCGAAACGTTGCATTTGAGCCGAGCATCGAAGAAAAAAACGACCGCTATACGATCAGAGACAGGACAAAGTGATTTTACAACATGACAACGCTAGGCTACATGTTGCAAAACGGGGGAAAACCTACTTTGAAACGCTTAAATTGGGAGTCGTACCACACCCGCTGTATTCTCCAGACATTGCTTCATCACGTGTTCCGATCGAAAGCACATGACCTGGCTGAGCAACAGTTTCATTCTTATGAAGATGCCAAAAAATGGGTCGACTCGGGGTTAGCCTCAAAATATGTGTCATTTTTCCGACGTGAAATTCAAATGCCGCCTGAAAGATGGGAAAATGTAGTGGCTAGCGATGGACAATACTTTCAGTGACATCTTGCTTATTAATTTTTGTAAATAAAACACTACTTTTCATGAAAAATCAGCGAGAACTTATTCATGGTTCTAATATGTTTAAGCAATATTTGTTCGCTTACCATCTTTCCCAGTCACTTGGCATTAAATGACCCATAAAGAGCTGATATGCCGTTAAACAAAGAAATCAATCAATCCCAGTCGCTGTCGGCTTTAAATAACCCACAAAGTGTTGGTAAGCCGTAAAAAAAACAACAAATCAAGCAATCTTTTCTAGTCGCTGTTCTACCATCTATTTAGACAAGCTCGTTAGATAATTCACTTGTTATTTCCTTCTGCTCCTCTTATTTTTAGGATGTCCTTTGAGTGCCGAATTCTCCAAGCACACTTTCCTCATTATGTTGCCTAGAAATGTCAACTCTTTTTCTGATTCTATGTATAAGTGTAATTTTTATTTCCGTTTTTCTTAAAACTTCCTCGCATGTTCCGTCCATGGTATTCTCAGCATCCTTCTGTAGAAGAACGTCTCTGTTGCTTCAGATTCCTTTTTCTTGTTAGAAAATTGTCTAGCACCCACTGTTATACGAGTTGGGGGTGATATCACATATCAGTTCAGCACTATTTTCTTTATATCTTATTAAACACGCCTGAAATGCTGTTAAATCTAACATATATTTTTAGGTGTGATTTTACAAGTTTAAAGCAATTTAACACAGATTGTCCTTTAAAAAAAGAATATTTTGTTATTACATAAGTTATGAATTTTGAATAGTCTGATGCAAGTGGACATTAGTACAGCTGTATATGCCTAAATTCAGACGAACTGTTAAAGTCATGGTAATAGCTTAGTACTCACTATTAACGTGGATATTTGAACGTTTACATAATGTCATCTGATTTTAACTGACCATTGGAAATAGCTGTATAAGACTAATTCTTAATTTCTAAGGTGATGAGTTATCATTATTCACATTCTTTTTACGTGGAATATTTCTCTCAACTGTGTTGCTATTATCACAACATTTTGGCCAAGGTTTCTCTTTACTTACTGTTGCTAAAGCCGTGTTGTCATTTCGCAAGAAATAACAGCATGGCTTCAACATGAGCAGCAACAGTAAGAAAAAATAAAGCTTCGGTGAATGCAATCGATTGTGGCCAGCAATAGCAGCAACAGACACAGTTCCAAGTGTTACAGAATACGAAGACCAGGGCCCAAACGGTCCGCGATCTGCCGTAGTGCTTCGTGGGTGTGATATTCTGACAGTGATGGATTGCCTTTTGTCTAGGTTTTGGATATAAGTCTAAAACGGCGCGAATTCAACAGCGGCCCGCAAGAATTCTGAAGCGTTGACCCGTGTCCCACACCCAGATTGATAGACTGGTTATGACCACACGTGGGGGGGATGCTGAGCCAATGTGCGACATGCGTTTCGGTGACGTATTTCCACCCACTGCCTTTTAGAATCCAAGCTGCCATCACTCTCTGCTAATAAAATGAATGAGAAAAAGAAATGTCCCTTTTCGTTGTTACCATTTTATGAAATAGTGTGGGGACTCAGAGACGACACAGAACGCGACACAGATTCTATATCCAGAATTGTCCCATTGACAATAGCCTAGTTGATTAAAGCGTTGATTCATTCACTTGATGACATTAATTCTTAGTTCAGTCCCTGACGCAGTAGAAAATAAATGACTAATACTAAGAACTAGACAAGATATCCCTAGACATGGTCAGCGGAACGGGAACGATCTATCCCCGTAGATTAAATAAAGGCTTCACTTCAAAATTCAGATACTCACCTCGACAATCATCTAATGAAGCCCGGAAGACACAACGGCCGGAACGTTGGGATGCATACAACAAAAATGATGACAATAATCATAGTTTAAATATTTTTATTTTGATAGATAAAAATTAGATTTATAAATTGTTAGGAGAATTTGCAGGTGTTGGTTGGATATCTGAATATCTAAAATGAATGCATTCACTTTAGTTCAAGGCTTACGGTCATATCACGTTGAAACACCGGTTCCCCTATGAAGGTAAGTTACGTCGAACCTGGTCAGTACCTAGATGGGTGACCGCTAGGGAATTTCACTGAGCGCAAATACCCTTGGAAATTTCATGAGTCTACCTCTTCTCCATCCAGCTATAGATTAATTAGTATAGCATGTATAAGTAAATCATTATTATCTCCAAAAATATATATTCTGGCTTTAAATAACCTATTAAATATATTTTTACATAAGCACTCCTTTTTTTTCTTCTGTGGTCTTATCCCTTTTTTGTTCTCTTTTATTACTGACTTTGCTAATACAACTATAGTTTCTGCGGCAGAATTCTGCAGGCATTCATTTGCATTTAGTACTCCTTCAGTAATTTACGACCAGATCACGTTGAAACGCCGATTCCCGTACGATCAGAGAAGTTAAGCAACGTCGATCTTTGTCAGTAACTAGATGGGTAACTGCTTGAAAATACCAGGTGCATTAAGCTTGAGTGTGCGACCAATGTAATGGATAATAGCTCGGAATTTTTTATTAGAGTGCCGAGTTCCAATTCCAGTTGAGTTCGTTATGTTCACTTACGAGAAAATACCCTTGCGAATTTTATGAATCCGCATCTTCTCCCTCCAGCTATGGGTTAAATAGTAGGAACAAAGTCTCATAATCTAAAATATTTTCTTGCTTTAAATAAAACGCTAAGGGTCGATAAGCCGTAGAAAGCAAAACAATCAAAAGACTTTCATTCAGAATCCATTGTATCAATGTTTAAATTTTAGAACAGGAATGTTCATTCACCAAACATGGAGCTTCGTTCCCACAATAAGACGTAGTGTTAAATGGACGCTTTTCCATTGTCACCACTTGTATTTAACGACCTCCCCTCTTCGGCAATGTTTATTGTTCTAAAAAGCGATTATTTGAATTCCAAGTTTTTTTCTTCTAGATTGGTTACCACCCAAGGCTATAGGACCAAGTCTGGCTTGCTATGCAACCCATAGCTGGGTGAAGAGATAGATTCTTACCTTTTCCAAGGGTAATAGCTTGTAAGTGAATGTAATGAACTCGACTGGAATTCAAATTCGAATTTGAACTCCAATTCTTCAACCTGAGACGCTATTATTCCGCTGTGCTTGGCACCGTAGCTGTTATTTTTATAGAAAGAACGAAATATTTACCTGAAATTCGAATGCATTCACTTTATGCGGTAACGCGTAAAAAGATGCCCCTTTTTGCAGCTTGACAAGAAATTAGTTTCGACATTTAACAGATCAGTGGTAAGCGCTACTGTCCTCATCAGTAATAACTATAATATTCCCATACTAGAACCTAGTGACCATTACGGATTAAAATTTTAAACACCCGATGTCCAGTTCTTTTACCATCTATAAGACGCATAGGAGGACAAAAAATAAAAAATACCGGTTTTATTGTAACAACGAATGACGTGCATAATTGTTCTCTCCACTGGCTATGTATTGGGTTGGTGCATAATTATCAGGCGTGTTTTAAACAATATTTATCATGAAAAATATATAACAATTCAACAATAACATTCTAAATGAGTATGATTATCGACACGCGTTTTTATAACTTGAAAATAAAATAATACTTTCTATTAAAAAACCACTCGCCTACAACAATGCCTGATAATTACGCACCAACCCAATATTTCTTTTCCCTAAGTGCCGTTTGATATATTTGGGTTCCTTGGTCGTTTTGTGTTTGTATTTTTTCTTTAGCCAATTTTAACTGTCTCTTTCTGATTAAGAGTCCTTTTTGTTATATTTTCATGAAAGCTTCCCCTTTGCTTACATTCCACGTTCGTGGTATTCTCAGCAGCCTTCTGTAGAGCCACACTTCTGTTGCATCGAGTCTTGTCTTCATCTGTGAGGAATTTGTCCGGCATGCACTGTCAGATAGAAGGATTGATATTATATAATAGTTCAACACCTTTTCTTAATACTTTGATTAGTTTTTTTAAGTCGCCTTTTGCTTTTACATTGGGCCTTCAGATTTCAGTGTCACATTTACCGGCATCTGTTAGAACACTTCTGGGATATTTAAGCTGCTCTACTTGCTTGATTTCTGGCTGACAACCACACATTCTGTCTTCTTACAATTGATGGTTCGTCCTTTCTTCTTGATTTCCTTTACTAGCTTCTTTAGATCTTGTAGTTTTTCTTCTGTGTTTGCCTTAGTACTGTTTAATCTTTTTGTTTCTGTTTTCCTAAACCTTCAGTTACATTGGAAATTCAAGTAGACGAGTCGTTCTCAAACGGTGCAGCGCGCCTCATAGGTGAGGCGGTATGATTGAAAGACAATCAATGATTTAGAAACGGTTTCAAAAATTTATATGCTAAAAATACATTATGATTTCAAAAATTTAAATATTATTGCGGATTACTTGTAATTGTATGTATGAGTCCCAGTATAAATAGTTATAAATACTTATTTACCAGTTTTATCATTGCTATTTTTTTTGTATTATATCAAGTATTAAGAGTATAATAACTAGAATCCCCAAATTGGAGGAGAGAGTTATCAATGATAATGTTCTGACATCGAATCCGTGATTATCTCCCTTTAACCCTCTTCCAATACTTTTTTTTTTAATTTTTAAATGTCCCTCTTATCACACATTTGCTGAAGCGCGAGCAAATTTTCATTCCTAAAATGCAGCCCAGAGAAAAAAAGTTTGTGAATCACTGAAATAGACGAACAGGGATTATTATTATTTATTGGGGAAAAATGCACCCGGTACATCCTAATATCAACGATACCTTTTATTAAATGCTAACAGGATTCGCAAAGTAAGATATATTCACTACTTGAAATATTTGAAATAAAAATTTTAAATGAACATTTCCTTCATAAATTGGCTTGTTATAGTTAAGGAAAGTTTTACACATAGATGCCAACTTGTTGAAGACCAAGTAAAATGCAAATTTCAAACACTTTTCTGCACTAAATAAGACGATATTTCTAAACAGAACTATTTTTGATATGAAAATCAAAACAATCCTCGAATAAAAGAACAGTAATGACGGACAGTTAATTAATTAAATAAACTTTGTTTTAAAATCAATATGAAAATTAGTTAAACCTATTGCCTACAAGTAGATACTATATAATACAGACATTGAGCATTTAGTGTGTAATTTACTAAAGTAGAGCTGGGCTTTTTAATCTCAGAATTCGTGGGAGGATTGAGCTCCACTTTCGTATTTATTCATATACGTTCTATAATATAGGTTTTACTTAATTAGCTATTATCATTCTCTAACTATTCCAATGTAGAATGTATAACTAATTCTAATTTCTATTTTCCCATATTTACACTACATTAATTTTATCTTATAAATTGTCTCCAGTTCCGTCACCCATGAAATAAAAATAATTGCTTTTACGGAAAATAAGGATCTACATACATCAAATTGTCTTTAAATTAAGTGGCAACTGAAGAATTATCGTTGAACTTTTAAAAGGTAAGCTTAAACTTTAATTCAATACTTAAATGCAGCGATCAATTTTGAGTTCTTCTGTAGTTTAATGATGCCTATCGCATCTACTCCTCACTAGCTATTGTGATGATGGCCAAACCAAGTGTCATCCAAAGGAGTTAGCTTAAATGCTGCCCGATAGGGCTGCTTTTAAGCTAGCTTAAAATTTTAGCTAGCTTAAAATTTTAACTTAGTATAATATATTAATATATATTTTTAACCTCGCATAATCTGGCAACCCTGAATCTGAGCTCAACGAAAATCGTTCCCCGTGCCTAATTTTTCTAGGGCTTTTGAATGAGCTATGAATCATTGAAATCGGACCTGGACGCACACACGCACAAACACACACGCATACACTGTACTTTATATATAAGAATTATGGAATTTCTACCCACCCTTTAATCTGGACTGCCAAACTTCGAGAAAAAAGTGTTTCGTTAATAAATGAATATAATAATCTAAAAAAAAATCCTGCTAATTATTTTCCTTCCAATCACCCCGTCTCGAATGTAATTTATTTTCGATTATTAACATTCGATCATACGTAGATTTTCAAGGGATTTTTGTTTGCTTTTTAGCGTTTCCTAGTCGAATTTTTAATTTGCTTCTGTATCACCTAGCCAATTTAGATTTTAAAAAATATCTATATTTCAAGTATTTTATACATAATCTATTTATCAATTAATGCATGTATCACTTTTGGTTTTTCTCTAACATAACTTCGAATTCATATTTATCTCTCTCTCTCTCTCTCTCTCTCTCTCTCTCTCTCTCTCTCTCTCTCTCTCTCTCTCTCTCTCTGTATGCGTTTACTTTAATTAATTTTCTATTGAAAATATAGTTTTTCTAGGGCAGAATTCGGAGAACTGACACAAGATTTTGCAGACTTAAAAGGTGCTTAATACAAGAATTGCACAGTCGGGATAATTTTTTTTTTTTTTTTTTTTTTTTTTGGGAAGATGCAAATATTCCACATTTCCAATCATAATGCTGGTTCAGTTATATTATAATTGGAATATTTCCACCATGATTTAAAATTTATGGAGTTTTTTTTTTTTTTTTTTTTTTCTTAATGCAGTGTACAAGTAAGGACGCTTTGTTGCGTTTTCCTTTAAACAAATAATTCGTTTAAAAAATTTTAATTTCGACAGTTGATCAGAATTTTTCTATTATGAGACGAGCAGATCCCAAGCATGACATTTCAGGTTTTTTCTTTTTTTTCCTTTCATTTTCTTTCTTTATTTTCTTTTCTTTTTCTTTCTTTCTTTCTCATTCTTTCTTTTTCTTTCCTGCTCTCCCTCTCTCTCGTTCTTTCTCTTTCTTTTTTTTTTACTTTTTTTTGTAATGTTTCTGCGTGTCGTGTATTGCTTATCGGTGCAGAGGGCGCAATCGTCGGTCCGATCATTTAGTCTTCACTATTTCTCAAATGTTTCTCTTCAACCCTGCCTCAGCTATTAGCAGTCTAAACTGGGATCTCTTACCTTAGCTGGAGACCGGTCTAGGAGAAGGAACTACTCCACTCTCTTTCCAAGTAAATCATCGCAAAATTAGATAATAAATGAATCTGTGGATAGCCTTAATCGTCTACGCCCTAAAAAATGTTTGTGTGGGTAGAGTAACGGTTATAGGCGCAAAAAGTGGAATCGGTGAGCCGAGTTCGAATGATGCGCTTACTTTCACACAAATACCTTTAGGAAACGCACTAATCCATCGTCTCCCGCTCGTTCTAGATTAAATAGGAAACTAGACTGGCCTTTCTCTGGTGGCAATTAGTCTGAGCAATCCGTGGAGACGGTAACGGGAAACTACTCCCGTACGTTTCCCAAGAAAGCATGGTAATTCATAGACAATGAAAGAAAAGGAATATGTGGAGGGCCATGATCGCCCAAGCTCTGAAGGAACATATTTTATTTATTTTTTTTACGTTTGATGCCTATTACCTTCCTTTTGTGCAAACAATCGCCTTACCTGCTCATCTCAATTCATCAGCTTTCCTTCGTTTTTTTTCTTTCTGGTTGTGTTTTGTTCGTTTTATTAGATGTTTGCTTGATTAAAATGAAACCTTATCCGATCTAAAATACTAAAACAAACAACGTTTTCGTTCTGTGCGAAAATTAATGACTTTAGTTTTACAAACATAAACAGAAGAGTAGGACCGACTATTTCAACAGCAGTTTATTATCAGGGATTTTAATCCGACATTAAGTTTAGTTTGTCTTTCTCATATTGTTAACAATCTCTTGTTTCTGTTTGCATTTATTCTTTCACAATTACTTGTGTTTACTCACATATTTTTTGTTCGTTATTAATATTTTCTTTTTTTATTTTGTTTTATACTATGAGCTAAATAAACACTACAACACATTCAAACACATCCAATTCTTGGAGATATCACTTCTTTATTGTATAAAACTCGTTATTAACTTAAATATAATTGAAGCATTTCATAGAAGTACAATTATAAATTGAATTTCTTATTTAGCTTATATTTTGAAATTAGGGTTTTTTTAAATTAAGGAAAAATCTTTTGTGCGCAGTATGCCTTCAGGACAACGGAAATCTAGTTCACCCACAACTTCTAGTCCTTTGTGGCTCTTGGTATGCTTTGTCTGTTTGCTATCTCTCCTCATCCTTATTCTGCCAACTAAGATGTACTGTTTTGTCCCCAGAGAATCATTAGATTTGTATGCACATCTCATATACATGGCACAGCAAAAATAGCCCCTACATATACCTCCCAGAAATACCTCCCACATAATGATAAGGCACTAGCTAGGTGAAAACATCATTGCCACTAATGTCTTACCATTATGTGTTAGGTATTTCTAGGCGGTATATAAGAGGGGTATTTATCTCGCACCCTGTATTAAATGTAACGATTTCTGTCTGAATTTATAAGACGAGGCGTTATCATTATTTATATGCAGACGAATGTCGTCATCTTTATTATTATTATTATCCCAAATGTTTCGGTCGTTGTGTCCTACTGCCTTCATCAAGTGCTTGTCGATTCAGGAAACCTTCAGAGTATTGTGAGTTCAATCCATGGGCCGCACAGTGCGTACCGGACTCAGCGGAAACTGATATATATGACGTGAAAAGTCGGCCCCTAATGCTTTTGTATTTAACTAACTAGGGTTTGATGTTATTTCCAAACCATCGCGGACATATAATACAGCTTATTTTGATTATAATATGTAGAGGTTGCCGTTTTTACTCCAACCGAAATCAAAATGGCGGCGTTCACGGGAAATCGCCGACGTGATCTTTATATTCATTTATTTCTAGTAAATAGAAAGCTTTTGCTTTTTTTCAAAACAGCAAAGACAGCTAACAAATCTATAACAATGCAACAGTGAACGTGTTAAATCATCATACAAGCTTTTGTGAAGTGGAAAACCTTAGGAATAAATAGCAAAAACTTAATTGCAAAAACTTGCGAGTAGGTTTAGTTAACGAAACTTACATTTTCTATTATTGGATGCTCCATTTGTAATCTTCGTTAAGAATTATTTTTCCGAGGCAGTAATGAAAACTTTCCATTAATGGTCTTTTCGGTTCATCTGAGGCTCTTCTGTCCGAATTGACAATCTGGGCATCACTGTCCAATCTATTCCACCAGGTGAGACATTAGAATATGTTTCACTTACCTCGAGAAAATGTCCCTTTCAAAACAAAGAGACATTTTTTTTTCGATAAAAACTTTAGAAAACTTCATCATATTATCGGAATGATCTTCGTGCCATTCGAAAGAACAATGATTGGAGAAAAATCTGATATACAAAAAACTTAGTTGTCTAATATAAAAATATTTTATTTTATTTGAAGTGTTGTAGGTTTCAAACTCCGTGGTATATTTATCGGCGAAATATATCTTGATATTAAAAACCAAACTAAAATCAGTTACTTGTATTTTAATGTATTTTTTTTAATTTATTCATTCATTTATGGCCAGGAAATTTTGTAAAATAAAATTTAAGATTTGAGACTTTTAAGACAACTGTGCCCTTCCTATAATTTTATAAAAACACAAAACAAAATTTGGATTCTAAAAATATTTATGTTTTTATAAGAAAGTTCCCCGATGAAATTAAATGAGTTTTTAATTTTATTCAGAATATCATATATATAAAATATATCTCGAATCCTAATAGGAAGAATGCAATAAAACTAATTTTTTTTTAAATTTTCATTTTTTAATAGCGTAAACGTTTAGGATAGAAAAGAAAAATATACGTTGATAAAATTATTTCTTAAGGTTTATTTTCTTTTTTTTAATCATTTCCCTGCAAGCAAGGCGATAATGACACTAGGACACAGACACAGGGAGTGAAAGAGAATGCGAAGACTTTAGTAGAGAGGACTGAGGAAAGGATAAAGAAACAGGGGTCACGAAGAGAGAAAATGGGGATTGACGTTGCATTTAAATTTTTGAAGATTGTAGCAGGAAGAGGCAGCTGAAGTTCCTGGGACACATAATGAGGAAGGAAGGTCTGGAGAATCTGATACTCACGTATCGAGTAGAAGGAAAGAAAGACAAAGGAAAACAACACATGACATACCTAGCGGCCTTAAGCAAGTGGGTGACAGAACATGGTCTAGGGGAGGTGGCAGAGGGAAGGAACTTGTTGAAAGCCGCAAGGGATAGAGAGAGGTGGAGAGCCATGATCGCCTTCGATTTGAAAGGACACGGCACATAGAAAGAAAAGGTGGCAGGAAGCAAGAAATCGGAAGGGAGTTACACAAGTGAGATGTGCGAGGAAAGAAACTGTTAGACTAGAAGTGGCGGTTGCACCTAACTAGTTCAGCAGAAAGATGGTGAGACCTAGTTACCATTCTAGTAGCACGCTTAAATTTATGTAGTCAGGGCATCAGGGAAAAACCTCATAAAAGCAGTTGCCATGAAAATATTTGTAGAAAAGAGAGAGGGAAGCCACGTTACATTGGTGAGAAAGTGACTGTATTCAAGATGCCTGGTCAGGATCGATTACATTACAGACTCTTCTTTGAATTTTGTCAAGAATACGCTCACCAGACCAGATATGGCAGCAATATTCAAATCACGGACGCGTGGCAGATTTATTAATGTGCAAGATGGATTCTAATGAGAAAGATTTCCTGGCACGACTCAGTGAATAACTTTCCTAGCAGTATACGTATCAATTGATTCAGTTTTAATTAAATATGTTTATTTACTTTATTTATATCTCCACAAACAATAGCGTAGTGAATAAACGTATTCGTTCGCCAAGTTGATAGTATGGTAATGTTGCCTTTAATGCCGAGTAGTACGGTTCTCACGTTTAGTGGAAACAGGACGTGTAATTGCTGAGTCATCCTAGAAAGAAACAAATATCCGTAGACATAGATAACGGAAAGTGTAAAGGTCTGCATAGATTAAATAAAGGGTCCAGTTAGAAATTTGTTATCCAGATCAACAGAGCCCTGAAGAAAGCCAGAGGGAAGGTTGTAATATGAACAAGGATGAGCATAATAGACAGGATGTAGATAATTATAACCCCCACTTTTTCCCGGCAATTAAATATTTTTAATGTTTTAAAGTTATGCCATACTCCCGACGTTAAATGATATTAGCAGATTTTATCACCAGGAAATATCATTTTTATCAAAATTCATCGGCTAGATTGGTTTCAATTCTGTATAGCTAGCAAATCACTGAAATTAAGATACTTTTAAAATGATTTAACTGTATGACGATACATAATATAGACGCTAGTGATGAAGTTGCAGTGTGGATCACTTTTCAAAATATAAGCAATTATCAAAATTTCTTTAAGGGCTGACATGCTTGAAAAACTTCCCAGTGCCTACGAGCGTGCATAAATACAAATGGACAGATTTATGTATGTATGTATGTATGTATGTATGTATGTACGTATGTATGTACGTATGTATGTAGGTAGGTAGGTGCGCATGTATGTATGCATGTACGTATGTATGGATGTACGTATGCACGTATGTATGCATGTATGTATGTATGTACGTATGTATGTACGTATGTATGTACGTATGTACGTATGTATGTACGTACGTATGTATGTACGTACGTACGTATGTATCTATGTAGGTACGTATGTATGTATGTAAGTATGCATGTACGTATGTATGGATGTACATATGTACGTATGTATGCATGTATGTATGTACGTATGTATGTATGTATGTATGTATGTACGTATGTATGTACGTATGTATGCATGTACGTATGTATGGATGTACGTATGTACGTATGTATCCATGTATGTATGTATGTACGTGTGTATGTATGTATGTACGTATGTATATATGTATGTACGTACGTATGTACGTACGTACGTATGTATGTATGTACGTATGTATGTATGTATATACGTATGTATGTATGCATGTATGCATCTATGTATATACGTATGTATGTATGTACGCATGTATGTATGTATGTATGTATGGATGGATGGATGGATGGAAACGTTTAAAAAACTAGCTAGATGTTACTTTGATCTTATATTTAATTACCCAACTTACACGTTGGAAAATGACATCATCTAAAATCAACGGAGGCGATAACATGCATACGTGCAAATAAAGAACAAACATTACTCAGTCGTCATTGACGAGTCATAATAATTCGAGACATCATTATAGTGCAACAGGGACGTATATCGATGGGGTTGTAATCACAAGGCTCTCCTAGTTTTTCTTACTTTTTTATTTGTTTTTCCACGGCGCTGGATATATCCTACACATGGATCCCAGTTCAAAAGGCCAAGATGATACAATAAATAAGTGCTAATCGATAAAAAATAACCCAGTCATTGTTAGGTGTACTATACTAGTATGGTGTCATTCATATGTATATATACATATTCACACACACTCATGCATTCATATATATTCACTCACACATACACATACACATACACATACACACACACATATATATATATGTTTATTCATATATATTCATATATTTATATGTTTATTCATATATATCCTTATATATATATATATATATATATATATATAAAAGTGGACATGGAAGTCAGCACTTAGAGGCGACAGTCTGTTTCATGCTAGTGCAATCGTCAGGCGACTAGTGCTGTTATTTTTCTCGGCTATTTATATAAGGGTCAGTGGTGCATTATGGGTAGTCTATTTTGGCGGTTACTTTTACCGGAAGTGGCTTATTTGTTTATTTATTTATGTCAAATTGTTTTGCTTGTTTTTTATTTGTTTTTTTATTTTTATTTTTATTTTTTATCTTATATATTTATTTATTTATTCTTTTATTTTGATCGGTGTTTTTGGTTAACGTAGTGAAAATTTGTTTATATAGCTTATTGTTGGTAGTCTATAATGGCCGTCATTACCGGAAATCGCTTGTTCGCTTATTTATTTGGGTCAAATTGTTTTGCTTGTTTTTATTTATTTTCATTTTTATTTTTTATCTTATATATTTGTTTATTTGTCATTGATTAAATCTGTTTGTTGAATTTGTGGTTTTTTCTGACTATTATTTAGGTGGGAACAGTTTTTAATTTATCTATTTAGGTTGGTTATCTTTATTTGTTTTTGTTTTGTTTTGTTTTTTAAACGGCTAGTTTATCGTAATCGGTTGTTAGTTTATTTATATATTTGGATGTATTTAGATCGATTTAATTATACTTGTTGTTATTTATCTGTTACACTATATCTTTTTAGCTTTCGGTTTTTAAGTAACGTAGTATATTATCTTTTATTAATGTTTTTTTTTTTTTTTTTTATTATTATTTTTATTTGTATAACAGTTATAACTTTCGTCCGTTCTTTTGTTTTGATTTTATTTCGTATATTAACAGGTGTGGTTTTATGATTTGTTTGGAGTAATTTATTTTGCTTATTTTATTGTTGTTTGTTTATATATTTATTTATTTTTCTATTTTAAGTTACGTAGTAAAAATTTGTTTTCATGTCTACATTTTGAGATTAGCTCGGATCTTTTATTTAATAATTTATTTTCATCTGGGAAGGTAATGATAGCTATTTTTTCCTCCAAGCAAAGTTTGCAGGTTTTTGATAGGTTGTTGTAGGCTGATGATTTTTTCCATATTTTCCAAGATATTTTTGGTGTGGTGTGTGTTTTGTTTTTTATTTCCCAGATATACTTAGAAAGCATTGTGCTGTTCGCATATTTACTATTTGTGAAAGACATTTTGTGTACATAATTTCTTTGTTTCCATGGTCCTTCGGTTACTCCTATATATACTTTTTCTTCATTATCTGCTGATTTTGTCGTGGCTTGGTAGATTACGTTGTTTTGTAAACAATTACCGTTTAAGGGACATTCGTTTTTTATTCTGCAGTTGCACGTGGGTTTAATTTGTTCGTGTGGTTTGTTAATAATTTTTCTGTTGTGCTTTTTTATTATTTGTGCCATGTTCTCGGTGCAACTGTAGCTGATTTTTACTGTGTTTTTGTTGAATATTTTGTGTAGGGTGCTTGATTCCGGGAAGTGTTTGTGTAAAAGCTTGAAGAATATTTTTCCTATGTTTGTTTTTACGTTTTTGCTGTACGGTGGGTTGAACCATATGATATTTCTTTTTCTGTTGGTCTTTTTTGTGTTCTGTGGTGAGTATGTGAGTGTTGCTGGGAATCCGCTATCTTTTAGGGCTGTTTCGTAGTCTTTCTTGGCCTTGTTAAATATAGATTCATCGGAAGAATTGTCGGAAAGCCTGCGGTTAATCGATTTAGGTATCTGTTTGATTATAGAAGGCGGGTGGTTGGAGTATATATGTATGTACTGTGGTTTATCATTCGGTTTTCTGTATGGTTTGTGTGTGCCTTTTCTTAGGTTGAAGGTGACATCTAGAAAATCTACTTCGTTTAGGTTAGTTTTTATATCTATCTCGAATCCGTTATTTTTGAAAATTTTAAATATTGCTTTTCTAGTTTTATCAGTCTTTTGTTTGTTGCAGTTTCTTAAGATTATGAGACCGTCATCTCTGTAGAGCCCTGTGTCATTTCTATCTATTATTTTGCTTAGTTCGTGTAGTAAGTAAATGCCTACGATTTCGCATGTCTCTGCACCGTCAAAGCTTCCCATTGTAGTGTCAAATATCCCATCTTTCTTTATCCATGCTTCTTCATGGTGAAATAATAATGATTTACGTGAGTGCTTAATGATGTCGATTTCGTTTGGTTTTATTATTATTTGTTCCTGAGCTAAGTTGATGGCCTTATCTAGTGTACGTTCTGTTATGGATGGGTAAAATTCTTTTATGTCTAATTGTAGGAAGTGGCAATTTTGTTTGTTGTTTATGCTGTTGAACCAGTCAATGGTTGTTTTTGTGTTTTTCCACTGGTTTACTCCTAACTTCTTCCTAAGTTCAGAATTAATTCTTTCTAGTATTGTTTTACTTATTTTACCTAGTTCGCTTTTGGCTGGGTTTATGAGTCTGCATGCAGGGTTGATTTTGAAATTTTCCTTGTGGTCTTTTAGTGTGATAAAGGCTTGCGTCTTGCTCATGCAACTTATTCGGTCATCTAGGTCTAATTTTTGAGCGATTGCTTTAGCTTCTTTATTTATATCGTGTTCTATTGTTTTGGGTGCCTTTTTGTATGTTTTGGTTATGTTGTTCTTTAGTAATTTATTGTGCGTAGGAGGGGTTAGTTTGTATAAATTTCTTGTTTTGTCGGCTGCGATAAATACATTTGCTGAACTGTTTATTTTAGCTATATCTTCTTTTAGCTTTTTTTGGAATGCATCTTGTTTTTTATGGAATTTTATGTTTCTAACTAGGTCAGTTAAGTCCTTCTCGAAGTCATCTAA
>OZ038475.1:125700651-125838151 GCA_964036315.1 Acanthosepion esculentum
AGCTAAATGATGGTTCTTCGGTTTACGGAACAATCTTGACAACTGCCACATCTTGCTTTGTTTCAATTTTATTCTCGCGAGATTTGTGAGCGTCAACTGACCCTTCAAAAATACGATAAATTCCCGACAACTTATGGGGCTGTTTATTAGGAGATTTTTTTTTCTTAATCCTTAAACTGAAATTAATCTCTTTTATTTTACACCCACAATGTAACCTGAGTATATCTATACTGCCGGCCTCATGGATCGAACTCACAATTATTATGTTACAAAATTCACTACCCAACACTTTTCCCCCCACCAGGCAATCCTTGAGATAGAACTTGAAGGCTTAAATTTAATGTTCTTTTTACTGCCTCTGCTACTACTGCTGTAGCCTTGTTGTCAAGCTTGGCTCCGGTCGCCGCCGCTTCTTTTTTTATATTGATTTCCTTGTACCACTGCAGTATAGTAGCCTGCCAATTCTTTCTGCGTTAGACTGGTTGCCAACCAAGGCTAAAGAAACCAGTCTATCCTGCTATTCAACACATAGCTGGGCAGCATAGATGGAGTCATACCTTTCCTTGCATAAGTAAATTTACATGAGGTATGTGCAAAAAGTTCTCAGCGCACTCCTTTGTCTTTGTTGAGTGCAGACATAAAAAGAAGACGACCGGGCCACCAAGAAAAGGTAGTAAAAGAAAGCGAAAAGGCAAATTGTCAACTGGAAACGTACGGGATGTACGGCGGTCAACAAGAGCTAAAAAGCCCAGGAGGCGTACCACGAATTGGACATGTTATAATCAAACAAATACAGGCTTTTAAACATGTTTATCAGAGTATGGAACATGTGACACTGAGATACAAAGGTGCGTTGGAATACCAAAAGTTGACTTTGAAAAAGCTAAACAAAGTGTTAAGAAAAATTAAAGATTTCGTTAGGAACAAAGGAAAAAGTGCTGAAGTGCTATTTAATATCAGCCCTCCCATATGACAGCGATTTTCTCGTCTTTTGGCTTTTCTCAAATAATCTTAATCTCCAGGTGGAGGAGGGAGCTCTTCCATATCACGAGCACTTTTCCTTCGGGAGGGGGCTGGATTTATTGACCGGCCCCTGAGGTGACTCCAAAAGGGGAAGTGTCGAGGGAGTTTGAGCATTTTGTCCACGGTATTGCTGGTAAACCCACTTTAAAACTCGACCTTCTGTCACATTAGGTAGCGACGTGGGCGCGCTGAAAAATACTATCTCTCTCACTTACATGACAGTGATTCTGGCCAATTTCCTCACAGATGAAGTGAAGACTGACGGCAAAACAGATGCTGTTCTACAAAAAGATGCTGTGAATAACATGGACGGAGGACATTTTAGGGAAAATTAAAACAAAATGATCTCTTATACTCAGAATCAGAAAGTGAAAAATAATGAGGAGAAAAAAGCTAAAAAGAATTGGCGCTTATAAAGCGCACATCGAATGCAAGGATGAAAGAGAGAACCAGCGATTCGCCTACCTAAATATTAGGTTGGTGCAAAAATAATGTTGTTTTCTCACATGAAGTTGAACGTCAAAAAACGACATTATTTTTGCACCAACCTAATAGCACGTGTAAATGGATTTTAGAAAAGGAGAGAATAGTAAAAAGACAAACATTTCTAGGAACTAAAAGTGTGGAGAGTCATGACTGACCACATGTTGGAAGGGCACGACACAGAAAAAGAATAAAAAATATATAACTAAATATAATATACACATTAAATACTTAACTTTTCATATTTAATCTGGAAGGGGCATCTTTTCTTCTTCTTTTTTTTAAGCTTATCACCCCGAGTAAGGCTGGAAGCCACTAGCACGCAAGGGGTTACAGAAGGTTTGGAGGAAGAGCAGATAGGAGTGGTAAAGGAGAGGGTGTGGAGAAAGATAGTGGATCGATCAAGGCAAGGGGGTTACAGAAGATTTGGAGCGAGAGCAGATATGAATGAAAGGTGAAAGGATGTGGAGAAGGGAAGTGGATAGATCAAGGCAACTGGAGATGTCGATTGACGTTACACTTAAATAGTTGGAGATTGTATTTGTCAGGGAAACAGGAATAAGGAAGGGAGTTCCACAGACGAGATGTACGAGACATGAAGCTATTGGAGTACGAGAGACGTCTACATCTAACAGTTTCAACGGTGAAGGGGTGAGAACGGGATGCCAGACTCGTAGGACGTTTAAATTCATGAGGCCTAGGAACCAGCGAAAGCAGCTCCTCGGAGCAATTACCGTGAAAGTATTTATAAAAAAGACAGAGCGAGGCAACGTCGCGTCTGTGAGAGAGCGACTGCAGACGAGATGACAGATCAGAGCCAATTACATTGCATATCCGTCTCTAGATCTTTCGACGTGGTGTAATGGTTAGCAAGCTTGTATTGCTAGAACAATTACGACTGAGTAGCAATTTCGATCCTTACTAGATGCCCCATATTTACGCCGTTGTGCCACATCTAAGCTACGCTTAGAAAATCATTTGGGGCGCCTCAACATGATGTAATGGTTAGCAAGCTTGTACCGACTGAGTAATGAGTTCACACAGTACCGACTGAGTAGTGATTTCGATCCTCACTGGGTACGCCATACTTTCGGCCTTGTGCCACATCTAAGCTACGTTTAGAAAATTATCATCTTTCATCTGGAAGAAAATTCACTGTAAGTTCGGCGGTGGCTCACTGAAGTTGATGTTAATTTATGCAGTAGGTGCAAACACGTGAATGTTTGGTAAATTTTAAAAACGGACATTTTCAGCTCATATACAAAGAACGCTCGTAAAGAACTTAAAAACTGGAGGGAATTTTTGAAGTAACCTTTCGCGCGAAGCACATGTAAAATGTCAGTATAAATGGTGAACTTTTAAACGCTTTTGAATAACGCATTGTAAGAGGATGAAATTTTGATAGCAAGCAAGCGTTGATTTGGTGTTTGCGTAACAACACCCATGTCGCAAATGCAGATGGGCAAACGATCACAGATTGGAAATGTGAATTTCTGTCACATGCAGCGTATTCTTTCGACCTGTCACTTAAGACTGTCACTTATTTCACTCCATGCAAAAATCGACACTCATCATAAAAAATTAAAATATATAAAAAGTTATTCGGCGTACTTCTCGGAATTTTTCTTTTCACATCAGATAATTATAAATTGAAAATTGGCGTACGTTTATAGAACACAACAGAAAATACTTCTCTGTCTGAAAAAAGGTATGAATTGATTTGCATTAAATTCTAGAAATTTTAACCAAGTTAATAAATTTGAGAGATTCGAATAAAGTCAATATTTAACTTTATATAAAAGCAACAGTGACCTTTATATAATAATTTACTAGGGTATCTAGAAGCTGTGTAGTGGTCAACAAGCTATTCTCGCTAGAACAGTTACCACTGAGTAGTGAGTTCGATTCAACTGGGTGCCCCATACTTTCGGCCTTGTGCCACATCTAAGCTACGCTTGGAAAATCACTATATAATAATTTACTAAGCGTAGTTTAGATGTGGTACAAGGCTGAAAGTGTGGATCAGCCAGTGATGATCGAACTGGTTACTTCATCATAATTGATCTAGCGAGACAAGCTTACTTACCATTACATCACGCCAAAAGATTCTTAATTTTGATTACGTATTTACTTATATAATATTTTAAAGCTTTTGTTTGTTTAGCGGAATAGCAACATCTTATGGATCATTTAATGACGAAATTTAATTTTCTCATTAGCATTAGTAATTTCTTTTACAAAAATTCATTGCTTGTATTTTTTTTTTTTTTTGCTATTAAAATATATTGCTGGTATTTTTGCTATAAAAAGTGTTTTTATACTTTCATAGTCTTTTGTTTTTGTTTGTCGGTTCATTATTTGCCTATAGCTGGGACCCAAAAGGTGCTACTACCCAGGGTCAAACTAGACCTGAGAACTACAGCAATTAGGAGGTGGTTCCACGTTCCTCAAAATTTCCCGCTCAGAGGCCTTACCGCTGAATGCAGTTTACTGTCATACTGAGGACGCTCTAAAGTTTTTCAAGGGATTTTTTTATTATAGAAGTTTATATAGAATTGCATAATTACACGTTTGTTTTTTTTAATCATTTCACCCCAAGCAAAGCAATAATGCCACTAAGGCACAAGGGTGTTAATGGGAGTGAAAGAGAATAAGAATGCTTTAATGAAGAGAAAGAAAAAGAAATAAAAGAATTCGGTTCAGAAAGACAGAATATGGTGTAACCAACTTGTTTATAAGCAACTGTACTTGAATTTGATTAAATCTTAGGCGACTACACTACTCGCGACAGCGTTGATTCTTCTTTATGTGCCGTGTGCATTCAGGACGTAGAAGATCATGGATCTCCACAACTTCCTATCCTTGTAGCTCATAATATTTTTTTGCTATTTCTCCTGAACCCTGTATGTTATGCATTTTTTCTCATTCCCTTTTACCCTCAGTCAGTCTTGTGAGTATCAGATTTTCCTAGCACTATTTCCTCATTATGTGCCCTATAAATTTCAACTGATGTTAAGTATACATTTCCTTTTTGTTTCCATTTACTTTAAAACTTAGTCGTTACTCACGTAATTGATACCCTCAGCATCCTTCTGGGGAATATTAGAACAAACATTAAATTCTACCAAATATTTACTAGATATAGTATTTTATACCAGTTCGACTAGTTCACTTACAATGAAATATCTTTCTTTCATATTTTTTAAATACAAGCAGAAGAAATTTAAGCAAGGGTACTTCGATGGGGTGTAACAGTTAATAATCTTTTATCGCTAGATGTATTACGACTGAGTATTGAGTTTGATTCTCACTGGGTGCTCCACACTTACGGCCTTGTACCACGTCTAAGCTACGCTTAGGAAATCATTTTTGAACACTTCGACGTGGTTTAATGGTTAGCAAGCTTGTTTCGTTAGATTAATTACAACTGAATAGTGAGTTCGATGTTCTATGGGTGCCCTATATTTTCGGCCTTGTGCCACGTGTAAGGTTCACTTAGAAAACCATCATAACAAATTTAAGCGGTCATTTATGAAAGCTGACTTCTCATTATTGCGTCAACATTAAGCAACCTGTGTACTGGTCAAAATTGTAAGTTGTTTAAAAAAAATGTCGTACGTATAGTAAATGTGGAACTTCTTACAAATATTGAACAAATAAGAATCGTTTGTTCTTAAACTGATCTTGAATTTACTTGTATCGATTGGACGTGGGCAAAAAGTGTAAAAATACAGAAGCACAATTTGGTCGCTGTGAAAAACGGAGATAATTGTAGACAAGATAGATTTGCCATTGTTAGTGAGTGAAATGTGGGGAAAAAAATCGAAAGACGAACAAGGCATGTGTTTGTTTTATTCTGTTATACTTAAATCTTTTTCTATTACTTGAAGCTTTCCGCTTGAATCGGATATGCAGCCTCAAGACGACTTGAGTGATAACTGTAACAACAATCATACACATCTTCCCCAATTGATCATGTGTGGTTCTTAGTGAATTATAGGTAAAAAGATGAATAAACAAGGGAGAGTAACAATAGAAAACATAAATAAAAAGGTGATGTCTTGAGTCCCTTGGAGCCGTAAACCAACATCTTGTTTACTTTCTGTCTTCTCCTTCTCTTAGAACAGGAACGAGAAAATATGAAGAAAATTCGTTCTGCTTAATTCCAATTGATATAAAAACTGTAACATATTTAAAAACAAAAACACATTTGTCAGCTAGAAACACCTTGTTATGGAACGCATTGCAGCTAGTTGGAAACGTATGTTCGTTCAGGAATTTCGATTCAAGTCTCTAACACCAGAACTAGACAATTGATGGGAAGCATTCAGTGGAGTAGGGGGAGTCTGAGTTTTGCAATACACAATCGACATCCTAGAAGGTAGGAAACTCCAGAAAATCCAGCCCAACAGATAAAATTATTTTCAGGACGAATCAATAGACTATTTGATAACTTATTCTGCTATCGACTTGGAATAGACTTAAAATTATATCTGGAATTAAATGAAAACAGTACACGAATACGTTCTAATGAATAATGCATTTCTTAAGTAAGCAAGATGTAAATATTGAGTCTGATACAATAGTGTCTTCGTGGTATAGTCATTAAGGAATGAAATCACGACTTCAGCTTTAGCATGCAATACTAACTTGTTTATTATTGCACTATAACAGACCCTCATGATAAAAAATACTACCTCTGCTCCATAATAAAATACTAGTATAATAATAATAATAATAAGATACTACTTCTTTTCTACGTAGTCTATGAAATACTGTATATACTGTAGTATAATGCTAGTTTTTACCTCCAAAATAGGAGGTCGCACTATACACAGGTAATTTTTTGAAGAGGTTAAAAATCATTTTCCGGTTGCACTATATACAGGTAAATTGTTTCTGGAGGGGTCAAAATTCATACAAAAATTCAGGGGTGGCAATATACACGATTATCTACAGTATGAAGACAAATGTAACGACAATGTAAAAGTAGGTTTTAATACAAGAGATGCTTTATAAAAAATTATTACCAGCAATATATTTTTGAAAAAAAATTATCAGCTATACATTTTTTAAAAACAAAAAAATTACCAGCAATACATTTAAAAAAATATTACCTGCAATACATTTAAAAAAAAAATATTACCAGCAATAAAAAAAATCTTGTCGATATTAAATAATCCACTGAGGTTGATATGCCGTAAAACAAACCAAACCAAACCAAAGTAGAAATATATTTTTTATGATATCAAATAAAACGCTGAAATCTTAATATTTGATACGTAATTATATGCTTTCATCTACAAATATTTTGTACAAAATTTTTTACTTTTAGAGTAAAGATATGTTCTTTCGATACGTAAATTGCAAATCATGAAATCCATTGTTAGTAATTTTACGATAAAAATTTATTTTTTATTCTCATTGTTGCATTGATCGTCATTTTGCTATAAAAATGTACTGTCGAATTTTGTTTGGGAGTTCACTATTTGTCCATAGTTTGGACCATAACAGGTGCTACCATCACAGGTCAGAGTGGACATGGGAAAAACAGCAATTAAGAGGTGATTCCACGCATCCCAAAATCTCCAATATCTCGATCAGAGACCTTGCTATCAGGCGTAGTTTATCATCCTACCCGGGACAAGACATACGACAAAAGGAAATTAAATGAAAGAAATACTTATAAGAAAAATAATAATGGGACATCTGTTTCCATCCGAAAAGTAATAGGTAAGTGGAAATGTTTTCAGCTTTTCATTTTAAATTAAAATAAAACTACTTTTGAGCTGTGCATTGAATTTTAATTTTCATAATAAAAGATTTAGGAAACTTTTGCATAGACCTGTTGTAGCATTTGTTTAAGGGGAAGGTTGGATTGGCTATCTTCTTCGTACTTGACGTTGAATTATCTGGCTATTTTACCCAGCCTTTTCTTGGTAAACATCACCAATTACATGCAAATTGATTGTTCCTGTCATTCATTACCGTTGTCTTTCACTGAGACTACAGTGTCTATTGCCCAAGGATGGAAAAGGCAATCTTGTCCACAGAACTGAATGATTATTGACAAAGTGCCGTTGTAGAGTGTTATTAGTTTTTTTTGTTTTGTTTTTTGGTTTGTTTGTTTTGTTTTTTGGGTTTTTTGCTGCTACTCAAAGTTATCTTAGTTGCACTGTAACTATCCAATAGTTCATTACCCTGATATTCACGTCACTGACCACAAAACATGACCATCAGAAAAGTTTCTTTTTAACATTAGAGTAGCCGATCATTTTTAAAAATACACGTGACGCCATGTTATGTTCAAGACTAATGCTATATCTCACCTAGCGTGGATAGTCTGCGTGTTGAAGCTGTTTAACAATTATAGTTTTTCATTGGCTAGAATGTTAGTGGTTCGCCCATGAAACGCAGGTATGTATCTCACTATAGTCGATTTGTAAAGGAAGTGAGGTACTTAATAATACCGGTCTTTGTAGACGGTTTACGCGCGTCGCATCTTTGGGAAATGTCTGAGAACCAAATTATTTTGAGTTAATTTCGTAGATGAGATTTGTTCGGAAACTGTCTTGCTAACATACAGTCACAATTCATCGTGACCGAGGGTTTCAAGGTCCTGACTTTGTCCAACTACTGATCACGCCAGATTATGTGATCTCTCCCAGAAACTATAGCTAAGGTTCACTCAGTATAGTTGTAGTATAAATCAAAAGTTGACTCTGTACGTGCCGACTAAACACAAATGTATCTGAGCAGCCGTCTACAGAAATGGTTAGTTAGGATCACTTGCAGACGTACGAGAAGAGAGTCATTAGTCATGGTAATAGTTGTCTTAAAATTATTATTATTATTATTATTATTATTATTATTATTATTATTATTATTATTATTATCTTTGATTTCTGTTGTATATATATTTCCTTCTGAGTCCCAACCAAAGACCTAAGATCAGAAATGGTTTCATGGCTATTTCAACTGATCATTTTTGTAAAAAAATTTAAAAAGTAAAAAATCTAAGATCACTCATTTTGCATAGATAAAGCACTTCGTAATGCGTGAGCTGTATTTGCGAGTACAATGATTTGTATTTCTTTACGGCATGGGCTACCGTCAATGAGTTTATGGGAATTTTTTCCAATCAATCAAAGGGCTCCAACTACAACTGGAATTATTGATATCTTCATGTGTCACATTCCTTAGATTTCCACTTCAAGATCCTTGTACTTTGATAGTTTTTTGAAAATCTTCAAAGATACATTACATTCCGCAGGGATTGCCATGTCAATAAGAAAGCACATTCTGTCCTTTGGTCTTTGATCACGATGTCTGAGTGATTAACTTTGATTGTTCTGTCCATGTGTATTGTAAAGTCCCATAAAAGTGTTACAGGTTCTATCTCTGTAACCAGGTAGGGTGATGTTCATACCAGTTTCTTGCAGTTTCCTTTCCATAAAAGTTACAGATTTTCCAGTGCCGACATTGGCCCTCTCTGTTATACCGAGGTTTATATTTATTTGGTACTAACACCGTGCAACCTGATACAAGATGGTCAATTGCTTTTGGATATTTATCACAGAATCTGTATTTGGGTTGAACACAATTTTTCAGTATGTGTGCTTTGTAATTTTTAGTGAGCAATCATTTGTCCTGTGCTGCAAATTAAAACCTTCTGTTTCAGCTTTCAACCCTGGACTACGTAACCACTGATGGATAAGGGCTTTGTCTACATCAGCTTGGTTTGGTACAGGCAGAATAATGACCATGGAGAGGCTTATCTTGCCATCGTTTCTGCATTTGGTATATTGCATTTGCTTTTGCATTTATATTTAGGTTCTCTGCCGCTGCAGTAAATATATTATGGTGTATTTGTATTTCTTCACCTATTTGCAATTTCCCTTTTGAATATGTTGGCTTCCTTTATTACTAAATAATGTTTCTTATTTCATTCATGTTCTTTGATATAAATCCTCATCCAGTCTTATGTAGTTTCCAGGTATCTTTGAAGATCGATTATTGTAGTTTTGTAAAAAAAAACAACCTCTTGTTGAACTAATCCTCTTCCTCCTTCGGATCTGGGGATATACAGGCGATCAACATCAGCCTTAGGATGATGCATGTAGTGGCAAGTGAGAAGCTTTCTTGTTTGATATCCATTCGCTTAATGTCAGCTATGGTCTAATGAAGGAAGTTGAAACTGTAATTCACCAAAATTCACAAACCACCATGATTCTAATATTCAGAAGGCAAGTTTTGTACTTCTTCGGTGTTTTATAACGGCATATGTGGGCCTGACGCCAACTGGGATGCAAAGAAACCAACTTTTTCTTGGACGCATATATCGTTGATATCTTTGCACAGTTATCAGTGCGTACTGGAACGAATATCCGTATAGGGGTAGAAAATGAATCCGTACTCGGAAAGAAAATGAATTAAGAAAACACCAAAAGAGAAAGAAGCGTAAGGCAAGTATATGTCTTCTTACCAGATTTATTCAACTTTTACAGCGAGACAAACGTAAGAGACCTACATGTCCTACCAGGATTTTATATTGATGGATATAATAGCGTGTTTATGGCAGTTACCGAATTAATATTTCAGGAACTAAATAAAGGAAAACGAGAAGAAAGAGCTAAACATAAACCGTAAGAAAACGGGGTCTATGGTTGTTACAAAGAGAAACAGTACAAGATACCTACTACCAAGTGGAGATGTCAAAATAGTAAGTAGCGAAGCTTAAATATCTGGGAATTGTTTTGGGAGATGACACCGAAATCCAAAGGCGAATTGACAGAGAAATTGGTCAAGAATGAAAAACATGAACTGCCAAGTGTTACTATAAGCCCAACTGTCTACATGTCAGCGACACAGGATTAGGGTTTGACGAATTGTCGATAGGAGAAAATCAGCCAGAGGGGGAAAAAAGAGTCTTACTTCGGATGATGGGAGTTATATATCTTAGCCTAAAATTATATTTTGCGATAAATTTTGCCAACATCGTTTTTATACTGTTTATTACTAAATATGAGGCCCAAGAGCCACTCAACGTAGAGGTTTACTAAATAAGGCTGTAAGGGCATAAAAGGAGGAATATGTTATGGGGATATGTAGGATATATATCTGATAATCCTAGATGTGAAGAGGTTATGATCGTAGTGATCGTAGAAGCATTTTTTCTGGAGTCTGTTCCACAAAATAACAGTTTTGGGGAAGAACCTGAGTAGAACTTTCTTCTTACTAATGGAATATGAAGGGTATGAGGATGATTCAACCCTGTATATATAGCATGGCAAGTCCTCGCTGTAAAGCTATAAACTTGTGGACCCAAGGAATGTAGCTCGTAGAAACATTTGCCATTGAAATGGCGATATAATAATGAGAAGCTAGCAATGGTTCCTCTGTGGGAAAGTGTTTGTCGGTTGGGAAATAATACCAGGTCATATAAAAGCATTTAAAAGGATAGAGCAGTTATCTCGAATACATAATTTTTTGGTTTGGTTTGGTTTATTTTGTTTTACGGCATATCACACTCAATGGTTATTTAATACTGACAAGATTTTTAGGATAAAACTTTTCACCGCAGTAGGGGGATTCTGCGACCATAACAGATGCGCATTCCATCCCAGGTCCGGGTGGACTTGGGAACAACAGTAATTAAGAGGTGGTTCTTCGCTCCTGAAAACCTTCCAATCAGTAGCCTTGCTGCCAGATGTAGTTTATCGCCATAAATTAGACGGGTCATTTTAGTTTGATTTAACACTTGTAAAGATAGATCATGGCAGAATGAGGCAGATACTTTCTGGAGCGATACAAGGAACTTACCATTTATCCAGTATCTTTACCAATGTATCGTGTAAACGACCTCCGCTTGAGGTCTGCGATGATCTTGAAACATTCAAGTCAAGAGTCTCAATTAGAATATAACCGTTCATCATGAAGTTCGAGCTTGAAGTCAAGTGGTCTACGAACGATCCCTCGTCTCACGCTCCACGGGGGTTTCGAGATAAGACTGCGACGGCAAAATCCCGCCTGTCGCGGATGTCAAATCGGGTGGCCCGTTCGCGGACGCCGCCGCGTGCGAAACGACAGCAGCCGAAGAGGACGTGCGCACGGCGACGACGAGCGCCACAGACGCGGACCCCGACGACCGCCACCGCCCCTAGCGACGACGATGCCCGCTATGGCAGGCTCCAGCGGAACGAAAAGAGACGCCTTTCGTAATAACGTGACGGCACCGGTCGCGATTCCGGCTTAGAGGCTTTCAGCCGTTATCGCGCGGAGGCAGCGTGGCACCGCCGCTCGTTCGAGCGAGCACGCGAACCGTTGCTTCGATCCCGCGGTTCCTCTCGTACTGGACGGGATAGCCGTGGCCAAGGCCAACGTAACACATCATCATGACTGGAGAAAACACAAATTCTATTGGTGATGATGAAACATTTCTAGTTTGGTTATGGAGGCACTGAATGTCACAAGCCAGTCCCTTCCCCATTGAGTTGTGAGTGCTAGCTCTGATCATAAACCAGCTGTTGGGCTGTGGACAACTAGTTTTTTGGAGGTGAACCCATAAACGGTGGTATTGTCTGTACATATGTTTACTAATGATTTGAGAATTTCTTTCAGCCGATCATTAAATGAAGCAGAAAATGGTGAAACTGGGTATAGAGACTTCATAGGAAGGACTTGATAAATTGAGAAGACTTTCCGGGAGATGCCATAACCGAAGAGTTTGTGTAACCACCCTCTAAGCCAAACTTTGTCTTACATATCTCAATCTGAGGTGATTGCTCTTGTAATGACTTTATTATCAAGCGCTTTTTTGATTCTATGTGTCATGAGAGATAAGACATCAACATTGGACAAAAGGAGTGTACTCCATATTGTTTGCCAATGACTGGGCGGTATTGTGACGAGACTGAAGTCGCAAATGCATTTTTATAAAAACAAAATGCTTACGGCTGACACCTTTCATAGACGTGGGAAACATTTCTCCTTCAAGTAGTGCTTAAACAATTTTGGCAAGATTGGAGATAGATCTGGGACAAGGTTCTTAAAAACAAACCCAGGAACTTTATCCGGATCAATAGCTGAAATTTTACTTTTTATTTTAATTATATATTTCTCCAATGTAAAGAGTGGGTATTATTAAAATTGAAAATACAAATTTTACATATACAAGTCAGTCTCGTATTTTTTGCTCATTACCTGAAATAGATAGCCGATGGGAAATATAAAAATAAATAAATGATGAGAATACCATGGACTGGACATGTGGCCAATAACGAAGTTTCGGAGAATATGGAAACAAAAAGGACATTTACACATAGAATCAGAAAGAGACAATTAAAATTTCTAGGGCATATAATGGTTAGTAAAGTGGGCTGTGAAAATTTAACACGCACAGGACATGTTGAATGCAAAAGGGACACAGGAAAGCAAAGAATAACCTGCATAACGAGCTTGTGCACTTAGCTGTAGGTTGGGGATTAGGAGATATAGCAAATAGTCATACACTGCTAAGAGCTACAGACAACATGAACGCCCATGTCTTGAAGGGACACGACACAGAGAAGAAAGTATATTTATTTTATGGATTTACAACGTCTAATTCTTTTTTAACTTAACTGAAATGAATTTTCTAGATTTAATAGAATAACATTATTAAATGATGTAATTTGGCAAAAATCGTTGCTGTTAAATGCACGCAATTTGACCATTGTTTTTCAATATTTCAACTATTCTAATTTCAGCTTCTAATGTTCAAAAAGTTTATTAAACTTACAGTTTATATCGTTCAAAATCTTTTACGCGGATACGTAAGGGAAGGCTTATTTCCCACTCTGCGACAATTTTTCAAGATTCGAAATGTTGCGAGTTCGACACTACCTTGTCGCTATTTCCATGGCGATGGTTCACGTGTTCTATTCTTTATTTTCACTAGTTCAGACATTTATATCAAGCCCTAGGCATGCTATGTTCACGTAGTCAAATAACCCGGATTTTCTTAGTATTTCAATTGTAAGGAGGAAGTTCCAATCAGCTTTTCCGAAGTACTTTCCCGTGGATACTTCCATGAACGTCACAATCTTATCTTCTTTAAGTCAAGAGTCAACCCATTCTATACTCCTTATTTTCATAATTTTCACTTGCTTCTATCTCTTCTCATCACATACGCCATTCAATAACCTTGTAACAGGAATGAGTCTTGATCCTTTTATTGGGTGAAATTTAGTTTAAAAGGAAGCACGATAATATTTAATATACGCCTATCGGCGAATAATCTAACCGCAGCGCAGTTGTAGTGAAGAGTCTGGGATGTAAGTTTCAATATAAATTGATCCTCAGTTTTCTTTTGCAATTGTCCCCCTAATGCCAATGTGACAGAACATGCCTATCTTGTATTAGCCTGATCAGATATCAGTGGACCTGCATCGAGAATGAATCGCCTTCTTAAATCACGATGTGTGAAGCCAAAGTAACATCACGATGGCCGCTATATTCCTTCCACGACAGCTTAATCTGGGATTGTTTGAAAATAAATAGCACAAGTAAGGATATTGTTTTGTTAAACTGAATTAAATATTCGCTTCAGGATATGAAAAATGAATTCTCCTATTAAAACGTGAAAACAGATTATATATTTTTCTTGTGCTAAACGTTTGAGTTGAATTTGTAGATATACACTTATTCTTGTTTTTGTCTTCTGTCTCCTTCTAGCTATATACACGATGCCGCTGTGTCTTTCTCTCTCCCTCTAACTATATACACGATATCGTTTTGTCTTTCTCTCGCCCTCTAACTATATACACGATGCCGTTGTGTCTTTCTCTGTCCCTCTAACTATATGCACGATGCCGTTGTATCTTTCTCTCTCCCTCTAACTATATACACGATACCGTTTTGTCTTTCTCTCACCTTCTACCTATATACACGATGCCGTTGTGTCTTTCACTGTCCCTTTAACTATATGCACGATACTGTTTTGTCTTTCTCTGTCCCTCTAACTATATGCACGATGCCGTTTTGTCTTTCTCTCTCCCTCTAACTACATACACGATGCCGTTTTGTCTTTTCTCTCTCTCTCTCTCACTCTCTCTCTAACTACATACACGATGCCGTTTTGTCTTCTCTCCCTCTCTATCTCTCTCTCTCTCTCTCTCTCTCTCTCTCTCTCTCTCTCTCTCTAACTATATACGCGGTGCCGTTTTGTCTTTCTCTCTCCCTCTAACTATATACACGATACCGTTTTGTCTTTCTCTCTCCCTCTAACTCTATGCACGATACCGTTTTGTCTTTCTCTCTCCCTCTAACTCTATGCACGATACCGTTTTGTCTTTCTCTCACCCTCTAACTATATACCCTGTGACGTTGTGTCTTTACGTCTCCTTCTAGCTATATACACGATGCCATTTTTACGAGCAACCCGTTTATAAACAACTGTACAAACATTTGACTAAATCTTAAGGAACACCACTACTGGCGTCACTGTGACAATCAATACCTACTTTAATTCACCTAATACAGGGCCAGAGAGACACTCAAGTTAGACGGTTACTTAGTGAGATTATTGTAAAGGCATGAAGGCGGAGGAAGTAAGAAGTGCATATTAGGACGACATGTAGGATAAATAGCAATTGATCCTAACACTGATGAGGTTAAGATTGTAGACATCAAGAAAACATCCTCTCGTGATTTTTTCCGTAACAGTTCCGGGGATGAAACTCTCTGAGCGGAACCTTCTACTTACCAAAGGAATACAAAGGAAATGCGAGTGATCTGATCCCGTGTATGCGACACGGCAGGTCCCAGTGACAAACGTCTGAACTGGTCGAACAAAGGAATGTATCTCGTTTGAACATTTGCCACAGTAATAACGATAGAGTTGGGAAAGACTAGTAACATTGCCCCTGTGGGATAAGGGTTGTAGGATGGAAAATAATCCATAACCCACAAGTCTATGTAATCGCTTTTGAACTTTGGCATAACTGGACAGTGAGGATTGAGCAGCACAAACGCACTTATGTCAGTAACACGCCATTGATTCAGAAATACTTAGATATTTTCTGGAACGATACAAGGAACCTGTTTTCAAGGATATAAGAAAACAGTATACAAGAATACAAGGGACCTGTATTCAAGGATACAAGGATACCGATTTCAAGGATCTAAGAAACCTGTATTCAAGGATATAAGAAATATGTATTTAAAGATACAAGGAACCTGTATTCAATAACAGGATAATGTATTCAAAGATACAAGGAACCTGTATTCATGGATACAAGGGGCCTGTATTCAAGGATACAAGGGGCCTGTATTCAAGGATACAAGGGGCCTGTATTCAAGGATACAAGGGGCCTGTATTCAAGGATACAAGGGGTCTGTATTCAAGGATACAAGGGGCCTGTATTCAAGGATACAAGGGGTCTGTATTCAAGGATACAAGGGGTCTGTATTCAAGGATACAAGGAACCTGTATTCAAGGATACAAAGAACCTGTATTCAATGATAAAAGGATACTGTATTCAAAGATACAAGGAACCTCTATACAAGGATACTGTATTCAAGAATACAAGAAACATCTATTCAAGAATATAAGGATACTGTATTCATGGATACAAGGAACAGGTATTCAAGGATACAAGGAAATTGTATTCAAGGATACAAGGATACTGTTTTCAAGAATATAAGAAACCCGTATCGATGGATACAAGGATATTGTATTCAAAGATACAAGGGATTGTATTCAAGGATACTGATTTCAAGGATACAAGGAACCTGTATTCAAGGATACAAAGATACTGTAGTCAAGGATATAAGTAACCTGTAATCAAGGATAATGTATTCAAGGATACAAGGGAACTGTATTCAATTATACAATAAACATGAATTCAAGGATACTCGGATACTATATTCAAGGATATAATGATACTGTATTCAATGATACTAGGAACCTGTATTTAAGGATACAAGAAACCTCTATTCAAGGTTACAAGTGTATCGTATTCACGGATACTGTATTCTAGTATACCATGAACCTGTATTTAATGATACAAGGATACTGTATTCAAGCATTTTGCCAGTTCTACTAGCTTACTTACGTTAAAATGTATTTTTTTATTTATTAGACTCAAGCATAAGAAGTCTAAGCAATCATTCAAGAAACCTAAATACAAATTATTGGGCAAAAGTTAAGCAACCCGGATATTCGGGCAAATGCGAATCATTTTTTTCAAATCATGTATATTTTTTCTAAAACCATGTTTATCTTCGTGTAACTTTTCAGGTCACTGGATACATCAAAGAACTGTTAGCTGTTCTGAAATAAATCAAGAAAATCGTATACAAAATAACTGAAAAAAAAATTGGTATATTAAAGGAACTAATTTGTAGTTAAAACCTGCATTTAGCTCAAATGTTTACAGCATCATTTCATTTCAGGAAATATTTTTTCCGTTCATTTCCCATAGTCCTATTCTCGTATTTTGAAAATATCATCATCATTGATCAGTATTGAATAAGGAAGCCCATAAGTGCCAAAATAAGTGATTCATCGTGTGTAGGAAACCCGCGTTTAAGAAACTTTTCCATACAATGGTAATTATACATTTTTATTTTATTTGTTAGTAACATTTTTTTTTTAGATTTGGACTTCCTTCCATATCTTTCATTATCTGTTTATTTGTCCATGAATATGCATCAACAAATATGTAATTTTGTACGTGCGTGTGGGGCATAAATTACACACGTATATGTTTTCGCCAAAACTCATATATATATATATATATATATATATATATATATATATATATATATATGTATATATGTATGTATATATGTATATATGTATGTATATATGTATATATGTATGTATATATGTATATATGTATGTATATATGTATATATATATGTATATATATATATGTATATATATATATATATATATATATATATATATATATATATATATATATATATATATATGTATTTGTGGGAATGGCGGGTGGATGTGTGGGCGAATGTGTGCGCGCGCGGGCGCTCGCTCGCGCGTACAAGGTGCGATTGATACATTGTCGTCTAAATTAGGCAAAAATGAAAATAACTTTGGCATCTCATTTTAATATTTGCCAGAATTACACAAAAATATCATGAAATACTAAAGGATAAATTTATTCGATAAAATCGCCATTGGCTTTAATCATGACCACCAGACAATTTCGGAATCTCCTGAAACTATTCTGGACGGTGTCCTTGTTTAAGTAGGTGGCCAGATGTAAGGGGTGCTCTAGTTGCAAAAATTGCCTGACAGCCATGACTGGGTTCTCCTGCTTGTGTGGCATGGTGCAGGGTCTTGTAACCAAATATAGGGTCTTTCAGCAGCCACGCTCTCGACTAAAGGTAGCACTACCTCCTCAAGTGACTTGATGTAGGCTTCGGAGGCACACACCAACAAATACGAGAGTTCTTTTTTTATCATAACCATCAGAGTGAGTTTTTATAGCTGTCGTTACCTTCGTAATCACCATTAGACTCATACAAATCATTCCGAATCATCTGTACTGTCCTCAGATTGACACCCTGACACTCTGAAATGTTCGTATTGGAGTTTCCGGTGCGAATACTAAGCAGTACAGCATGCCGTTTCCAAATTTCTGGCGGATGAAATGCAGTCGACAAAATCAAAAACAGACAACGCGCATGCGCGAAATTAAAAATATAAATTGACGACAATCCATCTCAAACCATCTTCCAAAGTTTGACTCCGCTGAATGCCTTGATCAAAGTCATATATCTAGTGAAGACCCAAACACCGAATTATTACAAACCTCGTCAGAATTAGGAAATGAAATCACTAATCTGTTTAATTTCTTCCTAGGCTGTTCTGAGTATGTAAAATAGCATGTGAAGAAATGGGCTTTGCTCATTTGAACATTCCCTATCACACTAATAGGCTTTTTCTGTTGGCTTTTTCTGTTGGCTTTTTCTGTTGGCTTTTTCTGCGTTTAAATGCCTATCCAGACGACTTACGTCACTCCTATCCGACCACAGCACCATTAAAACTCATTTAAACACACACATGAACCTATCAGACTGCATCCGAAACATACAAGTAGAAATTGCAGGCATAACTTCTTCCACATGTAAAAAAGATTTTTAAAAAGATTTAAAATAATGGAAGCCTTAATAATAAAAAAATAAATAGCCAACACTCAATAATGTTAACTACAGACACGGGCAGAATGTGCGGTGTTCGGAAAATAAAACAGCCCTATAACTCTGGATACAACACACAACCCATGCATCCAGTTAAAAAGTAAAAATAAAATCATCCTAGATTAATGGCTAAAAGTATAGCCGAAAGCGCTCGGAATTACAGAACATTTGGGCAGTTTCTATATACTCTGTGCCCAGAAGAGAAAACACTTGTTTGTCTTTGATGAAACATGTATAAAAAAATAATTTCTGCCTAAATACACAATAAATGTATATATTATATATTACTTCACCCTAGTATTAAACGATGGAAATCGCACGATATATTGCTTATATATATATATATATATATATATATATATATATATATATATATATATATATATAGTGCTGTTCGATAAAAGTGACTCACCTGATTTTTTTTTTTTTTTTTACTAAATGTTCTTTTCTCCGATGAAACGAAAGTTGAGCTAAATTCAAAGGATAAGCGATCTAAAATCCGAGAAGAAGCTTTGAAAGCTCTTTGAATTTAGCAGTAAGTACTGTCAAGCATCCGTTCAGTACAATGTTCTGGGGATGCTTTTCTTTTCATGGAACTGGTTTCTTAAAACTTATTGAAAAGACCCTCAGGAGCGAGCAGTACAAGAGAATTTTAGAGTCTTGTCTGCTCCCTACTGCTGAAAGTGTGCAAATCGACCCCACAAGCTCATTTTATGCAGGATAATACACCCTGTCACAAAGCAAAATTGATGAAGGAATACTTTGATGAGAAGCAGGTGAGTGTTATGACATGGCCGCCCCAATCTCCTGACCCCATAGAAAATTATGGAGCATTATAAATTACAGGCTCTCGAGAAAGCAGTTGAGCAACAAAGAGGATTTGATTGTGAATTTCATATCCGAATGGAATTCAATGCTTGGAGATGAGATTTGCCAGAACCTGGTCAAGTCAATGCCAAAAATGGTTGAAAAAGTTATTCAAAATAAAGGAGGACCCATATATTATTAAATATTTCGAACTATATTACCTATTATAAATAAATTATACCTCTATTATTCTTTATTTAAAGCTGTTCGGTTATGTTTCTATTGATTACTAGTTGCAGGAAATAAGTGAGTCACTTTTTTGCACAGAGTTTTCCCCTAAATCTCATTTATATCCAAAATTATCAATAGAATACCTTAGGGTGAGTAAACTTTTTACTAGGTGGTTATATTAGTAAGATTAAAAATTAGTTTGACCCGAAAAACAATAGGCGAAATATTTTTAAGTAAAAAAATCAGGTGAGTCACTTTTATCGAACACCACTATATATATATATATATATATATATATATATATATATATATATATATATATATATATATATATACATATATATATATATATATATATATATTGAAAAAATTCCCATCATCTATTGCGTTATACTAGTTTCATTTTGAAACTATTGACACACACGTTGACTTGCATAATGCAAATTGAGATAATATATGCTGAATCCGATAGACAATGAATGCTTTGTTATTTTATGTAGCTTTTCTTGCTTTTGTACAAGAAAAATGTGTGGTTGTTTCGAGGCTGTGCAGATGTTGTCCATATTTTTTCTTCTTCGGTTCCAACACTTTCGAATATTTTCTTATCCTTAGGAATACATCATGTGTAGTTTGTCAGAAAATATGAGATAACACATTCAAACTGATATCGTACTGTCGTTTCTTTTGGAGAACGTTATAATTTGAAAGTCTTATCTCGAGAGAGACGTTATTGACTTTTTCTACTTTTTACATTGATTTAATTTTTAATGCATAACGTTTCCTAACAGAAAGGCCAATATGATGACAGTTTGAGTTCTTCATCTCATCTTCTGATGAATAACACCTTTGTATCATTCATGGCCTTGGTCAGAAAATAGTCGACAGCGCTTGGACTCAAGAAATAAATCTATAAATATTTTCTGCGTAGCGTTGAGCAAAACTTTCGTTACTCTTTAGGAAACAAGGAGAAATCACACCAAAAATTAACAAAATCAGTCACCATAATCTTCTGTTGGTGCAGGTTCGGTTACGTAAAGTGTTTGATTACTTCACCATCCTCAAGCCCTTGGGCCAATCGTTTACGATTGTCATGTAGGCATGCAGAAGGCGATTATATCCCTTTGGTGGAAATAAGTTACATGGTTCAGGCGACGGCCGCTTTGTGACGTCATTCCTTGCAGTGACAATAGTGGCAGTCAATTTCTGTTTGTTTACATCAGCAGAATTCAGCGGTTGCTTGGGAAACAGCACCAAGGATTTGTATTTCCCAGATATATAAAAAAAAACTCCGGCTCCGAAAACCCAAAACTCGCCGTTTCCCCTTCGTGGAATATGTCTTCGCCTGGGACACAGTAGATGAATCCGGCCCGTTTGAATCTGTAATCCTAAACATCGTTTCTCCAGAAACAGAAGAATTTCCATATTATATGTGACATTGATCCTTTTTGTTTCTCCTTTAAATCTGCTCGCTGTATAGATAACATTTCCCTGTGTGGAACAGGTGTATATATGCATATATAGTTTTGTGAATGTCTCAGTGGTCTAGATCGACGTTTGTCATTACTTTTCCTTTCAGTCATTCCGTTCCGTTGGTGAATTAAGGGTTATTATATCATGGCTATAATAATGCTAATAATTTGGGAAAACGTAAATGGGAGAATAAAACCTTCTTCACTAGCACTCTCCCATTATAGTCCATTACACATCACAAGTCACTATTCGATCAAGAAATGGATCATTCGAATTTCGCAGATGCAGCATCGAGTACTCTGCAAAACATCGAAATCTCTGTCTTTTAGTGGACCCCATTTATCGATATCTTGGAAGACATGAAAAGGATACTAAAGGGATGAAACGAATACATTGACAATAGAAGAGAAAAATCTATAATATATAAAAACGTGGAATGGCCCGTAGAATTAAAATCCGAAATTAGTTCAGCACTAGTCAAAATGGATAGGAGCAAAACAATAAATATGATGAGACTAGAATAAAGATGCTGACAGCCTTAGAAGATTTTGGAGCTGATAATTTCGCTGAAAAATAAACGAAATATATGGTAGCGGCGAAATAACGGAGGTCCTCAGTTGATTTGTCTTCATATCGCCACCAAAGATATCAGATGCAAATGAGTGCAAACTACATTGGGCAATCAACAATGAACCATATAAATAATCATTATCATTCTAATATCAGTGTAGAAGAATTATACCGGAATTAGAACAAGACCGGTGAGACTTTTTTAGGACATTGAAATAATAAATACAATTTTTATCACCACAGTGCTACGGAATGGCAAAAAATCATTTACAAATGTTGCGTCAATTTCACACTAATTTAGAATTAGAATGAAAGTAATGATGGTATGTACCCTGACACCCTCATAAAAATTCAGAATGTATAATTAGTAAATAAAAAACACTTCAAATACGGGTATGGATCAATTATAACAAATTTAATATCAGAGTAATTTCAACCATCACCGCAAAATGCTACAAAATTAATCTAAAAACTCGAGTCATGTTCTGAAATAGTCTTGTCAGACAGTAACTTTCATATTTACACTAAAATCACCTGAAGAAGGCCAGAGCGTACAACGGTCAAACACCGTCAATATGTTAATATGTTAATAAAGATGAGGACAACAGTCTGAACTCTGCAAATAATGTAAATAGGTACAATACCTCAACTAAGAAATATAGAGAGAGATTTTTATAAGTATGTCATTCCTGGTGCTAATCCATTCTAATGTGTACACCCGTCATCTCAGATCAATTGTTAAAATTGAGCGAATTAAGCTTGTAGGTCTTAACGAGAAACATTGTTCTAACCTTGTAGACTGGCGCTATAGAATCACAAACAAAAAATTGTGCCAAATAGAAGAAACTGCATCACTTGAGAACTTTGAATAGTGGCAACAACTAAAATGGATATCTCATGTAACACAAAGAGAAAACAATGACATAATCAAGATGTTAACATTCCACACTTCTTCAAAGAAAAGGTTAGGAAGAAAACCTCCGTCAATACTGGAAAGAGCGATAACAGTAACTGGTCTTGAGAAACACATTTAAGAGAAAGATTTTATAAATGTTCAACTGAAAGTAACGCTTGCTACTCGGTCAATGAATCACGAATGTTTCCTCATACGAAAATGACGAATATTACTGCTACCATTTGGAAAGGTGCTACGCGAAGAACTGTTTGAAATTTTCGAAAAGCTTGATTATCACGAGAAAGATATTCGTGATCTACACAAAAATCACGCAGCTTACATTAGGAGAGAAAAACGAATTTATTAAAAACGCAAAAATAGATAAAGGGGTTTGACAAGGATGCGTGCTCTGATCGGAAAATTCTATTTATACAGAGAGATGATCGCAATTAAGCAAGAAGACATAGCGGGATTTTTTATTGACAGACATAATATTAACCTCAGAAGATACGATACACAGATGACACTGCGTTGCTAACAGGCTCAGGAGAAAAACTGAAAGATCTCTTAGAAAATGTAGTAAAGGAAAACAAGAAGATAGATTGATGGTTTTTTTTTTTCGTTTTTTATGGGTTATCAACAATCTGTAGGTCATTTAAATCTAGTTTTATATTGTAAGTTTTTTTAGAAAATTATTATTTAGGGATACAAGTCTTATTAATTAACTGATAGCTGTGTGGAGAATAGGTGGATTCATACCTTTCCCAATGGTATTTGTGCGTGAATATAACGAACCCGACTAGAATTGAAACACGGCTCTGTGATTAATAATTTCGAGCTATTATCCATTACACCACCCTCACATTCAGGCTTAAGGCACTTGGCATTTTCAAGTGGTCACTCATCTAGGTAATGACGAAAACTAGAAAAAGGAATAATCATTTACTTGAAGACAAAATGCATGGTTGTCATCAAAAGTTGTGAACTACGTATTAGGCACGTCAAAATGAAACAGATACAGAAGTTTCTGTGCAATAAATTACTAACTCATAAAAATAAAAAGAAGGGTTTGTAATGTTATCGGTCCTGACCTGGCATCTCAACTTCAGTCATTTTTCCTATCACCGTGTTGTGTCTTTGCTATAAATATTTTCACAGCAGATGATCTGATGAGCTTTCCATTTGATCCCTAGGCCGCATGAATTTAAGCGTACTACTTATTTGGCTTCTCGCTCTCATCGTCTAATTGTTGAAATAGTTAAATGCAGCCGTAAGTTCTATTCTAATTGTTTCTTCTCTCGCACTTCTCACCTTTGGAACTCTCGTCTGCATTTTTGCTACCCTATCACCTGCAATATTCAAAAGTTTAAATGCAACACCAATCGCCACCCTCTCTCTTTCTGAAACCTGCACTTTTATTGCCTTTTCTCCTCATTAAAGTCTTCTCATTCTCTTCTCCTCCCAATAGCCTCCTTGCGTCTTAGTGGCATTATCGCCTTGCTCGGGGTGAAATGATTAACAAATGGTTTAATAGCAAGATGATTTAAAAGCAAAGGAACAATTATTAGCAACAGAAAATAATAACTTGTGGAAACCTTGACCGACAGCATTCTGAAAAGACATATGACATATGAAAAAAGAAAGAACTGAACCCTTTATTTCGCTCATTCATTCTCCACCCAAAGAGTGTGAGTTCAATACCCGGTTAAGGCAGTGGAGAACTTTTAGAGGGAAAAATTAACAGGAGATAACTGATAACTGACATCCATTAAACATGGAACGTGACTAGAACAGTCTACCCTAGTAAGCGAAATAAAGGGTTCAGTTCGACATTCCAACCACCTGAAGAACGTCGGAGCGTACAACGGCCGAAACGTTGTAATAAATATGGCGACAAAGATGAGGACAATAGTCCGAATAATGTAAATAATGTACATAATACCTCATCTCAGAAATATAGACAGAGAAAGAAGAAAGCATCAAAGGTGTCACCTGCTGCAAGGCTTTATGAGATGGATACAGAGAAAAGAGGATTTATGTATATTTCAAGGGTAACAGAAATATTTCTTAATATATAAACTAATTGTATTTTGCCACTCACGTCAGATGATAGCAGAATAGACATTTCAGCCCGTGTCACAGCAAAACCTCAGAGAAGCCAGGTGCAACAGAGGACTGAGCTAAAAAAATGTCCTCCTAGACACCAGGAGCAGATCTGCAGGACAGAAGATATCAGTGGCTCCCCCAAGATGTCAACAGGTAGCTCAACAAGCAACTATTATTAGTCACAATCATCTTATTAGAGTTGGTCCTTTATTAGAGAAGTTGATAACAAAATATTATATTTATAACATGGGAAGATGTGTATAGGAAGGAAAACAGTCGTCCCATTTATGTCCGATTCGAAGAATATAAAAAATCTTTAATTAAATGAAAGACAAAAATATGATATGGCAAATTAAATGTGGAAAGAAACAGACACACCTGGATAAAGGTGCAGATGATTAATAAGGAGTAACGCTGGAGAGAGTTAAAGCTGAAGAGAATGGCAGTTAGCCAAATGCATAAAGAGATATATCAGCACCGTGTTTTTTGTTTAAGCAAAGAATGTATCGGGAAACCCACCCGTCTATAATTCGGAAGTACATTAGATAAATAGGCGGCTGTATATTTTAGTCTATGCGTCTTGTAGCTGAAATGGATTCCTCCTGATTGTATATTAACGACCATTTTCTTGTTACCATTTTCTGAAAAGAATAATGATTTTTAAATGCATTAGTGTGTTCGAAAAGTAATTATATAATTCAACTCAAGAAACTGACTCAACCAACCTTGGCAGCATCAAGATTGAACGATAGGAAACTGCGTCCAGAATTAGTGTATCTTTTTCCATAGGAAGGTGAATCGTTTATAATTCATATCAGAGTTTAATTGGGAAAACGTGAAAAGAGGCAATTAAGGTTTCTCATGAGAATTCGCTTGTAAACCGAACTCAATGTTCCAACATATGCAGCAATCTTTTATGCAAGAAAGCCAAACTTACATTGGTGCATCGATTATTAGTGTGAAGGGAAAAACCTTAACCAGAATTTGAACACTTTTAACCATTAGGCTAAATCTCTACCTCCATATATATATATATAATTTTATTTATTCATGGCTCCACTTATCTTCTTTTCTCTTGATCAGTTTTTCACTCAGCTTAATTACGATTTTCTTGGAAATACTGCGCACAAAAACGACACTAAAACCTCAAGAGAAAATTCCTGATAAAAAGTGGCACATCTTAGGAGCCGGAGAGTTGACTAAATTACGATGAGGAGACCTCTCCGGCGAACATTCTGAATAATGTAGATACTTGAAACTTTGATTTTCATTCCACGTCTATTTAATGAGAGAACAAAATTCCAGGTCGATGCTCGAAGCTATATCGCGAATGCACCAGCTTTCTTCAAATAATGAGAGCCTGGATGAAACGTTTGTCCATTTTCGTAGCGAATGAATTTCACGCCATCATGATTCTCAAAAAAAAAGATTACCAATTGGATGAACTCCAAATCTAGGCAACCGTTTTCTTTCCATCATACTATATTTTCTAATTGTATTTTTTTAAACTAATATAATTCTATCCCCTATTTCCTTCCTCGGTCTAAAGATATGTTAACAGGTCTTTTCATTTGCTATTTCGTCGCAACTGTATTTCATTTCTTGGTGTAACTTCTTCAGTAACCTCTTTTGTAAATATTAACCGCAATATCTTTCGTCATTCCTAAATAGTTACAATTTCTGTATTTTCTTGATTTCGACATATCCCATTTTCAGCTTGCGGCTGCTCCTCTTGTTGACAACCATACATTTTTTCTTCTTACAATTGATAGTCCTTTCTTCCCTATTTTCCTTAATTTCAAAAGACGCTGTGAAATAACAACACACTATTATGAGACGAATTAATAATAATAACACTATTATAAGAAAAGTTGTCTTGTCCGTGATCCTAAATTTACCAATTGCCAAGATGTCTCGTTCGCGCTAGTGAAGACGTTAAAACCTAATACGGCGGCGACTGGCATGTGCTGTCGACTGACATGACGGTGTTTTACGAGCTTAAACCTGCATGTTATAAAGTAAGCGTAGAGTTAGAGATGATAGCCAGAAATGATACACCATATCAGTAAACAGACGTATTTTGTGTTAAGATAAGTCGTCCTCGTCTGTTTAATTCTAAGTGCTACATCCCACAATACTTGCCAAAGAATTAAATCGAAAAATTTTCGGAGAAGTGACGTCGTCTTTTATGACGCTAATATAACCTTCTTGATTATATACAGGAAGCCAACTCTTGTTACAAAAAAATGCAAGCAAAACATAATCTAAAACTCTTCTTTAACCCAAGGAAAGGAACGTGTTCGATTACCAAACTCACACATAATATACTCTCTCACCCACCTAAACATTCTTATTAAGAAGTAATCGTTTATGGCCATCCATAGTCTGGTTTGGTCTTGTCTTTAAATTCGTTATCACTTCAATCTTCATTTTTGAGTGATTAGTTTTCTTCAGTGAAGCAGACCGACTCAATTCGTTCTTTTACTAACTGCTAACACCAACAAGAATATTATATTTACAAAAAAAACTCAAGGTTCAGAAGCTATCACAGAAAAGTAAAGATTCGCGTACTACACGATTTCTACCATATATTTTCTAGTTTTTCTTCATTCTCTTACTCGAAATATCTGTAACATATATTGCGGAAAGAAGGCTTAAAAAATTTAATACTCATAGGGCATATTGAAGGAAGAGGAGGCAAGTGGAAACTGCGAGTAATCTAGCTAATGAGTTTAGGTAAATAGATGACGGTAGATAAAAAGATGCATGGTAAAAAGTCAAACATTGCTTTGAGCAACAATAAATAGGAAGTTGTAGAGAGCCATAACCATCCACATTTTGAAGATGAATGGCATATAAAAGAAATCAATCTACACTGTAAACTCTACAGCCTTTAAATTAAATATCATGAATTTGGAACTAACAATTTTTTTCACCTGGGACGAACACTGAAAAATACACCACGAGACAGTCCACGTCTCCTTGTGCTTTCATAATCTCAATGTCTTTTTCATTGTGTATATATTTGGATTAGTTCTTCATGCTTTTTATCATAACGTTTTTGATAAACTATTCACCTCAGGACTTAAAACAAATTAAAACTACTTCTGCTAAACATCTTGAAACAAATTCGGAACGGAAAAGCGTAGATGCATTGTGGAACAAATAAATTATCATAATGTTCTTGGTAGATTAAATCGTTGGTTGGCTGATTTTTTAGCGGCATATCAACCTCTACGGGTTATTTAATGCCGAAATCTAAATATTTTGAACATAGTTTTATGGCTTCAATTACAGATAATTCATATTGTTGATCATTTTGCTAGAAAATCTGTTATTGTTAATTCTGCTGTTATTATTCGCAAGTCTACTATAAATATGTATCGTTCATATTTTTATATAAAAATGTATTGCTGGTATTTTTTATTATTTCACCCCGAGCAAGGCGGGATTGCCGCTAGAACGCAGGGGCTTACAGAGAGCGAAGGTAAAAGAAAAGACTGGCTATCGGGGGTTGGGGAGGAAAGGATAAAAGACGAACGTTGCATTTAATTTTTGAAGATTATAGTTTTCAGATGAGCCGGTAAAAGGACGGGAGTTCCACTGTCGTGAAGTGCAAGCAAAGAAACTGTTGGAGTAGAAGTGGCAATTAAATTTAACTAATTCAACTGGATGTCAATCTAGTAGCACGCTTAAATTTATGTAGTCGGAGCACCAGGTAAAAAAGCTCGTCAGAGCAGTTGCCATGAAAATATTTGTAGAAAAGACAGAGGGAAGCCACATCACGTCTGTATGAAAGTGACTGAAGATGCCAAGTCGGATCAATTACAATAAAGATCCTTCTTTGGATTTTTCCAAGAACCTCGATATGAATAGCAGGAGCACCATACCAAATCTGGCAAGAGTATTCAATGCACAGCCGAATGATAGTTTTGTAAATGTGCAAGATGGATTCTGACGAGAAAAACCTTCTGGCACGACACAAGGAACCAACATTCCTTGCAGTAGATCCAGCTATTGATTCAATGTAGTTCTTCCACTTCAAGTCAGTTGAAAACGTGAGGCTAAACAGGCGCAATGAGATGCTCTTCACGAGTCGAGCATCATTGTTGATTCACTATTTTCCCATAGCTGGGGCCTAGCACCTGCTACCACCCCGGATCGAGATGAATCCGGGAACAACAGCAATTAAGAGGTGATTCCACGCTCATCAAAACCTCCAATCTATCGATCAGCAGTCTTTCTGCCGGATGTAGTTTATCGTCATACCCAAGATTAGACTGAATGGTAAGTTGTTGATACGTAACATGGCAATCTTTCTATTTCAAGGACTAAATCAGCTAATGTCTTTAGAATGGTTTTCTTGAAGGCAAGTCAAGAAATGAGTCAAATTACAAGAGAAAATCTCTATGACGGAGAAAAGCATAATGTCCAAATATTCGAATAGGACTATAAATAAATTTGTTTGTCAACGACAGCATTTTGGATGTCTATCTGGTGTAATGTTTATAGGCTCGGAACGAGAAATCGATCGGCCAAACGAGTTCGAATTCCAAGATCGTAACTTACATTTCCGCATAAACACTCTTGGGAAAGATATGAATCAACGTCTTCTCTCCTATCCCACCAACTATGTGTATAATAACAGTGCAGACTGCATTTTCTAGCAGTGGTTATCAACAAATATTTAAAAAAAATCTGAATTGAAAACTAGTGAGGCACATACTTATACAGTAAATAAAATCCGCTCAGCTTACTTCCAGTACAAAACACATGATTGCTCTATAATTGTTGGAGAAATACCAATGGACCTGAGCAGACACGCATGCTCGATAGCGAGCACTGATGCAGAATCACACTGATTTTCAATGTGACTTCAAGCCGAAATAGCTCTGAACTGGCGTATTAGGTATTTCTTTCTATATCTCTGAGATGATATATTATGATTATTTACATTATTTACATTATTCGGACTGTTATCCTTATCTTTATTTCCATATTCACAGACTTTCGGACGTTGTACGCCTCGGACTTCTTCTGGTTCGAACCGAAACCCTTTATTTACTCCACCAGGGTAGACTGTTCTAGTTTCACGTGCCATACCTCTTCCGGATGTCTCAGTTATTTCCCTTTAACTCAGTAAATAATAGAAGGTATTTGTCAACAAAGAATGCCTCAAAAATATTTCCCGAGACTTATAATACGATGCTAAGGTATCTAGTAAACTAATGGTTAACCAAATGCCGTAGTCTACCAGTACGTGTACTTAGTTTAACTCTATAGGGGCATTGCTTAAAGATTTGTCCTAACCCACCTCAAGTGGATGGAGAGACACGTTAGTCTACAAACAGCTCAATAAGTTCCAGCATGATTATTTCAGAGTAAATATAATATATTTAATAAGTAAAACGTAACGCAGGTGTTGCGAAGCTGAAAATGCTTGTGCCATGCCGTCAAAGAAGTCGTATCAAAAAGCTTATAACTCGGAATTTGAAAGCTTGCCATAAGTAAATGTACAAATCTGGCTCACTTAAGAAAATTCTAGCATATATAGTCTGTTTTGGTGTATTTTCGCTGGTTTAAGACAGTTTAAATGTAATATATGCAAAAATGTGCAAAAATAAGATACAAAGAACATTTGTTAAAGAACTGTCCTGTTACGGATGGTATATTGAATGACGGAAGACAACAACAAAGAAAATGATATGAATGAAAAAATATATTGCTAAGTTTATTTTCGTTAAAAAAAAATACATCGAGAAAAATAAGGTTACAGTGCACTAGGTAAAAACTATCACTGCATGTTCAGGTAGAAGCTGAGAAGAGCGTTGCTCTGAAAAGGACATTTTGTAGCCGTTGAGAACTGTTGTCCCGAAAAGGACAGTTTATCACATATCGTTGCTGCTGGCGAGGATGGATAGATGGCTGGATCTGGAGGCCTGCTGAGGCTGCTTAAATCAGCTTGCTGCTGCTGGAACAGATACTACACTTTGTTCCTAGTCATCTTGTTATTTCCGTCGAATGTTCGGGCCTTTTCATATGCTGAATCAGTTTTATGCTAGTCGCTGGTCCTAGCAGGTGAAGTTTCTTCTTCCGATAGTTTTTATAAAATGTCAGAGTACCGACAGGATATGACATCTGTTTCTATTGGATAGAAAGACAATCTGTTTCTAATCGATAGAAAGACAATCTGTTTCTAATTGATAGAAAGACAATCTGTTTCTAATCGATAGAAAGACACAAAAAATTAGCACATTAATTCTTCTCTAAATAGATTTGCACTCAGATTTAAGAACTTCTCCCATCGTTTGATGTAATTGTTGAGACATATGGAATTTTGCACCCAGAACTGCACTTCATTAATCAATATGCTGTCATCATAAAAATTCTGCCTTTCAAATATAACCTAATTGAGAGAAAGACGTGGAAAGGTTCCAGGTCTACTAGGTCTATAGGTGTGGATGTGGAAATATTTCGTAGTTACAATGCTTCCCTTTGCATGACATGGGAATTGTGTAATAGTGCATTGTTTAGAGAAATTTTGACACCTTTCTAATCATACTGCGTCTATGAGGTTTGATAGCTTTACGTAATATCAATACCAGTGGTGCACAAGTCTCTCTTATTCTGGTATATTTGACCAGTATATCTATAAGCGCCTCTCCCTTTCCATAATATTTTGAGCATGAACTTGCTAGCAATGGAATAGGCAAATGCATTTAGTGATATTGGGGAATCGCCGAGCATCTATTTTTGGGGCTGTTCTTTAGTCTCTGTGTCAATTTGAGAAAAGTTCTGTTGATCCTGACACATGGCCAAAGAGTCATGGAAGAAATTACCCCTGATTTCCTTCTAAAGTAATGTATGAGCAAACGAGAAACACTGTGCTGACATTTTCCACATAGGCAGGTTTTCATTGATGATTTTTATTTCATTGACCGCACACTTGTCACTCGATTGTCCTAAGGTGATAGTTTCCACTTGCTAGAAGGTGTCACCATGAATAGCTTACTGGGGGAGGCTGAGATGTAAAGGTCATTTTCTCTAAAAGCTGATCATTTTTGAAATGCTAAAAGCTGTACTTAATAACCCGGGGAGATGGTATCGGATTCATTTTTTTCTACCGTAATTTCCTCCCGCCAAACATTTGTGGTGTGAAGCCCGTCAAAAACAATAAATTGTTTACATCTTTATACTCCGCTATCGAAAGTTTTACAGCTGGAACAAACAAGCAATTACTAGTACAAGCATAAAACTCGAAGTGTATTTCCTACATGTTTTGACAAGGGTAATCTCAACACCTTTTAGAGATGTGTCCGCACTAAGCTTTAATTCCCCCTATGGTATTTCAGTACTTCAAACGAGTAGCACATAGTTTGATACACTGATCTACACATAAAACACAATGTTGTGTAAACTTTCAATAGCTGGTCAAGCTATGGACAAATAGTGACAATATGGGCAAATAGTGAAACCCAAACAAAAACAAAACACTATGAAAGTAAAAAAAATAGATTTTATAGTAAAAATACCAGCAATACCTTTCTTAAAAATGACCAATAATACATTTTATCTGAAGTTGAAGGCATACAATTACATTCCAAACATATTTACTTGAAGCCATAAAATCGGTCCGAAATATTTTGATTTCAACATTAAATAACTTAAAGAGGTTGATATGCCGTTAAATAAAATCAACCAACCAACCTATCATCAAATATTTACTCAATACACTAAATTATATCCCATCCTCAGAATTCTTATGATATTGGCAAGTCGTCGTCTGAGAGAAACAGCACTCGTTGAATTGTTAATTCAAAAATTACTTGTAGGAGATAAAAACCCATTTCTAATGACCTTGCCTTCACTCGTCAAGTTATCTGGCAATAAGACGGCGCAGAGGGAAGCGTATTCATGCATTTAAAAAAACAAAAAAACATGAATGCTAATGGAAGAAATCCGAACCTAAAACTTCATTGGCCAAAACCATTTTTTAAGTTCGCAAGACTGACTCAACCTCACATCTATTGAATGTGGTCGAAACCATTGAATAAAATATCCGACCAAAGCCGACAGCCAGTTTTTGTCTTTTCTCTGCATATTATAGGAATGCATTTTCTGTGAATTCAAACGAATGGTTTACTTTTAAGGTAAGAAATAACTAATTTATGTCTTCTTTCTTCTATTATTATTTAATATTTTCTTAGTTTGGGAATAGCAAGGATTAAAAAGCAAAAAATGATTTTCTTCAACAAAACCCTCGATCAGGCCACAACTAATGTCAACCTTTATGAGTGGATGATTCAATTAGTTTATTGAGATTTCTTACCAGATTGTAGTTAAATGTCTTCTAGTACTGATACTACTTTCCTTGGTTTCTATAAATAATTCTTTGTGTGTTATAATTGGGGTTTGAATATTAGACAATTATCATTCCTCTCAAAAAAGTTATACATATAGGGAAAGATTAGTATTTCATAGAGAATTTGTAAATATTTTGTTAACTGTAGTGTGAATGATAAGAAAAGAATTCGGTGAAATATCATACTACCGAATGTTGGGGTTAGTGATTGTGACTAAGTTAAAGATGAAACAGTTGATGACCAGACTCCTGTTTTCCCTAATTTGGGGCCACTCGCTATCTTTAACGTATGTTCATTAATAAATATTAGTGCCTACCTTCTAGAATGAGTTATTAACTAAACATCGCTTATTCTAACAAAAGTAAAAATTAGAAAAATGATATACGAAAACTGTATTACGTTAATTTACGTTTCGAGAGTAATCATATTACCTGGTCCAAATACCGGCTGCAAGTACAAGTGCCGGTTAAAACATTAGTAACTAAGTTGTGCTTAGACTGATACAAAGCTACCATAATATACTATTAGGTAACTTATTTATAGAAGGGATATTCTTTTTATTTTTGGTTGTTGTTTTTTTGTTCGTTCGTGTGTGTGTGTGTGTGTGTGTTTTTTTTTTGTCTTACTTTTTAGGAAATCCCCCCACAAGCTCATTTTTACCTCCTCTGTTCGTTAATTTTGTATATTTGACACTTGAAGTGATTTTACTATGCCGTCTAGTAAATACCCTGGTTTATTGTATATTGAGATAATAGTTAAGCCCTCCCCGATTATTAAGATCCCCCATTTGTATTATTCGCCTAAATGTACGTGGAATATCAAAACATGAATTAATATTCGTATTTGTTCTCATTTAGGAAAGAAAGCTTTATCACTTATATTCTAGATTAGTTGCTTCTCTCTCTCAGGAACCTATAAGTAATAAGCGAAATATGATAGCATTGGACTATTTTCTCACGTCTAAATACCTTAATAGTTAACAATAAACACCACCATGTGTTTATACAGTTTTAAACCTGTTAAAAACTGTCGCAGTATGATCCAATAGACTTTAATACATCATTCTCCAAAACATGGAGCAAATAAGATGTATAATGCTGTGAGTTTACGAAATGCTACAGAAGCAACCCGAAATAATATTTATTAAATAGATTGTTCTAACGAAAAACATTGCATGAGATGGTATGAAAAGGAAGCTGAATTCAGCTTAAAATTAGTCTGAGTTTAACAGAGAGCGGAAAGTATGGCACTGAAATCCGAAGGCGCATTCGGATAGCCAAAGATGCATTCCAAAACTTCGCAGAGTATTAAGAAACAGAAAAAAAACCATTACAAAGAAACGAGTACTAAACTGCTACGTGATATCTGTTCTATATGGCAGTAAATGCTGGACAATCTCGTCAAAAATGAAGAAGCTTGAAGCAAAAGAAATGTGGTTCTGCAGAAAAATACTGGCAATACCATTAACAGCAACGACGAAGTTTTAGAATTGGAACAAAAAGGCAGCTTATACTTAACATCAAGAAGAGACAGTTGAGGGCTTGGAATATCTGATACTCACAGGGCAAATTGAAGACAATACGGACGTAACATATTTAGAGAACTTAAGTAAATATAAGCTTAGGAGAAATAATAAAAAGACAATTTATTAAGCTCTACGAAGAACCGGAAACTGCAGAGTCCTGATCGCCTACATCCTGAAGCGACAATGCATATAAAGAAGAGTTTAACAATGACATGCTTTTGACTGACCTCAACAAAAACAATGTTTTTAATGTGTTTGAATAATTAGCTCAAAATGTGAATTTAAACTATAGTTCACAATCATCTGTAATAACTTAGAAAGTTTCTCCTCTCTCACTTCTCTCAAATTCTCTTCCAGAATTTTGCATTACTGTCAACTAGAATCTTCAAAAAAAAAATAATGCAAGTTACTGAATCTTGTTCTTTTCACTGTTTCCTTCATTCTCGGTAACCACTTGCCTCTTAGATGCTTTATCCACTTACTTGTGGCGAAAAAGTTTTTAAAAAATAAGAAAGGTGACTAAATTCGGAAAATTTACCCGAGAGTAAATTCCTCTAGAGTCAGATTCGTTACTTGAGATGAAAAAAGATTTCACAGGAACAAATTGAGTCGGACAATAATTTAGCGGAAGTAATCCTACACAGTCCGAAAGGAAACGTCATCAAAGAAATCTTTTGTAGGTGGATTTCGTTAATTTTAACTTTCTACGTATCAATTTAACGATAACAGTAGACATCTGTAGTTTTAAAAGAAAAGAGGTCTGCCGTGATCAACCAGAAATTTGAGAGCACAGCAAAGAATCACATCTGAAAATAATATGTCCTATAACTAAAGAACTTTCACGGCTTCTGTATTTTCCAGATTTTATCTGTTTGCTATTTATTCCGGAATTTACAAACCTATCTTAATGGAATTTTTCTTCAGACATGAGATGGAAATTACTATGTGCAGATTATTTTCCCAACAAATTGCGTAGCATCAATTCCATTCATAGGAGGGTGGAAACCAAGATGTAGAAAGATGAGAAAGGAGGAGGTTGCGTAGGCCAGACACTGCATGTCATACTCGAATTACATGCTATCATCGACTGAAAACTGAAGAATTATTAATGTGTATTGCATGTCAAAGACAGCACACAGTGAAACACATCCGAGTGAATTGTAGAGATGTAAACCTAATCAGGAACACAATATTATCAAGTAGACAAAAACAATCTCCAACACAATTCATTCACAATAATGGATTTCTTGAAAAAAGAGAGATTTTACATGAAAATATAATCTCAGAATCCTAAACAGTTTTCTTTCACTACACTAAACTGTTCAACTAGAAAGTTTTACATGTAAAACTTTCTTGCCCAAACCGTTACTTAACCCCTAATGTCCTTTTTTATTCTTAATCATATTCCAACAATAATTCCGGTATTAAGCAACCCACATAAGTGTTGGTATACCGATACACCAACCAACCAAACAAGAACTGTATTTTGATGCTTGTGAATAGTTGAAACTGTTGGAATTTTTTTTCGGTCTCTAAATTACGTTACTGCCGGATATCTATTAATCTACATACATTAATTCACCATGTATAATACGCATGCTTTCTAAAAAAAATAATAACCCAAATCAGGGATGCGTATTATGCACAGCTACAAGAAAATCTTTTAAAAATTGCCGTGAAATAAGAATTATCATAAAACTAAATTAGAATAATATAATTCTATGTTTAAAATAACTTTTTTAATACGAGTAGGAAACGCTGACCGTAATGAAATTGGAGAGGTATAATTTATAAGGTTTGAAACCAAACAAGGGGTGTATTATGCACGAGTAGAAACAGTTTCCCACACTTTCAACGCAGTTTTAGGTGTGCGTATTATGGGTGAAGTTGTATTATACATGGAGAATTACGGTATATGCCTATGAATCCACCCGTCTATGTACCTATTCATCTATGTATAAAAATCTTTGCGTTTACACTCATTCAAATATGAATCCTGAAAAAAATACAAAAATTACATTATTTTTTATATTGAATGATTATTCATCTTTTATTTATTATTTAATAATTTCTTGTTGCATAATGAATCGATAATGTACCCTGTGTTATCACGTTTAGGATTTATACGTACAAACTTATATCTACCATAATAATGAGATCACATGTCCGTAAACCTTGAGGGTCGCAAGGGCATCATATGTACAGCAACAGTGTTGATAGCCTGGCGAAGCCCAACTTTCTCCGGAATGGTTTGAATTCAGTTTTCCTTTTCCTTTTCTCTTTGCCAACTAGTATTATAGAGCAGTTTGTATCAAGGTGAATGTAACGGATTCGACTGGAATTTTGCTGTTCATTACATCACCGTTCATCCACATAGTAAAATAAATACTAAATCTATGTAAAGTAAGCCAATGCTGAAGAGTCCATAGATATTTGAGTGCATGACGAGAGCTACCGTATATACTCGCGAGTCATGCGACTTTTGAAGTACTAATTTTGAAGCAGAGAAGGCACGCTGGAGTAATGGATAACGGCTCGGATTAAGGAATTCCTGTCGAATCCATTACATTAAATTACGTGCTAATACCCTTGGGAACGGTATGAATCCTGTTCTTTTCCCCCAGTTAGGGGTAAATAGCAGGACAGACCGGTTTCTATAGCCTTGGATGGCAACTGGTCTACCGTAGAAAGAAATGACAACCTAGTGCGGGAAAAAAATCTGCCTCGTTAGTCATGTATCGAAAGATACATGATTGCTTAAGCGTGTATCACGCATGGCACATAACTGACTGAATTTTAAAGCTAATTTGACTACAATAAATAGATATATTGTTTGGTCAACAGCGTAGTCAGAGCCAGCGGTACATACGCTAATTTTATATCTCGTGTATGATGCGACCCCCTTAAAATTAAATTCAAAATTAGGTCTTCAGAAGTCGCATGATACGTGAGTATATACGGTAAGTCAACACGAGTAATTCAAAACAATTGTCGCTTAATAATAATTGTCATACTAGACTTATTGTATAAACTATATGCTAAATAATACATGCATAGGGGATATATTCCTGTGTAAATCTTGAGTATTTGCTTATTTTGCTGCAAGAAACAGAAGATCGAGTTATGAATTAAGAAAAATAGCCAAATAGTCATAGTAACATTGGATAGCGGCTCGGATTGAGGAATTACATTCACTTACATGCTAATAATGAATCCTCTTCTCCCCCAGCTATGGGTAAATAGCAGGACAGACCTTGGATGGCAATTGGTCTACTGCGGGGAAAATCAGTCATGTATTATGATGATACATGCTCGCCTAAGCGTGTATCACGCATAGCAAATAACTGACTGAACATTGTGGATTAGAATTTACCATCACTTCTCGATTTATTACACAAAATGTGTTCAAACAAATTGTGGCTTACGTTGAAACACTGGTGCTAATTCGATCGCCGAAGTTAAGCAACGTTGAACCTGGTCAGCACTTAGATGTGTGACCGCTCTGGAATACTAGGTGCTGTAAGCTTGGATGTGCGGGAATGCGATACTGGAGTGTCGGGTTCCTTACATTCACTTGCGTGAAAATACCCTTGGGAAAGGCATGGATCCACCTAATCTCGTTTCCTGCTATTTATCACAAATGTCATTATTATCTCACAAGAATACTTATACGAAAATATGATTTGGCTTTAAATAACCTGCAGAAGATTGATAAGCCGTAAAAATAAAAACGAATCGAACAAATTGTACATCACTATTTATACGAAAACAATGAAATTTTATATGGGGAATTTTCTGGTGCAAGGAATTAATGTGAGTATGACTGACAAACAGAGAGAGAGATACACAAACACTTCATATAAAAAACAAGATTAAAATTATATAATCTTTAAAACAAGCATGATATAGACATAGTTCATATTAGAATAAGCATTAATTGTAAAATAGATATATATCCTTCATATCAAAACAGGTATTAAAATGTGACGAAACACTTTTTTGTCTGGATTTCTTTTTCTTTTTTCTTTTTTTAAAGGGGTGAATTTTTTATTTCTTAATCCGACAGATTTTTATTATTGATACATTTGTTTGTTTTTTGTTGTTGTTGTTGTTGTTTTTTTAGTGGATACACATATTTGAGTAGACGCTACGTTTATTTATTAAATAATATATTTATTTTCATCTACCGGCCTTGAATATTCGAGAAATCTTATTAGTGAAAAATATGCGCTCGCTGGCAGGATTCGAACCTGCGTCCCCCTAGGGGAAACTGTCATTAGATCTGATGTAACTTCATTACATCTGATGTGCTTTGACCTCTCGGTTACAGCGTGCATCGATGGTCAAGCAAAGTGGAAAAATGCCTGTATAATAAATAAACGGAACGTTCACTCAAATACGAGTATCCACTAAAAATAACGTTTAAGTAATAAGTCTGTCAAATTAATAAATAAAATATCCTACCCTTTCTTTCCAAATTGGTTTGTCTACCTTCGGATACGAAACTGAGCAGATATGTCTATTTCAAGCGTAAGAGAAAAATCTGTGTTTAAAGGCACTTTTTAACTTTGCTTGGTCATCGACACACTCTGTAGCCTAGAAGTCAAAGCACGTCAGATTTAATGACGGTTTCCCCTAAAGCAACGCAGGTTCGAATCCTGCGAGAGAGCGCGTATTTTTCTCTAATAAGATTTCTCGAACATGCAGGCCCGGAGACGAAAATAAATAAATAAATAAATATGCTGTTTAATAACTAAACGGATCGTCTCCTTAATTACGTGTATCCACTAAAAATAACGTTTAAGCAATAAAAATCAATCTGATTAATAAATAAAATATCCATCCTTTTCTTTACAAATTGCTTTGTTTACGTTAAGATACGAAACTGTGCAGCTATGTCTATTTAAAGAATAAGAGAAAAATCTGTGTTTAAAGCACTTTTCAACTTGGCTTGATCATCGACACATTCTATAGCCGAGAGGTCAAAACACATCCGATCTAATGACATTATCCTCTATGGGAACGCTTTCGAATCCTGCTGGAGAGCGCATATTTTTCTATAATAAGATTTTTCGAATATTCAGGACGAGAGACAAAAATAAATGTACTACTTAATAAATAAATCGCATCTCTACTCAAATACGAGTATCACTAAAAATAAGATTAGTTAATAATAAGATTAGTTTAGATAATAAAAATCAATTTAGTTAAAAAAATAAACAGTTCAAATATCGTCTAGCGATAGAAACATAACTTTTTGGCCAACTTTAAATTTTACATGACTATTAAATTTAGAAACCTGATCGAAAAGTTAACTATGGACTTGGCAATTATTAATCAAAAAGATATAAATAATTCAAATATTCTATATATTTTTGTCAGGTGTTTTATTCTGAAAAAAATATTACTGTCAAAATTCTTTTCTAATTCTGACATTCAACTTACAATTCTCTTAAGAATTGACAAAGACAAAATACTGGAAATTTCTTTTCCCATTAGAAAAAAGTGATTTTATTTTTCAGTGAGTATGAAGAGTTCTAATCAAACAACTCCTCGGTGGCAAAAATTAACTGATTTGTAATTTGACAAGACAGGTGTGCAATCAGAAAATGTAGACGAACTATCAGAATAGCCATTGCTTTTTTTTATTAAGAATGGTCCAAACAATTATCTATTATGCATAAATACGTCTCTCTCTCTCTCTCTCTCACAGAGAGAAGGTATAGGGACATAAGTGGGTGTTGAAACGTTATCGGTCCAACCCACTTCGAAATATCTAACCAAATCTCAACATTTTCTTATTTTTTGGCGGGGGTGGGGTAATCTCTTCGTCGGCCGATATCTTATAAATTGAAATAGTATCAGTTATTTATTCATTTCGGATATAGCTACATTATCTTTCTTTGAATAACAAATAAATATTTTTTGAACAAATGATAACACATTATTTTGTTGACGAATACAATGGAGGAATTTAATTCCTATATTGCATTCGTACACTCATCTAGTCATTTGGTTACAGTTTCTAGGAATTAAACATTTCCTTGGCAATAAATTTCTCTTTGTAAAGTAAAAGCAAAATTAAATAAAAAGTAATCAGTTGCGTCATTCACGTCTTTGTTCTGTTTCACTAGCACTTTTATTCGTTTTGACACTGTAAGGTGCATCGGATATGGACAGATGCCTTCCAAATGTTAAGCAAATATTAAGAAACATAAAAAATAATTAGAAACAAAGAAACTGTTATGTAATATCAATCCTCCTATATAGTAGTGAATGCTGGACAATCTCCCCACAGATGAAGAAGTGACTTGAAGCAATAGAGATTGGTTCTACATAAGGATACTGAGAATACTATGGACTGATGGTGTCAGAAACGACAAAGTTCTAGAGAAAGTAGAAACAAAAGGGGTCATTTATACATAACATCAGGAAGAGACAATTGAAATTTCTAGGGCACATAATGAGGAAAGGGGGCTTGGAAAATTTGACATTCACGGGAAATACTGAAGGCAAGTGTGACAGAGGAAAACAACTCCTCATTAACGATCTCTAATAAATGAATGGCAGAGAAATGTTTAGGAGATGTAACAAAAAGACAACGTTTATTAAGAGAATATAAGAAAAACATTAATCAGAGAGAACAGTAATTAGACAGAAGATAAGGATTAACATTGCATTTAAAATTGATCGGAAAGCAAGAATCTGGAAGGGTTCCATACGTGAGAAACTGTTAGCATTGAACTTAATAGCCAACTGTAAAAATGATGAGACTTTGCCGAAAATCTAGTACTTCGCTTAAATTCATAAAGTCTATGTACCAAAGAGGAAAGTTCATCAGAACAATTACCATGAAAATATACATAGAAAATGCACAGGGCACCTACATTACGGCGATCGGAAATATCTGACCTTCTGCCGAGATACCTGGTCAGATATTGCACATTCTTTTTTTTGTCGGGGGGGTATCAAGAATCTCTAAATTCATAGCAGAAACAGCAGACTAAATGTGACAGCAATATTCAATCTATGAACGATGTATGTGTCTGAGAATGAAAAGAATTAGAGTAAAATAGGGAAACGGAAAAATAGCGCAAAATCGACCAAATAAATACAGGGGTTTATTAAAAAGTTAATAGAAACTCAACAACACACTCAAACTGGATGCAGTACACATTTTTTGCCGCTCTCGGCTTCGAGAATTACTCTGCGGGTAGTGTAATGGTTTAGTGTAATTTCCACCTAAAGTGGAGTCTGTGAACACAGCTGAACTTTAAGTCCATTTACTACTACTACTCTTGGGGAAAGTATAAATCCATTTCTTTTCCCTTCTATAGGTTAAATAGTAGGACAGACTTGGCTTTCTTGCCTTATTGGTAGCCAGTCTATAACAAGGCAAACCCTGAAGAAGGCAACGAAAAACCACTTCACTGCTTTTTCAAAGAAATCCTGGCTATTCACAAATAATAAAGAAAGGCAATCTACAGGGATTCAGGATCGCCTCCGGTCTGAAAAAAGGAAATGGCCCGTGGAAAAAAAAACTCCTTGTCAGTCAATGCACCATCCTAGAAAGTAATGTACAATATCTTTTCCTTACCCACCCTCCTGCCCAATTAACTGTGTCATTCCCAGTTGAGGAATGAATTTTTGTTATTCGAAGGTGACGAACAAGCCATTCATATCATAACATCCTACAGTTACCAAAAAATAGTGAACGTGACCGAGTACGCTTGCGAGAGCGATAACAATTTATCGCGCTTTTTTATTATTCTAGCAAAACAATTGAATTCTTGTCAGATGACTAATGTTTTTCACGAAGTAATTGAATTAAATGTTCTTTTAAAAATGACAAAATTAATATCGTACTCGAATACAAAATTATAAAACTAACCCCGTAATAGGAAATTTAATTCTTTCTTTAAGAAAAAAACATTATGACATTTGGAATTAATTTGGCCTCTAACTCCGTTATACAAGGGCCATCTCTTACCTGACTTCCTTATCTCTCACGAAATACTTTCTGATATATCTGTCCTAGCTCTGAAAGTTTCCAGTTATAAAAAGCCTAAAGTAGGAAAGATACTAATCTGGATAAAATTCATATAATTCTTGAAAACCATAGCCGATTTACCGACAAACTTGGTAAAATTGTTTAACCGCAACATGAAGAAATTTTTCCGATGGAAGGTGTCGGCTGCATGCCAAGTTTACAAGAGTGCGGGTGAATACTCATCCCTGTCAATATATCGTCCCATCAGTCTCCTCAGTGCCATCAGCAAACTTTTGGGGTTACTGTCAACAAGAAGGTTTTCAATTACCTCAAGAGAAACCACTTCCTGAGCGAAAAACATCATTAATTTTGCTCTCCTATGGTCACTGCTGGTGTTTTAACTGTCAGTATGCAGATAATCAGTGAAGTGCTTCATAAATTCATCGCAAGAAGGATCGCATTAAAGATATCGAAGGCTTTCAACAGGGTGAGGCTGCTACACACACTCCAACTAGATACTTCTTTTCTCAATTTCTTCCTATCGGGTTGTTCCATAAAGAGAGTTGCTAATGACTAGTTCTTTGAATACCAATAAATCAATGCAGTATTTCCCCAAAGCTTCCTTCTGGTCGTAATCTAATGTTAACGATCTACCAAAGAACCTTCTCCGTGCATTGGTGTGTAAGATATATGCTACTCTGATCAAAGGAGAAAAAATTCACTGCGATGAAAATGTTTAAAGAATAACTTGATCGCAAGATAATCCACCCTAAATTTGCGTCCTGGCTCTTATAACATTTCACCATTCCTGACAGAATTTCTATTATCACAGTGATGGATATCTAATAACAAAAATGGAAACAAAAATATGAAATCGGCTAGAATATAAAAAAAAATTCCCATCATCCCTCGTTATCTCTCTCTCATACACACACACGTGTGTTTTCCTTCTACAACCCCTTTTCCTCAGGCGAAACATTGCTAGCCTCTCTCTACTCGAAAGTTATTTTCATTGCAGACGGTGGGGCAAATTACATTCCTTCATTTCACCGGTCCAGATTTTCATATGTCGAACTCTCCCTGCTACTTATACTGTGTCAACTCATCCTCATTTCCTTCATATTCCATTGTAAGGAGGGTATTTCATTCAGATATACTATCGCATTGAGGATGCTTCACCGATGACCAAAATGTTAAACTCTTCAATCAACCGTTATCTATAATCCATATAATGTGCAATACTTGCTCCCTGCTTATTCGCCTTTAGAAACCGTTATTTTGTAACGCTCAATATTAAGTGGATCTTACGTCATCAAAAACTCGAGGGTATTACATGTATCTTCAATTGTATACTTATGTTGACCTCACAGAAGCATATGACCACATTAATAGACTTCCAAGCTCTGGCCACACTGTCTAGATTTTATAGAGGAAGTATATCAGTCCACAAAATCATACCGTCTTAGTGACTTTATTGCCTTCGTTGGGATATAATGATTAAAACAAACTTATCCTCATAAACTATATTCCTTTTATCTTACTCTGTAAACTTCTTGCTCAAATGGCTCTTGGATCTGGTACAGGGTGAGCATTGTTAAAAATATCTCAAGCGAACCTACTAATAAAAAACAGCATTCCTGTTTTACATCCCGACGCTTATATAATGAAGAGGAAAGAATCTCTGCCGATGATATAAGTATTTCTAGTTGGGAAAAGAATGGTCTTAAACAGGAAATCAATACCAATAGCTAAACCTCATAGTACAATAGCAAAAATGTCTATTCACACACGTTTCAGTTCAGTCCATAACAGATTTGTGTTTGTCTGATAAAGCTGTATGGAATGGAATGATGTCTCTTACATCTCAGTTGAACTTCGATCTGGTGAACGCTGGAACAAATGAGGTATCTGGAATCAGTTTTGTGTCACCAGCGCACGATGGTAGCTTTCGCCATCTTGCATTAAAGGGGTTTGAACAAAATATGAATATGGACTTTAGTGCAGGTATTGGCGTTAGAGAAGCTCTGCATGAAATATGAAGAAGATGTGTATTCCTTAAAAGGGACTTAGCTATAAAGGTCTGAATGATGCAAGGGGTTACATAGAATGACAGTAAGAGTAAAGAGGAGTGTTTGGGAAAAGGATAAAGAGAAGAACAAGGATGAAGGTCAAGGCATCTAAATATGTCGATTGACATTACATTTGAATATTTGAAGGCTATAGCTATCAGGGAAGTAAGTGACAGGAAGGGAGTTCCCCTGTCGGGACGTGCGAGATAAGAAGCTGTTGGAGTAGAAGAGATGGCTACATTTAGTCGTTTCGACAATGAAAGGGCGGGACTGAGATGCCAACCTAGTAGCATGATTAAATTCATGCAGTTTCGTTTTAGAGGCATTAAAGTTTACAAGCCATTTCCTGCCCCAGTCAACCACAGATTGAAGGTCCTTCTCGAGGCATACGGCCAGGTTAGTTTTGTCAACAATGCCTGATCTACTATTAAGGCAGGAGTAAATAGTAGTGTTGTCAGCGTAGATGTCAACTTGGGAGTTGATGACATCAGGAAGATCGTTGATAAAGATCAGAAACAGTGCAAGACCCAGGATAGAACCTTGTGAAACACCAGCATTCGTGTCAAAGGAACTGGAGGAGAACCCGTTTAGGACGATCTTCATTTCATGGTTTGACAGGAATTATTTTATTAAGTCAAATATTTTTCCTGTAATGCAGTCTCCCTGAAGCTTATTTAGAAGGCCAGCGTTCCAGACCCCTATCAAACGCTTTAGAGATAATCTAAAGCTACGACACGAGCTTCCTCGTTATTGTCAAGTGCTTGGTATATAAATTCAGTTATGGTCGTGAGCACGTCAACGGAGGACCGAACAAAGCGGAATTCATATTGCTTGAATGAGAGCAGATCATGGGATTTAAGGTGCTTAACCACTTCGGCGTTGATTGAAGCCTCGGAAACTTTGCCGAAGAGTGGCAGAAGACTTATAGGACGGTAGTTAGATGGGTCAGAAGAGTCACCAGAGTTCTTAAAGACAGGGACAACAGATGAGAACCTCCAACAAGCTGAAAGCAAGAGTCAGTGAGGCAATAGTTATATACTTTTAAGAGAACTGGTGCCAGTTCAGGAGTACATTTCTTCAGGACAACGGCTGGTATCCCGTTTCCGCCACTATCCTTATGTGTCTAATTTGGAGACGATGTCCAAAACCATCGATGGGGTTATGTTTATGTCACTCAACAGACCCACAGTTCTTGGGGGAAAGAATCAGGTGTGGGTACTCCGGATGAGTCGAGCGTTGAATTCGATGAGAATTTCCGAGCAAAGCATTCAGCCTCATCAGCTGAGGAAGTCAGTACCTTAAATCGATTGACTAGAGGAGGTATTGTGAATTTTCCCTTTTTCAGCACGCTCCTTCATAGCCGCCAATAATCTCTAGAACCAAACCCGCGAGATGCAGTACGTTGTTTCATTTTTCCAACAAATAGTGCGTGTTAATAGAGATATCGAAATTTAAATCTTACCAGACAATGAGACATTCTGTGGCTGGTCAGTCTGATGCCGGATCATACAGTACTTTCTCTTAAAAATACAAAAGTAGGGAAACACGTTTGAAGTTTGTCGGGGTGGGAGCACATTTTCTGTAAGATCCTTAAATGCACAGACTGAAATATGTAATTCACACAGTGTAAAACTCAAACACTGGTATCCACTAAAATATATCGTTTTAAAGAAATCTAAAAGCCTTTGGTCCATGAAAGAGTACCTTAAAAATTGATATTTGGTCATTTATTCAGGTTTGGGGAAACGGCTCAGGTCGACTGAAAGAAAATTGGTGGATATTACAAATTTCAAGAAAGATACCGTTTTTAAAAGCCTTTTTTGCAAATTCCCAACATTGGAAGGATAAAATGCCCCACACCGTGTTTCTTCAACCTGCGGAGGTCGTCAGCATCGAGACCATAATCCGACAACGCCTTCTACCTTGGGTTGGGCATGTTGTGCGGATGTCGGGCAGTCGCCTCCCAAAAACTGTATTCTACGGAGACTTCGAGACCGGCAGCCGCCCACGTGGAGGCCTAAAGAAACGGTGTCGCGACTCCATTAAGCGCGCTCTTATCTCCTGCAGTATTGAACCAACACAAATGGAGAACTTCGCTAGGGATCGGAACTGCTGGCGGTCTCTCTGCGTCGCCGGAGAGACGAGCACCGAACATGTTAACCTGCCATCTGTGCCCGAGATCTTGTTCGCGGATCGGCCTGCTATCTCATTTCACGGACGGAGATAAATGGACAGCGTCGTCGTCAGCAATGAAGGACAGCCTAAGAGAAGATATATATTAGTTTCAATCCTTTTTTTAATTCGTGGACTTGAAAGGATTAAACTAAAGTCGCCAGACATAATACGTCTAAATTATTTAACCAAACATGCTTATATGAAAATATGTTGTCTAAAACATACACACACACACACACACACACACATATATATATATATATATATATATATATATATATATATAAATTCCTAATTTTAAAAGAATAGTAATTTTAATGTTTATACTAGGATATCTCATTCTTTTGTATTCTTGTATAAGTCGACGTTGTCAGAGATACACACCCAGAATATGGAAGCGCGGAAAGCAATAGAAGTTGCCTGTTTGCTATGAACTTTACGTTTGTGGAACAAGTTATTTTTCTCTCTCTCTCCCTCTATATATATATATAATTATTTATTTGAATATTACAACATAAATATGTTATAAAATCACGACAAAAGTAGCCATTTTGTTTCAACACTTCTAGTGTCTTATCAAGTGACGATGTAGAATATAGAATAAATGGTTTTAAAAGTTTATTCTATATTCTACATCGTCACTTGATAAGACACTAGAAGTGTTGAAACAAAATGGCTACTTTTGTCGTGATTTTATAACATATTTATGTTGTAATATTCAAATAAATAATTATCTGTTCTACTCTGTATTGAGCACTCTTTAAAGAATAGTAATTGTTGGTTATTGGATTTCACTCCGTATATACCAATCCTAAACTTGGGTGTATATATATATATATATATATATATATATATATATATATATATAATTTCCCGTGAAATTTCTAAGCGCTCTGTAACAATTCTTTCCACTGAGAGCCTGGCAGTCAGTTGGCGCTGAGAAGTAGTGCTGCCAAGTACGTTGTCATATGCTTTCTCATACTATATATTTTTATCTCATAAGTTTTATAAATGGTTTGGCAATTAGACTATCGTAGTGTTACACGCCCATGGCAAACAAAAACAGATCATAGAACTGCAGAAAAGTATTTCATTAAAATTTTAATCAATTCAAGGTACAACAGTTGCACAAGATATTGGATCTGAATGATGTATAGATATGAACTTAAGATGAAGAAATGAAAATTATTCGTATATGACGGATAAGTAACGAATGACCATAGACTTAAAGAGGTTAAATTTATAGTATTCAGGAAAGCATCTAAGCGAGAGTCTCTTCTCAAATGTAGCGTTTCTTGTGAAGACGTTGTCTGAGTGGAACTTCCTCTTTACTAATGGAATACGTAGAGAATGAAGGTGATTCAATCCTGTGGACATAGCAAGGCGGGTCTTGACTGACAGCAATATGTAATTCCATATGACACGTTCGGCGGAGGAGGGGCGTATTCAATATCTGATAATTTTGCGGCAATACGCGCTTAAAGTTTTTTAGGCAGTTTTGATCAACATTTCTTTTCAAAGTTAGCCGTAAGGAATTGTAAATATAGGACTACCTTACTCTTAAGTAAAATAATAACAATAATAATATTTAAGAATTTATTACAGGAAATATCAAGTTTTACGGAAATATTGTTAACAATTATGTATTTAGTTACATAAATAAATAAAAATGATATAAATTTTGATGCTATATTCGATTTGTTGTTAGCTATTTTTCATGTTCTTCTTTGTTATTGGCAGCATTTTAGGGTACTTTGACTACAATACTAATTTTCCTAAGTTGAACAATTTGGAGCTATTTCATTGATGCTTTGTTACCTGTCATTTCCATTGGTGTTTTTAGATTGCTTTCTTCCAGTCATTTTGAAGCGAAATAGCGAAATTCTGAAATTTAGAATGATTTTATTCCATTTAAAAAATAAAGCCTGTAAAAAGGAATATTTTAAATGAATATACGACCAAAAATAAAATACTTCTGACAAAAAACCTTAATGATTTCACTATAATTATGTAAGAATAATATGATATTCCGCAGACAAATTTATGGTTTATGTTACCTCATCGCATTGCATGGTTACGAACTATAAACCTAAAATAAAAAGTTTGAAATGTTGTGTAATCGGCTTTACTTTTGTAAAATACTTTGATATGGTATAATGAACAGTTTGCAGTGAAAAAGGCAATTTTCGATTTTTTGTTAAATACTCCTCCGCCGAACGCGTCATATGTTGTAAGCGGTTCATGACAGGAAATACTAGAGGTATGAATCGAATTTAATGTCCGTCGAGAACATTGATCTAACAAGATTTGACGGTGAAAAACTCTGACTTTAATAAAAAAAATTGCACACAGAACACGCAATACTTTATGTACGCTACTGTTCCAACAGTATAAAACTGGTTAATTTACTACTTCAAAGATTTCTGTTACGCACACATATAAGGTCTTCGAAATATCTTAACTCGAACCACTTCGCAAAATCTCACCAAATGACCAAATATGAATTTTGCGTGAAAGGTTTCTTCGTTGGCGTGAGACGTTAGTATCAGTGCTCGTCGATACCCATATAATATGCCGCAAAACAGAAACCGAAATTTAAGCCTCAATAATGACGGAGAAATGAAAAATAAAGTAATATGGACAGTCGAAATTTCAACCGATTATCTGAAAACGTAGTCGTCAAGAGACAAAGTTTGCATATATTTAGAAAGAGTCTCTCTCTTTTTCTCGTGTGTATATATATATATAATATATATATAATATATATATATAATGTGTGTGCGTATAATGCTATAGTTTTTATTGAATTGTCAGTTTGCATAATTTTTCTTGTTTTATTTCTTGTATACATAGAAAATAATCTCAAAATACACAATTTATACTCTGTTGGAAGAAAGATATTTACTGACCACAAACCCATTTTTTTCATTTCCTTTCATTCCATCTGTTCTTTAATGTCCGGCTGCAATAATTCGAACGACAATCAAATTGCTCTTGAAAACCTCTTTCTTCGGAATGTGACAGCGAAATTAATACTGTGCCCAGATAAGATAGATTATTGACTGGATATCTAATTGAAAATGATGCGAGTCTAGTTTTGAAGACATTTTTTTTATTTATTTATTATTCAAGTGATATGTTCGCTACTCAAGACTGAAACAGTTAATCGGATTAGTGATAGAAACGTCGCTTTGAAATTTGCTTCATGATTTGAGTTGAAGGGCAAAAACTGTACAAATTTCTACAATAATGAAATTAATATTCATATAAATGAACTGTTATGTCGACGTATGTGATTATGTGTGTATGAAAGCATTGTTTATTATTTTTACATATGTACGACTGATTTAAGAAAATACTGGAAACTCCATATCTGCATATTACTGCAATTACAATAAGCAATGAATTTATTAACAATGAAAATATGAGAATACGTTCAGTTATTGATCAAATACTTGCCTCAGACACTTTTTTCTAATAAAGAGAAATCACATTTATCTCAATTAAAAGAAACTGATGCATTTTCTCTGATATTTATTGACATAAGCACAATTTCAAAACAGTATCTGCAAACGACGTACGACTGCTTACAATTCTCAGAATGTAACCCTGTTTTAAACTTTTTTTATAAATTTGCATTGAATCAAATGCAAATATTTTGGTCACAGGGTATACGGTTCCAACCTATAAAGTTAAAAAGGAAAAGACATTTTAGTCTTAACTTTTTGATTTCTTAGTTCAGATCACGTGCCACTTACAAAATGTAACGGCGAATGACATTTTCCTTTTTCTAGAAAAATCATTGACTATATATGGTTTGACCAAAGAGATTCATTCTTAGCGTGATCAGAAGCAAGGTCTATTTTTTTAAATAAATAAACGGCAAATTCAGTCTCTCCATCCGCGTGTATGAAACCTCTCTAACTCTGATAGTGAAATCTGGTAGATTGAACTGCATGAAAGCCGTCGATGCTCGCTTGAAGTCATAAATTATTCCGGATTATGATTTGTAGCTAATACATTTCTAATTAGGTCTTCTCTCAAAAGCTCATTGTGGAAGAAGACACAAATTCTGGTCCTTACAGCTCCACATCCAACCAACTCTGTCTTTTTTTGGGCTGACACGATTCTCTGGTACATTTATTTAACATAGTTTACCTTTGTAATTACTAGTGAAAAAAGAAATTAAATGCGTAAGTCTTCATTTGGTCGTGATGTTATCACGATGGTTGTTCGCTTTGAGTGGCACCGAGCGAACCCATTGTTTCCAAAACAACTGATTTTATTATTATTCACTCGCAATGAGGTCAATTTGTTCGCTGGTTCCTAGCCTCATAAATTTAAACGTCCCACGAGACTGGCATCCCGTTCCCACCCCTTCACCGTTGAAACTGTTAGATGTAGACGTCTCTTCTATTCCAATAGCTTCATGTCTCGCACATCTCGCCTGTGGAACTCCCTTCCTTATTCCTGTTTCCCTGACAAATACAAGCTCCAACTATTCAAGTGTAACCTCAATCGACATCTCCAGCTGCCTTGATCTATCCACTTCCCTTCTCCACATCCTTTCACCTTTCATTCCTATCTGCTCTCGCTCCAAATCTTCTGTAACCCCCTTGCCTTGATCGATCCACTAACTTTCTCCACATCCTCTCCTTTACCACTCCTATCTGCTCTTCTTCCACACCTTCTGTAACCCCTTGCGTGCTAGTGGTTTCCAGCCTTGCTTGGGGTGATAAGCTTAAAAAAATATATTATCTAACAAGTGATTCTATTACGGATAGAGAAACAAATAGAAAAGTTCTCACTAATACTGATGTAGATTCTTGATTTCAAACTTTACCGAATTAATACAACTGTTACTTTCTCACCGACGTGAATTGGCTTCCCTCTGCCCTTTCTACAAATATTTTCATGTCAAGTGCTCTGGTGCACAAATCACACGAATTTAAGCGTTCTACTAGAATGAAATCTAGGTCCCACACTTTTAATGTTGAAATAGCGAAGTTTAACCGCCATTTCTAAAACAGTTTATTTTCTCGAACTTCCCGCTTTTCGTTTACTTTCTTCCCTGACGACTAAAATCTTCAAAAATTTAAATGCAACATCAAACGCCATCTTCTGTCTTGAATCCCGCTCATCGTTTATCCTTTCCTCAATCGTCCCTATTCTCAGTCTTCTCTTTGACTTTGACTCTCTGTAACCCCCTGTGTACTAATGGCATTCCCGCTTTGCTTGGGGCGAAATGATTAAAAAAATATACAAAAGTTGAGAAATCTCATAATGAAAACAAATGACAAAATTGCCATGCTTGTAAAATTTATATTTATTTTCTCGAATTCAACTCCAAAATTGTGAAAACTTTTTTCATTTTTTTTCTTTTGTTTTTGAAGCGATATTGCAAGAGAGATATGAGAAGCGATAACGCAATTTTTTGTCAAGTTCAGATCGGAAAAATGTCCCAAGTAACTGAACGTTTTTCAAATTTCCTTATTGAATAGTTTGAAACTAATCGCTAACAAATCATAATCAGGCTCAAAAGTTAGGAAATTGTCACACCAGATCAAACAGATTACGACAAGAAGGATTTTCTGAGATTATTTTTCCTTATCATTGTCATTGATCCCAATCTTTTGATTACCCTTTCACTGCTGAGCCATCTTTCATCTGTAAATTCCTTCAAAAATAAATACATCTTAGTAACTCACTCCCTACTGTGTCCAATGCTTAATGTAATTGGATGACTTTTTACTTGGTAATCGTTTTAAAACTAAATTACAAACTAATTCGTTTATGTTTTCACCATAGCTAACGCTATTAGTGATGTTTCGTGAAAAAAAAAGCCGAAAGACCTTTCGAAACAAATCTTCATTTTCATAAATTCACTACGGGTATACAAATAAAACATAGGTGTTTCCTGTTTAATAAATTATAATTTGTTTTCTAAAGCCACTATTTGTTTTTCGATTATATATTCTTAAATCATATATATATATAATATATATATATATATATATATATTCATAAATAATAGTAATTCATCTTAAATATGTATTAAGGAAAAAGTTTTAAAGTTATCATTCCCTCCTCTTAAAATTGTACTTTTAGCATACTTGGAGGACGAGAACAGTGAAGCTTTGTCAAGAACACTGGAACAAGGAATATGATATTCATGATTATAATATCATAGATAGCAATAAAAAATGCAGAAGGATGGCACTTTTGATTTATAGATTACGCAAAATCATTTAACAAGGTACAGCACAAGGATCTGTTTGAACTTCAGGGAAAACTAGATCTCTTTGGAAAGGATGTTAGTAAATCGCCTGTATATGGATAGATATTGAAATGAGTAGCTACACAAGAATAGAAAGGATGTGACTTCTCTCCAGATTTATTCAGCCTCTACGGCAAGGCTATTCTGAGGGTGCTTGGTGACCCCAGAAGTATTTGTCGGTGGGCATAATTTTAACAATACGCAGATGACATTTAAAGATGTTTTGTGGTACAAAACTTTGACTGCCATAAAAAGACAAAAATTATTTTTATTACCACTCATGATGATAATAAATAAAAAGTAAAACTGAAAAACTGATTAGCTAACCTGCTTCGAACCTCGCCCAACAAGCATGACATCGTATTGATGGTTGAAACGAAACAAAACTACAGGACTTCACAGTGTCGAGTACGCGGAAACGAGAAAAAATAACAAAAAGGAATACAAAATATTAGCCACCAGCAAGAGTAAAAAGCCAAGATACGAGTTACATATTAGGATGCTAATATCAAGCAAGTCTTTCGCTTCAGTATGTTGGCGATCATGGTTCTCCACAATATCCTGTCTTTTGTAGATCTTAATTTTTGTAATTTTTTTTAATTTTTTGCCATCTCTCCTAAACCTTGCCTCGGCATCGATTTACTCAAGCTCTCTAGTGAGTTTGTGTTATTTTCTTCTGTCCCTCTTGCCTTCAACCAGTCCTGTGAATATCAAATATTCCAAGCCCTCTTTCCTCATTATGTGCCCGAGTAATTTTTAAAAATTCTAAATGTAAAAAAATAAATTAAAGGCAAGCATTTTTCACAATATGGTGCGAAATTAATGCTATCGATTTTTTTTGGACTTTGAAATATCGTTATTACACTTTCGCAACACTGCATTATTGTCTAATTTGACAAAGAAATACTAGAGAAGGAAAATGTCATGTCTTTATTATCGGAATGCGACATATACATGGTTGTTAGTCTTTTCCTGATGTTAAGTATAAGTATAGTATTCGTCGTTGTTCAGTCCATGGTATTCTCAGCAGTCGTCTGTGGAACCACATTTCTGTTGCTTCAAGTCTCTTTCTCATTTGCGAAAAAATTGTCCAGCATTCACTACTATAGAGGAGTATTTATATTACATGTAGGTACCTCCAATAATTCGCTAAAAATCAGTATAGTATAATGATAAAAAGCCCCAAACTGAATAAAAACAAAGTTGTATCGTCAAAATGTTTGTTATTATTAAGAGGAAAGAACGAAGTATATTTTAATTATTTTTTTTTTTAAATTCCTTTCTAACACGTTCTAAATTTGGGTCAAAAATCTTTTGGGGGGGGGGGTCAACTTTGTATTACTTGTGGTAATGGACATTTTAGCGAAGCAGTTTCCGGGGGAAACCCATTAATTTGAGAATTCTTGCAAAAATCAAATAATTGCCTGATTTTAATGAAACTTTCAGCACTTATTAAAAAAATAAATGAATTTATTTTTGAAATTTTCATTTTTAGAAAATCTTGGTAATTTTTTTTTTTACATCTTTTACCCCCTCCCCACCATAACTTAATTTTATGAAATTATCTAGAATTTCAAATAGTTCGCAAACTGTTTTATATTACTTATAAGCAGGACTCCTTGGAGAAAGTAAATCATCTATTTTTTCCACAACTACTGCCAACCTTTTTAAAAATCTGCTCCAAATCATAAAATAAAAACTGCAATAAAACTATCTAATTAGATAGGCTCTTATTTGCTTTTCTAACTAATATACATTAAGAACATTATTATCTGAAGAAAAAAAAAATTTTTTCGCTGAATAAAGAATTTTTACAAGAATTGTTTGCATTCTTTAGTTTTACAAAAACTTTTCATTTTCCTTTAATTTTAAAAAAGTTTTAAAATTCTTACAGAGTACGAGGTAGGTTAAGTTTTAAGTGAAAACTATAATTACAAAGTGAAAATTAAAAGCTTAATACAAATCATGCTATCAAAAATTTTTACCATAATCAAAGATATTTTTTGTGCGTCAAAATGTTATATTTTTTTAGTATGGTGTCTCGTAAGTGATATTAAAAGGTCACCTGTTTCAAGGCTTGCCCTCCCCCCTTGGGGAAAGCCCCTTGGCATATAAAGGTCATCGGCCTATCTCACTCTCAGTTATTAAATTAAAAATTAATTTGAGATAATAAAATTATCATTTATCAATTTAAACAATTAATAACTGAGTAAGATAATTTAATTATTAATATAATTTTATTATCTCAGTTATTAAATTAAAAATCTAATTTAATATAATATTAAAAATTAATAAAATTATTTATCATTATCTTAGCTATTAAATAATGAAATACTATTATAGAGGTAACTCAACAATTTAAGAAATTTTATAATATTTTAAATTATTGTAAACAAAAAATTTTTTAGAATTCATAAAATTATGTCAGTTGTGGTGTACAATACTAACACATACAGCTATTAAATTATCGATGGAGACGTTAAAATAACAAGACACAGAGGTCAAGAAATGTTTGTCTAGAAATTTTTATGTTATAAGTGATATTTGTTTCAGAACAGATTAATTTAACTTTAAATTTGCTAATTTTATGAAAGTAACGTTTCAGAAATGTATATTTTAGCGGGATTTTCAAAAAGGAAAATTAAGTTTTGTCTAAATTTCTATAAAAAGTTAAAAATGGACGTTTCAATTGTTTTTTCGGAAGAATCGACTAAAAAATCATTTAAAAATCATTTTAAATATTTTTTTCTGGAACTAGAAAATGTAATCATTTAGCTTTCAAATGAAGCTGGAGGAAAGCTTCAAAAAGGATTTTTCCTTATGTATACCCAATTTTTAAGGTACCTACATAAAAATTCAGTACTTTATTTTTGTTTCTAACGATTTTTTTCTGTTTCTTTTACTTAGCCTTTGGAAGACACTCTATATTTACATGCCATTTGTCCTTCCTTTATATGCCGTGCGCAGGCGTACTATTAATGTCCACTTCCGTTTTACGCAGCTACAAAGAAATAACCACGATGCACTGGATTGTTTTCATTTTTAGTTGGGTTTTTTTTTTGTCTTTTATTGTTTCTCGTCGTATGAACTATTTTTCGTCGTATGCCTCTCGCATATTTTGTGTGAAATGTCAGTGCGGTTGCTCTAAATTTTCGTCTTTCATAATTAACATACTCCGAAGTGCATCCATTTTTTTCACATCCAGTAGTGGAGTTGGAGCTGACAATTTACTTTCATGACTGGAGCAACACTTGATAAAATATCGCAAAATGTAAAAGGCTATAAAATATTCATATTCTCACCCGCTGATTAATCAATCTTACTATTTTTACTCATAGATATTGCGTAAGAAATATCTACAAAATTAACGATTTCTGGTACATAGCAAATTATTATTATACAGAGAACACAATTATCGAAACACACACACACACACGTGCGTGTTTGAAAGCAGATACGAACCTGATAATCTTTGGTCAAATTTAGCCACTAGTATAAACGCTAAAATATCCGTACGTATTATACACGGGAGTTGTTTTTTTTTCCCAGAATCCCGTAAAAGTTAATTATCGTATATACTCGCGGATAGGTCGCACTTTTTTTATAAAAAAATTCACAAAATATTAGGGGTATGACCTACCCGCTCGAAATAAATGCAAAACAACACCACCTTGTCATCATGTTTTCTGAGAAATCGAAGATGTTAACCATAAACACTAAAGCTGTGGTTTTTCTCCTTGTAGAAACAATTTGCCTATCATATATAGTGACTCACTGCTTTAAACTTACCTCATGTTGTTAGTCACATATCCCTCACAAGAAATAAATAAAATTATAAAATATTCATTGATCCATCAATCAGCATTCGCACTAGACTGAACCCCCTGAACATGCATACATAAGCTAAGGAACTACGTGTAGATGTTTATTGACAAAGAAAAAAATAGTCCCACGATTCATTCTGCAATATATTGTCAAAAATACTTTGTAAAATATAACTTAAGAAAATGAAATATATTCTTTGAGATAATTTTCTTTAATGGTTGTTTCATATAACATAAAAGGCGTTCTTAAGTGTTATTTACAAATAACAAAGCGCATGAATCTAGTACCCAAAATGTTTGCACTATTTTGCATTACGCAGCGATATCGTTGGTAGACAAATTTATAGTTTACAATGTTAATTGTTGCAAAACCTAATCATGAGTAAAGGCAAGAGTTATGAAGCAGGTTTTAAAATAAACACTTTTTTCTAAATGTACCGTAACATTTTACTTTAGTTTTTTTTTTTTCGTCGAATTGGCTTTATAAAAATAATATGCGGTAAATATAAAAATGTCGGTTCAACGGTATTTAGTGTCCTCCCCACGAGGGACAGATGTGGTACAGGGCCGGGTTTAAAGTGGGGTATCCCCAGCCCGTAGACTCGGCCAAAAATAGTCCGTAGATCCAGTATAAACGGGATCGGGATGGTCAACCTCCCCGAACGAGGCTCTGCCCTTCGGCGGAACCTCGTCCGGGTTCCTCTCTGCTTAGAGGCAGAGAGTTCGACCGTTAACTCCTCAACCGTAGTCGAGTCACCAACTAACTTAATATTCAACTGTCGGTACAACGGTCACTTCCCTTTCTTTACGTGATGATTGACGAAATGTATTTTAATTGTATACATGAATAGGTATAATACATTATAAATTAATAATTTCGCTATTTTTTTTCCTGTACTGCTGCCTCAAGAAAGTTATCTGCTTTCATAATTCGATGTTTGTGTTTTCGACGCAATAATAATTTGATATGTAACTGAAATTATTAAAATTGCACTTACCTCATACAATGCCTACGAGTAAAGTAGTAAGTTTGGTTACGTATGGTTTCATAATATTCCTCAAACTGCAATAAAATATATACTCAGTCAGTCAGTTATACACGCTTAGGCGATCATGTATCTTTCGATACATGACTGACTAGGCAGATTTTTTCCCCGCAGTATATTGCCATTTCTTTCTGCGGTAGACCAATTGCCATCCGTCCTGCTGTTTAGCCATAGCTGGTTGGGAGAGGGGCGAAGAAGAAGAGGATTCATACCTTTCACAAGAACCTAATCCCCCTTACGTGCTTCGGAAAGGGGATCCATACCTTTCCCAGCACGTAAGTGAATGTAGTGGATTCGACTGGAAACCGAACTCGGTTCTCCGATTCCTCAATCCGAGCAGCTATCCATTACTCCACCGTGCTTATAATTACCTAGCGTTTGTAATTGGAAATCGATACGGGTAACTGTCAAATTATACAATATGTCACGTAACCAGGAACCGTAAATCGTGTGTATCCGGTGTATACTCAGAATAACTATTAAATCAATAGCTTGATACATAACTTACCTGAATGATCATCTGAAAGTTTTATTGTGTAATGCCTACCTGACTGATATTCAGTATTGAATTAAATGCATTGACAAGGAAGGGGATTTTGTTGGAAAGTAAATATTTTCTAGTAAAATACTTCATTATTAGTCTACGAAATTATTAATAGGGTAATGGTAATATTAACCGTTTCCTTACAAGGAAATATTTGGCATTCATTGGCTGAGCAGCTGGTACTACTGCGTTCCGTTGAAATTTATAAAATCTTTCACTTTTAAAATAATTTCTCGTGAAAATAGATTTTCACGTCTCGTTGCTGTTATCGCTCTTTCTGGTACTGATTGGTTTTCCTTCCTAACCTTTTATTTGAAGTAGTGTGGAACGTCAACAACTTTATTATATATACCTACGTGTGTATATATATATATATATATATATATATATATATATATATATATATATATATAATGCGAATTATGCAAAGAAACACCGTATATACTCGTATAACGTGCGATGTTTATTTTAAATACAGCTGTACTTTTTGGCGACTGTAATTGGATATATAGTTAGGCCAGTACATACGCTAATTTGATATCTCGTGATCCGACCCACTTAAAGTTATCTTCCAAATTAGGTCTTCAAAAGTCGCATGATAAGCGAGTATATACGAAGAGGAGCTGAAACATAGGCCCCCAAACACTTTCCAAAACGCATTATTTCAATGACATCAAAATTCTGTGTGAAGTTAATCAGCCTGTGGACTTTACAAACCTCCCCTTTACCCTGTATATGTCTCATTCCGATAATAAAAACTTGACATTTTCTTTCTCTAGTATTTATTTCAGTCAAATCGGGCAATAATGATGTGCTGCGAACGTGTAATAACGATATTTCAAGGTTGGAAGAAAATCGATGGCAGTAATTTCGCACCACATTGTGAAAGATGATTGATTTTTATTTATTTATTTGACATTTATAATTTTTTAAAAATTCGAAGATAAAGAAAATAATCGAAGATTTTTTTTCTCCTTCCTTCTGCTCAAAGCCAGTTACAATTAATTTCCTAAAAATGTCACAAAGAAAATATTCCAGAAAAAAAAAAACAACTCCGGGCAAAACTGACAGTGAAAATTTCGCTTTTTGATCATTAGGCTTTAAGGTGCAATGTTCACTTTCCGTTTGCGATCAGAAATAAAAATCTGACGTCATCTTTTTTTTCTATAGTTAAAAACATTTATACTCTTAAATGATTTGCACAGTGGCATGATGTTTCTCATATATTTATTTCTATGAGTACTAAGCTTACCTTAGCCTGGTACAAGGTTATAAGTTTGGAGAACTCACTACACAACAATAAAGATCTAGAATTGTACTTGAATTACAAGTATCTTATTTGTTGCGATTTTCAAAATGTATTTTTAATCCGACGTATCAGGTGAGAAGAAAAACGTTTGGAATCACAAATCATTTTTTAAGAAACAAAAAGCGGGGGGGTTCAAAGTAAGCATTTTTACAATCAAAAACAATTTTTCCAGCGATCACTCATTAAATTTATTCCAGCATAATTGGGAGAAAAATTCTGGGGTTAGAAATCGGCAAATTGTCAGAGGGCATTTTCGATTTATTCAGCATGTGTGTACGCCTACTGTCCAGTATAGTCAGCCTTTCTTTCTTATTCTTATCTCTTCTGGGGTAGGCGACTATGGCTCTCCACAATTTCCTGTATTTTTTAGAACTTTATAAGTTTTGTCTTTTTGTTGTTATCTTCTTCTGCATTCCATTTACTCAAGCTCACCGACTATAGTTTATTCGTTGTTATCCTCTTTCCTTCAGCCTATCAAAATTTCCAAACTGTCTATGCACCCTAAAAATTTAAACGGTCTCTCCCTGATGTTAAGTATAAGTTTAATTTTTGTCTCCATTTTCTCTAAAACTTTGTCGTTGCTCACACGTTTGATCCATGCTATCCTTCTGTAGAACCCCATTTCTGTTGCTTCAAGTCTCTTCTTCATTTCTGAGAAGATTGTCCAGCATTCACTGCCATATAGGAAGATTGACATTAAGTAATAGTTCATTACTCTTTTCTTTATTTCTAACAACATTTTTCTGTTTCTTCCTTAAGGGATCGTTTGTTTTTATTTTTTGAGGAAATTTTTCGGCTTCCCTGTTCTTATAAAATCCATCTCGTTTATTAATTTCACACCCAAATGATTTCCGATTTCCAGTTTATGGAGGCCTATACCGTTTATTTCATAATGAGAAAAATTCTAACCGCCATATTTGTTAATACACCTACCTTGAAGGATGTGCGGGTGGTATAATGGCTCGAAATGAGAAATCTGAGAAATGAGAAATTCCACTCGGGGTCGTTACATTCACTTATGCCCAAATACCCTTGGGAAAGGTATAAATCAATCTCCTCACCGCCCCCTTTGTGGGTTAAATAATAGGACTTGCATCTAGAAAAATCATTATTCGTCTTTAAAAAAAGATGAATGCAATATTCACTAACAAAAAAAAAGAATTACATAATCGCAGTGTTCCTTAGTTTACTCTCATAATAAAAACTAACAGAAGCAAGATCATTAATTTCAAATCTGCTGACAAATTCGATAAAGTTTTTACAACCGAATGTAAGTTCTAATTTATCTTATAACCCTGCTGTTTAAATCAGGATCAAGGGCAATATTCCAATCGCCCACGAATACAAATCGCCTAGACGACGTCACAAATGGATCGGCCCACCGAAAAAACAGCAGTCAGCCCTGGCCATCATTAGGTAGATAAATCTAAATGAACCAAAAGGTTTTTTTTTCTTTTAACATCCATCACGCACAGTCTGCCGACAGATTTGCCAGGACAAGTGAACACGTCGCACTCAACAATTGGTTTAATAGCCGAAAAAAATCCCTAATAGAATATTCCCATAATCACTTGGAAGAATATTTGTCTCTTGCAAATAGCATGGGCGCTAACGGTCACGGACAAGTCTCGCCTACCAAGACTCCTCTCAAGCATTCAAACTCGAAAATCAAGAATCATTACTGGTTTCTTAGTGTTGAGCTTCTGAAAAAATATACTGAGATAAAACCGGTGGCCCCTGTCACCGTCTTTTGGACCATCTCAGTCTTAGTGTTGCCTTGGTACAAGCAGAAACTGTTCCTTAGGAAGGATTTTTAAACGCGAGTGTACGAATGGTTGTTTCCGAACAAGAGCTTTTGAGGCCATGCAATGAAGTGTGGCCAAAATCATCCAATAAATAAAATTTTCTAAACTCTTGCAGCATCCTTCATATCTGCAGTGGACACAAAATATTCCTCACGACAGTTTCACGTTTGGAAAATTTGTATGGTTCCCCATCCGTTTTGTTTATTTCCTCTCTACAAGTTTAAATTTGTAAAGTATTGTAAATTTTCTCAGTTGGAGAGAAAGAAATATCCAGGCATACAGTCTGGATATTTCTTTTCTCTCCAAAATGTCCTAGTAGACACGACAGATGCCTTACTCTCCTTTTATTTTCTTTGAAACGTAACTCGTACCCTGTGCTACCTCCAGAGAGGCTTCTTTGTATTTTTTGTTGTAGAGAAGACGATGGTGAAAGATGAGGTGGGGCGAATTTAAACCTATAGGTCTGATGACGCGTTGCTAGGTATTGTGGTGGCGTTTTGTGAATGAGAAAATGAGGAAATAACGAAGGCTATCATTTCCGCTGGCCGAACTTCAATGTTGTCATCTTATAGAATCTATCTTACATATCTATAAGTCTACCATTCGTCCATACTTAGAATGTTACTGCCACATATAGTCCGGTGACCCTGTTATTTACCTAGAATTCTTTCATAAAATCCAAAAAAGAATCAGCAATATTATTGGCACTGTTCTGGCAGATTGGTTTCAGTTCCTTTCCCACCGCTGTGAGGTTGCCTCTCTGTGCCTTTTCTATAAGACTTTCATAGTAATTGTTCGGATGAGCTCTTCGCTATGGTGCCTAGACGCTTTAAATTTAAGTGCAATACGATACTGGCGACAATGACTTATCAATTCACAGCTGAATTGGCTAGATGCAAGCGTAATTCTATGCTAATTGTTGTAGGTAACGAACTGATGACCCTCAATATACAAAGAACTGATAGACACCGATTAAATGGACCGTTCCAGTAGTAATATAAGCATCTATGGTTTTCATCTTCGGAGTACTTGATTTCCAACTTAAGCTTAAGCAAGCACCAAGACGCCGAAATCTCTGCTTTCAGTTTATGCGGGGTTTACGGGAACTTTTTGCCCGAGCCTACGGACTCGGATCGCCCCCACCTACAAATCGGCCTTCTGCCACATCCTGCCTCGGCTTGCTTTCTAGCTTCAGACGAACTTGTAAATATCTACTTGTATTGTTCTTGTTTAAAATAAACCCTTATACTTTTGTAAGTTACCGTTCTAGTTATTATTTTCAATAACCACCCCGGACAACATTACAAAACTAACAGTTTCTTTTCAAACACATCTCTCTTCCGGTCCCATACATTCCAGCCAACTTTAATCTTCAAAAATTTAAATGCAATGTCAATCGCTATCTCTACCCTCCTAATTACTCTTCTTTTGTTCTCGCTCCTTAACAATGTTCCTGTTTATAACTCTTCCACACCCAGTAATTACTTGTGTCTCAGTGGCTTTACTGCCTTGCTTGGGAGCGAAATCGATTAATTATATATATAATATATATATATATATAAATAATGTGTGTGTCCATGAGATGGTTGGATTAGAGCGAGTGTCCTTAGTAGTTTTGATGATGTTACCATTGGAGCTGATAGTTGTAGCACTTGTGTTAGTTTCGGCGCTATTATTCCCATCTTCTTTTTTCTATAACTGTGGGTACTCTCTTATGGGTGGGAACTGTTATTCAGACATCCTGCCGACTCGTCCTCTCCGGTTTTGTCCAAACTCTTCTTTGGCGAACCACGGTGGGGCTCGCAAGCAGCGGAACAAATCTACCTGCTCCATGTCGCAGACTGGCCCACAATGGACCTCATTTGGATGGCGGAAGGGAACTTCTTTTTGGAAGAACACGTTTTTCGGAAACCTTTTTCCCCGGGCATTCTGTAAAGAGGTAACGTGTCTTACTACTGTACCAGCATACAGATCTTATTTCGGTTAAAATGAGAACGATATACATTTAAAATGTTTAGAATAGCCTTTTTGATCTGCTATAATGAAAAATCTTCATTTATCTATCTAGGATGAAAAACCGTCAGTATTTACGCAAGTTGCATGTAATATGATGTTGTATGCTAAGTTTTATACATAGTCGGGTACTTAAAATATTGAAACACTAGTTTAACGGTGCCTTTGTTATTAGTCTGAAAATATTTTTGTTTACTTGTTTAACAACACTTTAATTGTCAGAACAAGTCCTGTTTTACAGTACTGGAGACCTTACTTTTCAATCAACCCTCGTTATTTTTAAGAGGATTAGATTTGCCTTATTTTGATACCAGTTTCATTATTATATCGGGTCTAAATTTGTTGTACTGTATTTGAGATTTGCCCTTTCAATAAAACTTCATAATTTGGAAGAATTCTTTTTTTTTCTTTTGATAAGTTTCATTATTCTATCCAATGTCAAATTGTTTTATAAGTTTAGAGATCTTTTGTTTCAATCAAACCTTGTATTTCTTTTTTTTACTACCTGAAATTTTATATTTTCACTTTAACTTAAATAAACTTGTGTTATTTCGCGTTCTTTCGATTTTGTTTTATTGTCACAAGCAATAGTCATTTATTTAAGAGGATCAAGTTGCCTTTTTAAATATTTTATTTCAAAGTTAAAAAAGACAAAAATGTCATTCTTGGAATAAAACCAATTTTCATTGTTCGTGATCAATTGCGGGAGATTTCCCTACTTTTAGACTATTTTCGCATTCACTGACAATTTGTTTTTTTTTTCTAAATTCCTACAAAAGTATGCGTTCTTTTTGTATTAAGATCTTTCTATTTTATTTTCTACGAAGTTTTGGTAAATGTTAATGTGTGTGTGTGTGTGTGTGTGTGTGTGTGTGTGCGTGCGCGTGTATATATATATATATATATATATATAAAACCAACTTTAACTAAGTCTGGAAAAGTGTCGCCTTAACGGTCCACCGAGTGAGAATAGAATTAACTATCCATGGTCTGTATAAGAATTTTTTTAATATCCATATCTCTACGGCCAGTGCTTTTAATTAAGCGCGTATATTTTTCGCAATGGTTAAGCGTGTATCACTTACGCAATAGTGAATGTTGATAAATAATTTAATATAGACTCTCATGCAACTAAAAATGTGAAAATCCAGAAGGGTCACAATGGGGTCCTCAAATCGAATTTGTCAACCATCTCTCTTCACCAATGCATAAAAACTTTCTGGGACTTACAATTATGCCCAAATTATCAAAGCCTCTGCAAAAGCGGCAGACATCGCATGAGAGAAATAATTTATTGAACCTCCCTCTATTAAGAATGAGTGAAAATTGTAAAACTATTCAAATATTTAAATTAACCAGTTACATAAATTGCATTTTTCATTCATCAAAATAAATTGACACGGGGATTTAAAAATACTTCCATATTGTAATTTATTATTAAATTAGTCTAGATTGCACCCTTTGGGCGAACTTCTGTTTTGGGACCTTCGGACTTTTACTTTCTGCATCCTATGTTTTTTATTTATTTGTTTCGTTGCGAGAAGCCACTAGCACACAAGGGGTTAGAGAGAGTTGGAGCGAGAGCAAATAGGAGTGATAGAGAAAAAAGGATGAAGAGAAGGATAGGGGATAAATCAAGGCATCTGGAGACGTCGATTGACATTACATTTAAATAGTTGGCGATTAGAGCTATCAGGGATACAGGAAAAGGGGAGGAAGTTCCACAGGCGAGAAGTGCGAGACATGAAGCTATTGGAGTAGAAGAAACGGCTACATTTAACAGTTTCGACAGTGAAAGGGTGAGAGCGAGATGCCAGCCTAGTTGAACGCTTAAATTTATGAAGTCTGGGAACCAGCGAAAGCAGCCCATCGGAGCAGTTACCTGAAAGTATTTTTTTTAAAAAGATAGACGGAGGGGACGGCACGTCTGTGAGAGAGTGACTGCAGACGAGATGCAGGAGCAGGACCAATTACGTTGCATATCCGTTTCTGGATCTTATCAAGAACCTTGAGACAAACATAAGGGGATCCAGACCATATATGGCAGCAATACTCCATGCAAGGGCGAATGGTTGATTTGTAGACTTGAAGGATCGACCCCGGCGGGAAAAATTTCCTGGCGCGGCACAGGGAGCCAACTTTCCTTGAGGTGGACGAAGCTATTGACTCAATGTATTTGTTCCATCTCAGGTCAGCAGACAATGTGAGACCAAGCAGTCTCAAAGAGGTGCTCTCGTGGAGTTGAGCTTCATACATTCTAATGGGAGGCAGGGATGGTTCTCTGTGGTGAGTAATTGAGAGCAGTTTTGTTTTTGAGGTATTAAAGTTAACCAACCAATTCCTGTCCCAGTCCATAACAGATTGGAGGTCCTTTTCGAGACAAACGGCCAGGTTAGTTTTGTCGGCGACACTAGATTTGTTTTGAGGCAGGAGTAAATAGTAGTGTCATCCGCATAGATGCCTACTTGGGAACCTATGACACCAGGAAGGTCGTTAATGAAGCTGGTGAACAGAGTAGGGCCTAGGATAGAGCCTTGGGGAAAACCTGTGTTCGTGGGATAGGAGCTGGAGGAGAATCTGTTGAGAACGACTTTAGATACACGGTTTGACAGGAATGATTCTATTAAATCAAACAATCGACCTGAAATTCCATAACCCTGAAGCTTGCGAAGAAGGCCGGCATGCCAAACCCTATCAAATGTTTTGGAGATATCTAGAGCCACGGCACGAGCTTCTCCGTTATTATGAAGTGCTTGGTAAACAATTTTAGATATGGCCTTAAGCACATCAGCTGTAGAATGGGCAAAGCGGAAACCATATTGCTTGTCGGAGAGCAGATCATGGGATGCAAGTTTCTTAACCACTTCGGCGTTGATTAAAACTTCGAAGACTTTGCCGAAGATTGGTAGGAGACTGATAGGATGGTAATTAGAAGCGTTAGAAGGCTCTCCAGTGTCCTTAAAGACAGGAACAATGGATGAGAACTTTCAACGATGGATGTAGAGATTCAAATTTGTATGCTGATAACCCGCTATAGCACGAGTTAAGCGTCAGACATTCTAATAGGGGACAGGGATGCTTCTCTGTGGTAAGTAATATAGAGCAGTTTTGTTTTTGAGGCATTAAAGTTAACCAGCCAATTCCTGCCCCAGTCCACACCCGATTGGAGGTCGTTTTCGAGACAAACGGCCAGGTTAAAATTATTTTATCTTTATTCGACACCTTAATTCGACATAATCTTTCTTCGTATACACAACCGATCTCCGTAGTTTGTTTACAATTATTTGGTGCGCAAATTTTTCTTTTCTTTTAAAATACCATGATCCGAACTATGTAATATTTCTAATACGTCACGATAAGCGTACTAGAAAATTTTTTTTAAAAAATCATGATCAACGTACCGTGCCGCGATTAAGTTTTAATTACAGCTTAATTAGAGACGATATCCATTGCAACTGCGACAAAAAGCGAAACCTTTAATAAAGAATTATTTTTTAAACCTTTTATTCTGTTCGATATTTAATTTTGACTTTAAATGAGTTATTTAATTTTTAATCGCGAGTAGCCAAAGTAGTTACTACCTATTTTGGCGTAATTTAAGTATTAAATTACTGGATAAGGAGAAAAAAAGATGAAATCTTTAACTGTTTGTTTTGGCGTCCAGACTCGTTAACGCGTAGAATTTAAAATCTCCCCTTCTCATTTTTTTAAAATCTCCCCTGCTTTGTTTTTATAGTGAAAGCAGATACCATTTCTTAAAAAGGGAGGTAACCGTGGATTACTCCACGCCTGTTACTGCACATTGTTTATGATTCGCCGAAATCAAAAAAATGGATGAACGGATACATGCACACTACGTTTTATTATGGATTACTCATTATGCAAATTATTCATACTGCACATTTAATAAACAAATTTTCAGACTGTATTTGCACAGTTTTATGATCACTCAGATTTGAATTCAATTTGTGTATTATCCACACAAGTGCAATACTCTGTATCACAAATATATTCTGGTAGGATACTGCTTAAACTGTTTGGTTGAGGTGTTTTGTCGTTTCCATGGGAATCGAAGGCAATAAAAAAAGTCCACATTGTGTTTGATCGTCTGGAAACCGTTAATGAATTAGAAAAAAATGAAAACATTGTTTAGAAAGGCAACATTTTCATGCACGAATTATTTGCATTAATTCCAAACATTTCCAGAAAAAAAACATTGAGTCGTACAAAAAATAAATTAAATATAAATATTTTTGTCAGAATGAATATCGAAATTGAATATCACTTAGGAATCAATTCGACAAAACTCGTCAAACAGAAATAAGATTTGTTTTTATTTCAGAAAGATATTGATTTAAAAAATACAATTTTCAATATCTTATTGCTTTCGGTTCGGAACTCATGGACAAAATGTTCAAATTAATATATCGATTAATTATATATATATATATATATATATATATATATATATATATATATATATATATATATAATATTGTGCGCGGTATCCTTCAGAATGTGAACGGTAATGGCTCTTCACACCTTCCTATTCTTTGTGTACGTAATATCACTCCCACTATCCCGCTGATTTTTCTTTCCTCTGTAGAGGGCAAAAGGAAACGTTTGCCATTTTTATGATCACTTCTTGAACACAGAAATTACTCGTGAAACGGACGAACATTTGTTCATTCTTCTGTTTCCTTGATGAACAATAACCTGAAGATTCTTTGAGGTGAAAACTGATTAACTGCTGTGCAAGTTTTTTTTTTATTTTTAAATTTAAATGATTGCTCTGCACATGCGGACATGAGTACTTTCCTGTGTTTATTTTTTGCATATTCCATATTTTCATTGGTTTTATTTATCACTTATATGGGGCGATGGATAATTTGTCGTCTAAATTACGTAAAAATGAAAATAACGATGACATCTCATTTTAACAGATATATTTACCAAAATCCATTCATTAAAATTGCCATTGCCTTCAACCACGGCCTCCAGACGGCTTCGAAATCTGCAACTTTTCTGGACGGTCTCTTTTTAAGTTGGTAAATTCTGCTAATTTTCTTGCCTTAATTTCTTCTTTGGTATTACATGGAGTTTTGTTGGTTCTCGCTCAACTTCGCTCCACACATAATAATCAGGGGATTGCGGTCTGGGGAGTTACATGGCCATATATAAGGGGTGATTTGATCGCAGAAAATTGTCTGACAGACATAACTGGGTTATCCTGCTTGTGTGACATGGTGCAGAATCCTGTTATCAGACATAGTGTCTTCCAGCAACCACCCTCTTGACACAGGGCAACACTATTTCTCCAAGGGACTTGATGTAGGCCTCTGTGTTGAGCCTGAGGCCATCACCAACAAATTCGAGAGGTCTTTTCTTATCAGAACGATGAGTGAGTTTTCCAGATGCCGTACCTTCGTAATCACAGTTAGTCAGCCAACGCTTTCTGAATCCTCTGCACTGTCCTCAGATTAACACCCAAACACTCTGAAATGTTCGTATTCGATCTTCTGGTGCTAATGCCAATCGGTACAGCATGCCATTTCCAAATTTATGGGTAGTGAATGGTACTCTCTCTTACAGACGGTGCCCAACTGACCCTACTATACTGTGCAATCGACAAAATCAAAAAACAAACCACACGCATGCACGAAATTAAAATATAAAATGGTGACAATTTACCCAACGTACAATATATATATATATATATATATAGTTAGTATCCAATACGGATAAAAAATCAGACAGAATGTTAAGATAAATAACAAATAAGAAACGTTTCTTAATCTAACATGTTTCACTTTTATTAAAGCTTCATCAGAGAATTAGATATGGTTATTTTCTCCATATCTAATTCTCTGATGAAGCCTTATCAAAAGGGTAACAGGTTAGATTGATAAACGTTTCCGATTTGTTCTTTATCTTACATATATATAAATTGTGGTTTGTGTAAATCAATTTAGACAATGATATGGAGAGACATGGAATGCAACATTGTTGTGTTTAAATACATACGAAATGACTGCCAAACTTTCTTACTATAAACACAATATTATCTCGGTTTTTAAATAAGATATCCTGACTGATACAGGGAGTAAACAAGAATTTTTATATTTTCCTATACGTGGTGTTCTCATTTTATGCCTTAGTCCTGAGTATGACGATAAACTACATCCGGCAGCAAGGCCTCTGATCGGAAGTTTGGAGGTGTTGAGGAGCATGGAACCACCTCTTAATTGTTGTTATCCCCAGGTCCATCCTGATCCTGTCTCAGCTATGAGAAAATGATGAAATAGTGACTAAAAATAAAACACTATGAAAGCATAAAAATACACTTATAGTAAAAATATCAATAATACACTTTTCTTTAAAACATTATCAACAATACATATTTATAGTAAAATAGCCAGCAGTACATTACATAGAATTGCCAACAATACATTTTAACTGTAATTGAAAGCATACAATTACGTTCAAAATATATTATTTGAAGCCATAAAACTGCGTTCAAAATATTTAAATATCGGCATTAAATAACTTATAGATGTTGATATGCCGCTAAACAAATTCAACCAACCAACCAATCATCTACCATGTATTCAAATGTGAAAGCAGAATAACATTCAAAATGCCCAAGAAAATTAAATTTCGACATTAAATGACCCATAGGGTGTTGGTACCTCCAAACACTAGCCAAAACTTAACGCCATAACAAGAAATTCCATCACCGAGAGCGTAATACTGTTTGATACCACGAAAAGCAGCCACCGTCTTTTAAGTTAAGCCACGTGATAAAACTATAAGATTAATATTTCGACATGTGAAACAAACTATTAATAATTTATATTTAGTATGTTAGCATTACAATCTAGAAGGCTTGCATTCCTTGCTGAATACTATCAGGATATGGCTCAGTATCAGAATGGGGGGGGCGAGCCTTGCAAATGTATCACCGGAACAAAATTGGAACTTTAAACAAATCGTTTTTAACAGTTATGGAAACATTTAAGAGTAGTCCTTCCAACAACAAGAACAACTAAAATAACACATGTAACAAGAAGAGGAAAATAATGATATAATCAAGAATTCGACTTTCTACACTACCTTAAACAAAAGGTTAGGAAAGAAAATCCTATCAGTACTAGAAGGAGCGATACCTGTTAATGGTCTATTTTCCTTAAAATTCTTGTCAGAGAATGATATAAATTTCAACCGATAGTAACACTAACTGTTCGGTCAATGAATGCCGAGTGTTTTCTGTATAGAAACGATTAATCTCAACGTTATCAAGACCATAATGTATTTATTTATGAATATATTTTAACCTTGTAGTCTCTCGGCGGAGTATAGACAAAGCCTCACCGTGGATTCTGTATCAAGTAAGTTTTAACGGTTGAATTTGAGATTCAGAGTTTTCCTTCTCCTAGACTGGTTGGCAAACAGAGCTTAAGAGCCTAGTCTGCCTTGCTACTAACCATTATCTTGGGAAAGAAAAGATGGATTTGTTATTTTCCAAGGGTATTGGGGCGAAAGTAAATGCATCAATGCTGGAATCTGAACTCATTTGCACGGTCATTCCCATTTTCTGCGCCGATAACCGTTACGCTACGCGCGCATTCGTTTTCAAAATATATGATTAGAGTAAAACGAGATTCGAAATGATTCAGAGTTTACACTATTTACATCATTCGGGCTGTTGTTATCTTTATTGCCGTATTCACGATGTTTCGGCCGCTGTATACTCCGGCCTTCTTCAGGTGATAGATGTTGGTGATGTAAATAGTGTAAATAGTTACAATACCAAACCTGAGAAATACAGACGGGGATTCAGTGTATGTCATACCAAGAATGTAGGAAAACCCATTCGTTTCGAATTTGTAAATCCGAATGATTTAATGATTTTATTTTTATTCGGACAAAATTTGGGAATAAATGACAGATTATTTCTAATTAGACACTTATAAAAATAGGTACCTCAACGAAGCTACATACCGTGAGAAAAACATACTCCAAACGTAATGAAAACAGTCCTATCATCAAAATTTGTCTCATTAAAATATTATTTGAATATTTAAATTTTTTACTCCTTTTTAGAATATTCGAAATTTTGATGAAGAACAAATCGTTTTTCGTGCGTCAGCGGTTGTACTAACTTTTAGCATAGCAAATTTTAGCCTCTTTTTGCGGTGACACACATTAAATTGGAAATTCTGACAAAAATCAAATAATTGTCGGATTTTAATAAAAAATATTCAGGAATTATTCACAAATGAATTAAATTACTTTTGAATTTTTTATTAGAAAAGCTTGGTAAAAATATTGTTTACATGTGTTTCACCCCCTTAATTTTATGAAAACTTGAGAAATTCAACGTAATAATTTTAGTGACTATATTAGACAAAAGTCGAATTCTATTAAGAATTTAAATGACTGAATTTTTTTACAAAATTGGACCCCATCTTACCGAAATCCGGTTCTGAATCGAAAAGTAAAAAACCCAATTAAGCTAAGACATTATTTAAATGAAGAAACTTTTTTTCATTTTTTACTATTTTAAATTGAATAACTTATAAAGTTTTTAAATCTCTTAAAATTCTGTTTAAATGTGATATCTCTTAGGAAATATTGTTATTAAGTAAAACTATACTTACTAATCATATACTGTAAAGCTTATTACAATCTGACGACACCCACCAAATATTTTTAAAAGAATTTCGATTTGTTTTTGTATGTGTATATACGTGCAGAATTTTAAGTATGTGTGTACAAACCGATAAATCTATCATTAAAAGGTTATGTGTTTTAAGGATTGTCCTCTCTTACAAGAAAAAAAATCCATTTCAAATAAACTTTATCGCTGCCCCACCATACTTAACTATGATCACGTTCGGCGGTCAATCTGCTGTCAATAAATCTATTAACACGTCGGGAAAACAAGATCCCATGGTTAAAAAAATACTTGTATACAACATTTTATGCTATAAGTAAGTTATATTTGTTTCAAATCAGATTATGTTAATTTTAAATTTGCTAATTTTCCTCAAATAACGTTTCAGAAATATTTTATTTTTGCAAGATTTTTTTGTTTACAAATGTGTCAAAAAGGCCGATTGTCATCGATTTAACTCTAAAAAAATCGATTTCGATCAATATATTTGTGTGTGCAATACACCATAGAATATTTTGCAGACTGGAAATAGTAAATTTTAAATCATTTAGCTTTCAATTAAAGCTGAAATGAAAGCTTCACGAAAGCCTTTATTTTTAAAACTTCATTTTAAACCTTACGAATTAGGGGAGATACCTATATAAAAGAGCTGTAGTTGCCATAAATAAATGCGGTTATGTTTTCAAATTGACAATTGCGATATAGGGATTTCTTAGAAAGAGGCATGTACAAAAGTTTGCGGTATATTGCAGCGAAACGAACAAGAGAACATATTTGATGTGAGGGATAGTTGCTATGATTGAGGAAGAGGAGAGCCGAGTTCGAATTCCAGTCTAGCTTCGGTGGGAAAGGTATGGATCTATCTCCTCCTCCCAACTATGAGTAAATAGGGCATTTCTCTAGAAAAAAACATTGTTATTCCTTTTTAAAAAGTATTTATTCTTGAAAAAAAAATAGAATTATTCTTACAATCCAAAATATTTTTTGGCTTTAAATAATCCGCAAATTATTGATAACGCTTAAAAATATCAATCAATCAACCAATCAACCGCCCTATTAGTATTTTACTATTAATTTTACTCCAGCTTATTATTGGTGCTTTTTATGACAACATTCTATAAAAGGATAATCTTTTATCATTAAGGCAATGTGATATTGTAAATCCTATAAACGATTCTGATGAAATTTGAAGTCATACTCTCGGGACCCATCTTCAACGTACATTCCCTCAGCCCATTTGGCCATAGAAACTTCAATGATTAAGCATTCAGTAAACCCTTTCTCGCAATGTCGACACCAACTTTTACTATTTAATAAGAGAATTATATTTTTAATTTTTCTAAAAGTAGAATTTTCATGATTATTATTTTATTTGCCTTATTCCATCATGTTATTACTTTTTAAACTCACTAACTCCGATGGTGGATGTGCAGCTGGTGTGATTGATTGCTCTCCGATCTCTCATTCCGTGATGCGGAGTTCGAATTTCAATTAGGTTCGTTACAGTCACTTATGTTCTAATACACTTGGGAAAGCTATGAATCTACCTCTTCCCGCTATAAGTTTAATAGTAAGACTTGTATAATAACCTTGGAAGGCATGAACCCATCTCCCCCACAGCAATAAGACTTATATCTGGAAAATTGATTACGAACAGATGCAGATGCGGCAAGATTTGCAAAAATCAGAGAGGCTTAAAGATACATCAAAGTCGGGTGAAATGCCTTGAGGGGGGAAATCAGGAGCAATGTGCAGGTACAATCCCTGGTAAAACGGTGGAGATGCGGGACCGGTTGTCATACCACAGTGTCCAGTCTCTCCAAGCCACGGTTCCTCCCACTCAAGGCACGGAGTCCAGAAAGAAGATAAAGTGGCCTCCAGCGAACAACAAGGGGGCTTAGCAGGATTTTGACACGGACATTTGCCACATACTCCAGTCTGCTACAAAGGGAGACATGGATAGTCGTCTGAAGTTCATGACTACAATAATAACTAGCATGGCGTCAGAGAGATTTGGTTCTTTCGAGTCCTATCAGCCAAAGACGCCCTACACTGCCAACCGTAGGGCGAATAGAATTAAAGAATTAAGAAAAGAAATGATCCCTTAAGAAGCTTTTTAAAAAGGCAAACATAGAGGAGCGTCAACCCCACGAAGAGCTGCGAGGTATACTCAGAGGGAGGTTAAAAAACATACGGCGCGCTGAGTGGCATAGGAGCAGAAGAAAAGAAAGAGCAAAGAAGCGAACAGATTTCCTGTCCAACCCTTTTGGCTTCGCAAGAACATTGTTAGATAAACGCAATGGAAAATTGGAGGCACCTCAAGGAGAAATTAACAACTACCTCCGAAATTCCATGAGTGATCCGGCAAAAGAGGAAGAACTAGGTATAAATACCAGATTGATTCCTCAGGAGCCACCAGTGTTCCAATTTGACACCTGCTTGCACACCTGGAAAGAAATGCAAGAAGTTGTGAGAGCAACCAAATCCGCCTCTGCATCAGGACCGAGCGGAGTACCTCACATCGTGTACAAGCGGTGTAAAGGAATTCTACAAAGGTTGTGGAAAATATTAAGAGTAATCTGGAGAAGAGGCAGGATCGTAGAGCAGTGGAAATTTGCTGAGGGGGTTTGGATCCCGAAGGAAGAGAAATCAAAGTCACTGGACCAATTTCGCATTATCTCCTTGCTGAACACCGAGAGTAAGATCTTTTTCGGGTTATTGTCAAGACGCCTATCGAACTTCATTCTCAGAAATGCCTACATTGACACATCGGTCCAGAAAGTCGGAGTCGCCGGAATGCCAGGTTTCCTTGTGCATACAGGAGTCTTGACACATCTCCTAAGAGAAGCTAAGGAAAGCAAAGGGGACCTGATTGTATTGTGGTTAGATCTAGCCAATGCCTACGGGACCATGCCACACGACCAAGCCCTTAAAGTGATTGCAAATGAGGTGACTAAAGCTATAAGGGCTAATAAGCATCAACCAGGGAAGACTCTGAATCAAATTAACTTCATCAAAGCTGGAGTAATGGTTCAGAAACAGAGGAGAGAGAGAACAAGTCTGTTATCTTCGCAGATGATTGGCAGTTAACAGTGGACTTAAAGACCCAGCTGAAGTTCCCCAAACACATAGCCGTAACATCACTTAGACCAGATCTGATATTACACTCCGACAACACGAAGGAGTGCATCATTTGGGAACTGTCGGTGTCGTGGCAGTTTATTACACTGGCTAATGAGAGGAAGAGGTCCAAATACCAAGAACTTGTCGAACAATGTCGTCGCAAGTCATGGAGAATATACTATGATCCGGTAGAAGTTGGTTGCAGGGGCGTTGCAGGTCAGTTGCTGTGTAGAGTCCTAGCAAAAATAGGCATAGTGGGTACAACGAGGGCGAGAGCGTTGAAGGACATTACCAATGCATTTTTAACTGCTTCCAAGTGGATTCGGCTTAAGAGACCAGAGCCATGGAAGAACTAAAAAAATGGGAGGAAAGAAGAAAAAAGGGAAAAACAAAAACAAAAAAAACTAACAAATATACTTAGGGGAATGGAGGACAGTGTGTTTCAATCTATAAGGGAATAATGAGGAAATATTAATTCAGGGTAGTTATACTGGGATGGATGGGGTTTGAGAAGTATTAGCGCATGTTGGGTGAGGCTCAAAGGAGATTGTTTTTTTGTTTTTTTCGGGTACCGATTACTTTTTTCCATGCGTATTTGCGTTTTTTTCTTCTTTTTTCTTCTTTTTTTGTCATTTCCAACCCTAATTCTTATGAATGTAAAGTTAGATCGTAGTAATCATAGTTTAATAATTGAGTGGTAATTCTAGTATTAATTCGCTAGATTCATTTTGAATAATATTTAACAGAAAGTAAATGAGAATATATTACTTAACTGAGTAGTTTAGGTTTCCTTAGTTATTTAGGTTTCCTTAGTTATTTAGGTGTTTTTACTTATTTAGGTTTTTTTACTTATTTAAGTATTTTTAGTTTTTCTTATTTTTTCCTTGATTAGATTAGGCCATCGTATTATTTTAATTGATAGATTACAAAACTGGTAAGGAATTTCAAATAAACAGTACGAGATAATTTTGTAATGAACGGTTTCGTAAAATTAATGTAAATGGGAGATAGGTTTTACGTGTGCGCGTGTATGTGAGAGTACATTTATATGTAGAGGCCTGAACGTGCATTACATTTTTCTAATTTCGTTTGATTAAGTGTATAGGGTTAGACTTAAGGATTTTTATATAATAGTAAGAATAATGAATATATTCTTTTATGAAAAGTATTGTAAGTGGTACGGTTTAGTTATCGATTTAGTATTTAAAACGTAAAACATTGGATTGAACTTTGCAAGAAGAAGTCCAGCTTACCTCGTTATGAATTCCGGGGAAATAGCGCGAATCAATATTTATTACTGTAAACAATACAGTAAATGTGGCAAAAGGACGGTCATCATTTGTCTTAATTTATAACTTAGCTAGCCACAACCACTGACCCAATCATACAAAACAATAATCCTAGCACCAAAACAACACATTCATACTTACCTTTCTTACCACATCCACCAAAATACCTCATTGTCTCAATGAAAATCCTAAATAGTCGCCATATGTACAAAACGTTGTCTGTGACGGGATGGGAATAAAAACAACAAGCTTAAAAACACCCCAATGATATACCTACAATATGGCTATAAACTATTTACAAGAAACTAAACAAAATCATATTAGTAATAAAAAAAACAAAAACTTTAAATATGGCAGAAATATCAGTTAACTGGACGAAATCGATACGGGACTATAATAATATAGAAAAACATTCATCCAACCCAAGCACTCACACAGACATGCACTCATTCTGACACAACAACAAATACGAAAACATACACGCGAAACGAAAGGCGCCCAGCATCCACTAGAGAACTGACATCACTGACCACCTAACGAGGGATGGGGAGTTAAACTAAAGGAAAAAAGGGACAGAAATAAAAGGGGCCAATGAGCATACACACCCTAGCTAAGTTTACTGGAAGAGAAATAGAAAAACTAAAATACCAAAAAACCTACACGAGCCTAAATCCAGGGACGGGTTGCCCAAGTTCGAAACCAGGAAAACAATATCCTGATGCCTAACCGGCAACAAAATGCCAATCAAGGTCAGCCCCCTTTACTTGGCACATACGCGCAAGATTCACTCACCTTTTGCCAAATTCTGATGAGGTGAGCCGCCGCCTTTCCGTCCTAATCTTGACTTTAAGCTGATGCTTAAAGAACAAGATCAGTTGGGAAGAAGTGAACTTCACGCCCTCAAAGAATTCCTTCTGACGCGTCGTCCAAATCACGACTCTCATAACGCCTAGTAAGCATCAGAACACATAATGTTCAGGCTTCGTCGTCTGCGGCACTACGGTACAAACAGAACTTGCCTCAAGGACAAAGAACTTCCTTTGCAGCTTGCGGACCATGAGGCCTTCAACAAACTTGCACAACGGCACTACCACCCTGCAATGATAGAAGGCGTGACCAATGGTTTCGACTTCCACATCACAGCATCGGCAGTTTGGATATTTCTCCAAGCCCGCTGCGCAAAGCTTTTTGGCAACCCAGAGGGCCCCACGCATCACCAGCCAGGTGAGGGATGCCTCATCGTTATTGAGACATTTCAACCCGGGAGCCCCAGGCCAGACTGAGCGAGCCTCCTGCTTCGTAAGACCGAGCTAGTCAATCAGATCATCATGAACGGACCCCCTAACTAACACTTGATATAATGCCCTACGAGACAACGCCTGGACGTTTGAGAGGCCATCCGACGCCCGTAAGAGGTCTTTCAGAGCAAGACGACATTCACGGTAGAAGGAGCACTTGGCACCGGGCAAACGGCGGGCCTCCTCCTCGCACGAGTGCACACTTCTCAAGGATGGGAAACTTCTACGGGTGTCTTCCTTCCAGAAGACGTCCCCCTCATCCGAATCGCGACACAAACGATCTAGGAACCCGATGCGAAGCATGTCGAGACGAATCTCAATGCTAGGCATACCTAGACTGCCTTCAGATGGACGAAGGCAACAGATCTCCCGACATAACCTAGGGGCTTTGCCTCTCCAGAAGAAAGAGAGCAAGAGCTGTACTAATAAAATTAGTGCGGTAGACGGGAGTGGAAGTACCGAGAGTCGGTAAAGGAGAATCGGGTAGATATGTGAAACACATACCTCCGCCTTCCCCTTCAAGGAAAGATTCCTACGAGACCACAAATTAATTCCGATCTCGGCCTTCCCTTGTACCTCCGACCAATTCATATCCAACTGGATATGAGTTCCGAACCAGACGCCGAGTATCTTGATCGGCCCATCCGTCCAATGGAAAGGTCAGGGAAGAGAAACTCCCTTCCACGCACCCAACCGCAAGCCAACAGACTTATCGCGGTTGATCTTGGCCCCTGTCACTATCTCATAAACACTGATTTCTTTGCTGACTTCGCTAATCTCGGCTCTGCTCGACACAAGAACCGAAACGTCGTCAGCATAGACAGAATACCTGGCCGAGGTGGTAGTACCAGGTAAGGAAATTCCGCGCAGGACCGGATTCGCCTTTAACTTGCGAAGGAAAGGTTCCAAAGGAAGAACGTAAAGCATAGGCGAAAGCGGATAACCCTGGCGAATAGATCAAGACAATACGAAAGGTTCCGATGTTACCTCGTTCACTTCCACCAGCGCACCGGGAGTCGCATACAGAAGACGGATCCAGGAGCGAAAGTACGGCCCGAAACCGGCAGCCGAAAGAACAGCCTCCAAGAATCGATGGTCAACCCTATCAAAGGCCTTGGACTGATCCAAATTGATCAGCGCGGCTTCACTGTCGACTTTCTCTATGATCAAACTAATAGTCCTGCCCTTCACAGCACAAGTCTGTTCGGAGCCAATCAGACTAGACAGGACAAGCTGCAAACGGTTAGCTAAGATCTTGGCCAAAATCTTTAACTCTGTATTTAACATAGTTAAAGGGCGAAAATTACCTATCCCATCCCCACCGCTTTTGCCCTTACGCAGCAACTTGATTACACCCCTGGTGAAGCGTTGAGGTATAGACCCCTGCTTCATCCAGTTGTTGAAGATCAGTCCAAGCAAAGGAACAAAAACGGGCGACTGCCTCAAGTAGACTTCGTAGGGAAGACCATCTAATCCCGGAGATTTATCCAGGCCAACCAGTTTCAACGCTTCCCAGATTTCCGACTCTGTGATGGGACCCTCGCACCCAGCCGCTTCAGCTGCCTCAAGGCAAGGAAGGGCAGGGAAAGTCGGATAAATAAGCGTCGAACTGAGCAGGGCTCAGACCGGGCTCCCTGGTAAAAAGATCCCGAAAGTAATCCCGAAAAGCCTCACATATGCCCGAGTTTGTGGTCACGGTCCGCCTATCCGGCAATGTGACGCTCGCGATATGCCGTCGTGATGCATTCCTGCTTTCCTCTGCACGCAATTCCGCGGCCATATTCGTCGCCTCAGGGGACATTCTTTTTAACCTAGCCCTAACTACCAGAGCTTGATCCTTCTTGATAAGCAAGGAGGTCAACTCTGTCTTAACTAAGACTACTTCCCCACTATCACGGGATTTAACAGCCCGATCAACTCTTTGCTCTAAAGCCGTTTGCGCCGCTAATCTATCTAGATCAAATAAAAAAAAACTATAAACTAAATAGTCTCGTAAGACTTTTAAAAAAATCAAAATGGCGCCCGAAGGCAGCCGAAAATAAAAGAAAAACAATAAATAAACTCCTCTCTTTTTTGGACAAACAATTAAAACAAAAAGAAAAAGAAAAGAAATAAAAAGTCTGGTTTGAAACTAGTCAAACCAAACTAAAAATAAAGCTTTGCGGCCGAAGTCGCTAAAGAAATAAAACGTTAGTTTAAAAACCGGGAACTGAAAAAGAAATAAACAGAAAAAAAGTCGGTAAGACTTTGTCTAACCGGACTAAAAATAAAAAATGTTGGCCGAAGCCAAGAAAAAAAAAATTCAAACAAAAGAAATAAAAGAAAGGAAAATAAAAACTTAGCAAATAACTTAAGGGAACACTTTTTAAAGTCAAATAAAATTCTTCAAAATAAATGAAGTCTTTTCAGTCAAAGACAGGTTCAAAGATCTCCGGTCAAAAATTGTCTGAAACGAACGGAAATAGCGCAAATCAAAACCGGATGAAGCAAAAGACAAGACTATATAGGAGAAAAGGGGGTAAAAGCCTTAATTTCATTCGCTGATGTTGACTGACGTATGTCAATAAAAACGTTCGGAATCCTAGCCATGTCTGATTTTTTTTTTTTTTTTGCAATGTCGAGGTGCGTAGCACGACGCTATCAAGGGGGCGGCCTGACACTTTTGGAATCGGGTCGGTGTTGCTGATTGAGCCTATATGATGCAAAATCCGAAATCGGCAATGAAGACAGTGCATCACTGAAGACCATCCTTGATGCATCTGAAATGTATTACTATACTGTTATTATCAAAATATTGTTAATCCACTGTTCACTTGCATAAAAAGAAATAATCTTCCAATCTAAAATATGTTCCCGCTTTAAATAACCTGCAAATGATTGATAATGCGTAAAAAAACATAGGCGTAATTGCGCAGAGGACACTTGCAAAGTGAAATGGGGCTACTATTATCAGCAGCTTCAAAATAAGCGAAGGCAAGCAAATTATATATTAATGGCTGAGCTAGATAAGACATAACAGAATAGCAAATGTCGCCCGTGTGAGGACACGGATAAGGTACAAAGAAGACTACTGAATTACTGACGGGTTATCTTACTTGATTTCTAGACACAGTTTGTTCACAAAATGCATATATCATAATACAAAAATATTTCTTGTGCAGTGTGCCCTTCAGACGGTCAAGTTGTTCAATGTAGTAACAATTTCTCAGACTTCTAGTATTTTCGTAAGAAAGAAATCCCTAGTAATCCTATTCCAGAGTAGGTCCCGTTTAAGTGAAGATGCAGAGGGTTGTATTTTATTTGACAACTTTAAAGGTTTTCGATTTTTATAATAAATTCATTGTGATGAGCTTATCAAAAATTACTTTCTTCATCGAGCAAAGAGAACAAGTGACTGTTCAAATACGTCAAAGATTTCCCTATAATTGTACAGATTATGCGGACATTCTTTGCATCCACTTCATACTAACATCAGTTTGTTCATTACAATCGATTAAACTTGCCTACTAGTCTGTAATAAAGAACAGCAGATGGTGATTTTTGCAAAGTTGTAAATCATTTTCAATTTTGAGAGGCGATACGATGAGCCATTATGTTTAAACGTTGGATCTTCTCGGCCTGCTTATGAAGCAGAGACATGGCAAATTAATGGGTTGACTTGGACGTCATCCTTTAATCGAGTTTGTTTAGCTTGACTCAAGGTTACAATTTGCTTAGAGTAGCCGATGTTCTTAAACGATCACCCATTTAAGTACAATCATGTTCGATCAGAACTCGTATATACAAGCAAAGACTACAGATGCTGGAAAAATGGTCGACCCTTTCTCTCACTCCTGCAAGTATCTGACACCATATGCTTTATCTTCATAAAGCCAAACCAGAAATGTAGTAGTAGCAGTCATCCGTTTATCTCACGAGATAACGTTAGTGTCCTGTTTTGTCAAAATTAAGAGCGTAGGCCTGGGCGATCGATGGGGATGTCATGCGTCGCTCAGATCACATGGCCTTTCATTCGGCCGTACCAACATGATCCAAACGAATACAGGACATATTTTGGAACAACTTAGCTGCAGGAATTGCTGCGAGGTTGTCAGTGTTGACAGCCAAGCTCCCTTGGGGATCCACTCCAGATTTTCTATCTGGATTTAATTCCATAGCCTTTTTCGCGTGTTTGGGCATGACCACACGGTAGCGAAGATTTAAAATCAGGGTTTCCTTCTCCTAGATTGACTACTTTCCGAGTTGACGAGATTCATCTACCTGTAGCAGCTGATTAACAAACGACAATGGTTGGCCTTCGCCGAGTTGGACTTAGTTGTCAAAGGCTAATTGAGACGCATGACATGGGAGCATTTTATATACTTTATACCCATAATCACCCCCTACTAAGATAAGTTTTATAACACACACACACACACACACACACACACACATATATATATATATTGAATAATATAGACATCTTGTGTCTATTATTATAATGATCCTTTTCAGTTCTCTAATCAGTTTCTTGATGTTAAAATGAAATTCAACAAGGAAGGCGCCGGAGATTTTTCCCACCTAAGTACTTTCAATTTCTTTCAACATCATCCTCAGGGGTGAATTAAAAAGACAAACTTATTGTAACTGTGATAAAATCTGCATTTGTTTGTGGTGGTGACTTTTTAAAAACACGCGTGAACACGCTCTGTTTATAATTATTCAAAAAATATTCATCCATTGAAGCTATGAATTGTTTTGCAAAACATGCGTCTCAATATAAGGGAGCATACCAAAAATTGGTAAAATGCAAAATGACATTAAGTGTTTGTTATATGTACGTCAACTTAACATCAAAAGACTGATTACAAAACTGGAAAGGATCATTATAGAAATAGACATAATATGCCAATATTCTTCAATGAAACATGTTTGAATGAAGATATATATATATATATATATATAGAGAGAGAGAGAGAGAGAGAGATGACGCATTTTTGACGCTCAGAAAATTAATGGATTTTAATTTTAACTGAAAAAAAGGAAATCATGCTTATAAGTATATAATCATTCAATATAATTAGTAATTATTATTTCTCTTATTTTACTTGTTATATATATACAGGGGTTGGACAAAATAATTAGAACAGCTGCAAAATCCACTCCTATATTTCAAAGACCTATTATATTAAGAACTTTAACTAAAACTTCGTAATTGCAGGTTATATCTATTGTAAATACGTTTATTTATCTAATTTACTGTCTTTGTCTTATTTTTAGAATTTAGTAACATTTAGGCTAAATGCGTGACCTCTCCGAATTCGAAAAAGAGCAAATTATTGGAGTTTGCATGGCAGGAGCCTTGATCACTAAGGTTGATGAACTGTTTGGTTTTTCAAGAGCTACCATATCAAAAACACTGATGCAATTCGAGAAACAGGGCAAGACCTCTAGTAACCGTAGCAGTTCGGGCCGGACTTGCAAACTTACCGACAGAGACTGAGGTGCATTGAAACGCAATGTGGCAAAAAATCATCGGACAAATGCGGCCAAAGTGACTGCTGAGTTGAATAACCATCTGAATAGTTCAGTTTCTGCTAAAACTGTTCACCGTGAGCTCCATAAGGCTGCATATCATGGAAGAGTCGCTGTGAGAAAACCTATTCTCTCCACTCGCAACATTCAAAACAGGTTGAAGCGGTGCAGAAATCACAATGCCTGGTCTACAGACCAATGGAAGCAAGTCATATTATCAAATAAGTCCAGTTTTTCTCTTTTCCCAACTTCAGGGTGAGTTTGTGTGTGGAGGCAGCTCAAAGAAGCTTACAACCCTGACTGCCTTCTTCCAACAGTGAAGCATGGAGGTGGATCAGTGATAGTTTGGGCCGCCATATCATGGAAATGTCTCAGTCCACTAGTTGCCCTGCGTGGTAGAATCAACAGCAAAGATTACCTGAACATTTTGGGAGATCATGTTCATCCAATGGCCAAGACTTTATTTCCTGATGGTGACTGCATCTTCCACGACGATAATGCTTCAATACATAACGCTCGAGTGGTTAAGAATTGGTATTCTATAGCATGAAAGTGAGCTAGAACACATGGAGTGGCCTCCCCAATGTCAAGATATCAATATTATTGAACATTTGTGGTGCATTTTGGAGCAACAAGTTAGGAGCCGCTATCCTCCACCGTCGTGTCATAAAGAGCTGGAGAAGATTTTAATGGAAGAATGACTGAAAATTCCTCTGAATGAAGTCAGGAAGCTGTATGATTCCATTCCTAGACGTATTAAAGCTGTCTGTGGGGCTAAAGGAAGACCAACTCCATATTAAATAAATTTTCTTTGAATTTAACAAATGTTCCAATTATTTTATCCAACCCCTGTATATCAGTTATTATATTTAATTGTATATATGAATTGACTATTACCTGTTTCACCTTTTTTTTTCTTTTTTCCATTAGTATTTGTTTTGGTTTTTCTTAAACTTTTCTTTGTCTTATTTTTATTTTCTATTTTTGCTTTGACTAAAGTTATGTTTATCAGCTTTGAATTTTCTAGACTTTTCATTTATCAATTGATAATTTGTTAGTTTGTCAGAAAGGTAGTACAGATTATTTTATTGTATGTTATAAATAATGTCTTCATAATCTCCAAGTATTTGAATATTTTCTTTCTACTAGTTTTCCGCGGTCATTAAACCTTTCGATGGTTGTATCTGTTTATTGATGTACTACTCTTTTGTATTTTTTTTATTTTTAGAGTTTTCTTTTATCTAATGATATTCGTGCAATTCTTCTAAGGAAACGTGCTACTGAACTGGCTACTCTTCTCTCCACACTCTACAACAATTACCTCACTGCTTCTTGCTTTCCAGTTTGTTGGAAATCCTCCTCTGTAGTCCCTGCATTTAAGAACCCTGATAAACCTTTTAACCCCTCGAATTATCACCCTATTAGTATATTACTTCTTTTTGGCAAAGTTCATACGACCTTCTTTCGGATAAACAATATGGCTTCCGTTTTACTACGTCTACCGCCGATTTGTTAACGGCTATTAATGAATTGATGCATGAAGCTTTAGATAAGAACGACGGGGCTCGGGCTCGGGCTTTAGATACATGTATCTCAAAGGCGTTCGATAAGGTTTCGCATGATGGCCTTCTTCACAAACTCAAGAACTGCGATGTCACTGGACGAATATTGGACTTAATGTAATGAAGGTCATGTTTAACAGACATGCTTTTAATTTATTTCACATTAATGCGGGGGTGTCCCTCAGGGCTCTATTTTTGGACCGACGTTGTTTCTTCTCTTCATCAACGACTTTCCCTATATCATCAGATCCCAACTAGGTATTTCTACTGAAGAGACAACGATTTACTCCTCTCTTAATAGTAAAACTGGCAAATGCTTTCGAAAAGGATCTGCAATCAGTGGATAACTTGTGCAAGGAATGGCTTGTAGATTTTAACGCTACCAAAACAAATCTGTTTTTATTTACTCACCAGAGAGAATCTATTCTGTTTGCCATCAGCATGGCTGATGCTAACCTCTAGGAGAGTAACTCTTTACACCTTCTTGGGCTCACGTTTTTCACTGATATGAAATGGAGTGAGAACTTTGAATCAATTTCTAGGTCTAATGCTGGAAAGGTTTGTTCACTGTGCCGTGCCAGACAAATTTTCTCTTCAGAATCCATCTTTCACATTTATAAATCTACCATTCGTCGATGCATTGAATATTGCTGCCATGTCTGGATGAGAAGTACACAATTCTCGCTTTCCAGCCTTAATAGAAGGGGGAGAATTCTATTCAAACAGCTTTTTCCCCAAGAACTGAGACTTTTTGGAACACGTACTCTAAACAATTTATTCTTGAACTCTTCAAGTCTTAAGTCAACCATTATCTTTCCCCTCTATCCTCATAATATTTACTTTCTAAAACCTTGTCTTCCATTCAAATCGCACATTTATCATGACTACTTTAATTGTAAACTTCTAAATTCTCCAGAGCGTTGTACTGGGTGAATTTGAAAAAGTTTTAATTTGGATAATCGAGCGAAAACCACGAAATCATTATGGTCAGGTCACATTGGATGTGTGTTAGAATGCACTGAGGAATGAAATGCTTACACTGTAATTCCGCAATTAAAATGTTTCATCTATCTTGGTCGTATTTTAAAAAGGTTGTTTTATCAAAAGCAATTGTTAACTTAAACGCAATTGATTTTATACTTCAAATCCATGATGTTCTTCAGCGTTCGACGAAACCTTTTCAATAAACGCCTTCATTAATTTGTACTCATATACTAAGCTTAGTTTTCTGGAATAAAGCCACAATAAGACAGAACACACAAAAGAAACTTGTTTGCCAACCATTGTTGCTCTCATTCTGTTCCTACTTGTAAGTAGAATATTTGCAAAATATTATTCACATTTGAATGGTCGTAGCGGTCGAGACTCATGTAATTGGTCGCGCAAAATGGATATGAGCAATCTCCCTGTTCATGTCTAGGTGAGAAGATGTATAGTATCCACTCTTCACATTTCGAAACCAAACCAATACCACAAACTTGATTATTATTCTTGTATATACTATGTTCTTTTAGTACGTGGTGGATGGTCACAGCACTCTACAACTTCTTGTATTTTATTTCTCTAAGTAAATTTTGCTCACTTACTATATCTCTTTGTATTTTTTATCATTCATTCACTCAAATTCGTTAAGTATTTTACCCGCTGTTTCTCTCTTCTCGTCCCTTAAATATGTCATGTGAGTGTTAAATTCTCCAGGCCTCCTATCTTATGTGTCCTATAAATTCCAGTTGTCGCTTTCTGATTGTAAGTATCAGTTTGCTTTTAGGTGCTATTTACCTTTTTAAAACTTCCTCCTTTCTCACATGTTCTCTCCATGGTATTCTCTTCATTCGTCTGTAAAGCAACATCTCTGTTACTTCCAGTCTCTTTTTCATCGATGAAGAGATAGTCAGGAACTCCTTGCTATATTGGAAATTAGATATTAAATAGAAGTTGAGTATTTTGCTTCTAAAGACATTTTCCTCCCTCTTAATACTCTACTCAGTTTGCAGAAGGCGTATTTTGCTATACCTATGTCCTTTCGGATAGTTATCTGTTACTTTCTATGTGCCGTGTCCTTTCAGGACGTAGGCGATAATGGTTCCTCCCTCTATTCCTTGCAGCTCTCAACAAGTTCCTCCCATCTGACATCTCCCTCAGTCTACGTTCTGTCATCCACTTGCTTAAGGCAGCAAGGTATGCCATCCGTTTTTTTCCTTTGTCTCACTTGCCTTCTATTCGACCCGTGAGTATCATTTTCTCCATGCCCTCCTTCCTCATTATGTGTCCCAGGAACTTCAGCAGCCTCTTCCTGATGTTAAGTATAAGCCTCCTCCTTGTTTGCATCCTCTCAGAGACCTCATCGTTGCTCACACGCTCGGTCGATAATATCCTCAGAATCCTTCTTTAGAACCACATCTCCGTCGCCTCGAGTCTCTTCTTCATCTTTGAGAAAATCGTCCAACATTCGCTGCCGTAAAGAAGGACAGATGTCACACAACAGCTCAGTATTCTTTTCTTCGTTACCAAAGAGATTCTCCTTTCTCGCAATACTCTGCCCATCTTTTGGAATGCGTCCTTGGCCATCCCAATACTTCTACGGATCTCGATGTCGCCCTTACCGTCCTCTGTCAGAACGCTTCCCAGATATTTAAACTTCCGCGACTGCTTGATTATAGTGTTCCCGACCTGAAAATCGCATTTCGGGATCATCCTTTTACTGATAACCATTTACTACCCATCCCAATTAGTTAGATTCCTGTGCATACTTGATTTGAACGGCCTCAATATGTACCTCACACCTGGAAATATCTCTTTTGCTGACGACTATGCATTCTCTCTTCTTACAGATCAATAGTCCTTTCTTTTTGATTTCCTTTACTACTTGGAGTAAAGGATAGCGGCTCTGATTGAGAAAGATATTCTCATTATTTACTTTTTTCATTTAAATGTATGATGAGATAAAGAACAAATAGGAAACATAGGAATTTGACATGTTTCTCTTTTTATTAAACTTCGTTGGAGATTGAGAGAAAACATACAAAATGACAGAACTTTGATGTTTTCGATTTTGTTTGATCAGTTCTTATTGGTCAGCCACGTATCACGTTCATTAAAACCGTAGATAATTCTATATGTATGTAAGCGGGCATTGGATGGTAATGGGCATTTGAATACAAGTAGAGTTCGTTACATTCACTTACGTATAAATTCAATTATGACTAAAATCTATCTCTTCTTCCCAGGATAAAATAGCAAGCCAGACTGCATCCTATAACCTTGGGAGGCAATCGATCTAGTAGAAGGATGAATCTGAAATTCAATACCTCCAACTATGGATTAAATACCCTTACAACCGTGATGAGTACAACTACACCCCTGAATACATGGTCAGTTACAAAGGATTCCTCCAAGGAACGAGAAGGTTCTACTGGACCTGGAGTTTTCATTCCTGGTAATAAGTTGTTTTGTTCTTTCATTTTTCTTACGGAATCTGTCATCCAGATAGATTCCTCTGTGTATTATATGTGAAGCTTATTTCCACTAGCAATTTTTTTTTTAATCCTGATCGGCTTTTTAGTTCTCTTAGATTTCTGGGAAATCACAAAGAACTTATCCGAAATGTAGTTATTTTAAATATATAGAGAACTGGTTGTGCAGCCAATCAGAACACTCTCGTCTGAGCTTACACAATTGGTATTGAGACGCCACTGAGTGATTCTATATAATGAGTGAACATCGGAGTAACAATGACCGAGCGATTATATTAAAGAATTTTTCTGTCGGCTCTTTTTTCTTTCTTTTTCGTTTTAAATTACAACACCCAAATCTGTCACCTTCCATACAACTGATATGCCTCACGTGCGATTTAAGACTATCATCGTTGAAAGGAAGAACATTTTATACTGCCACGAAGCAGCTGATATCTATCCCGGAGATAAATTTTGCACAATGTTTTGAAAAAGGAAGCTGGGATGAGCATATGTGGTTCCACGGGGGATATTTTCAAGAGGACTAAGGCGTTATTATCCAAGTTAGGTTCCTTTTGGGTTTTTTAATTAATATTAAATGGATTTGTCTTTTTCAGACAAATATACTACAAAGATATGTTCTCGAAATCCGAAACAATATTTTGTATAGGATTTTACTGGTGTGTTTTAAAGATACCTGCCACAAAGATAGAAAAGTCTATAAGAACAACACTAACCAGAATATAACGTCATATAATTATTTTCTTCTTTTTCTTCTTCTTTTTCTTCTTCTTTTTCTTCTTCTTTTTCTTCTTCTTTTTCTTCTTCTTTTTCTTCTTCTTTTTCTTCTTCTTTTTCTTCTTCTTTTTCTTCTTCTTTTTCTTTTACTTTTTCTTCTTCTTTTTCTTCTTCTTCTGCTTCTTCTTTTTCTTCTTCTTCTGCTTCTTCTTTTTCTTCTTTTTCTTTTCCTTCTTTTTCTTTTCCTTCTTTTTCTTTTCCTTCTTTTTCTTTTCCTTCTTTTTCTTTTCCTTCTTCTTCTGCTTCTTCTTTTCCTTTTCCTTTTTCTTTTCCTTCTTCTTTTTCTTTTCCTTCTTCTTTTCTTTTTCCTTCTTTTTCTTTTCCTTCTTCTTTTCTTTTTCCTTTTTCTTTTCCTTCTTTTTCTTTTCCTTCTTTTTCTTTTCCGTCTTTTTTCTTTTCCTTCTTTTTTTATTCTTTTCCTTCTTCTTTTTATTCTTTTCCTTCTTCTTTTTATTCTTTTCCTTCTTCTTTTTATTCTTTTCCTTCTTCTTCTTTTCTTTTCCTTCTTCTTCTTTTCTTTTCCTTCTTCTTCTTTTCTTTTCCTTCTTCTTCTTTTCTTTTCCTTCTTCTTCTTTTCTTTTCCTTCTTCTTCTTTTCTTTTCCTTCTTCTTCTTTTCTTTTCCTTCTTCTTCTTTTCTTTTCCTTCTTCTTCTTTTCTTTTCCTTCTTCTTCTTTTCTTTTCCTTCTTCTTCTTTTCTTTTCCTTCTTCTTCTTTTCTTTTCCTTCTTCTTCTTTTCTTTTCCTTCTTCTTCTTTTCTTTTCCTTCTTCTTTTTCTTCTTTTTCTTCTTCTTTTTCTTCTTTTTCTTCTTTTTCTTCTTCTTTTTCTTCTTTTTCTTCTTTTTCTTCTTTTTCTTCTTCTTTTTCTTGTTTTTCTTCTTCTTTTTCTTCTTTTTCTTTTCCTTTTTCTTTTCCTTCTTCTTCTGCTTCTTCTTTTCTTTTTCCTTCTTTTTCTTTTCCTTCTTCTTTTCTTTTCCTTCTTTTTCTTCTTCTTTTCTTTTCCTTCTTCTTCTCTTTTCCTTCTTCTTCTTTTCTTTTTCTTTTTCTTCTTTTTCTTTTTCTTCTTCTTCTTTTTCTTTTTCTTCTTCTTCTTTTTCTTTTTCTTCTTCTTCTTTTTCTTTTCCTTTTTCTTTTTCTTTTCCTCCTCTTGCTTCTTCTCACCCTTATGCTGCTTCTTCTTCTTCTTAATAATAATAATAATAATAATAATATCAGCTGTGTTTTATTGAAAGTGATGTGAAGTAAAATATAGAATTTTAATGGACTTTATAATTCCTATATTAAGATGGCGCAAAGTAGTAATACGGATTAATATTTTAAATCCTGTCTTAGGTGCATAACATGAAGGGATATTTTCTTGTTGATAATCATTTAAAAACGACATTTTGAAAAAGACTTTGAAAAATCATATATTATTCCTTATAATTAGAGATATATGAAGTTCAATATCTGTATTTGTGCGTTCAAAGCCTTAAAAGTGTTTTAAATATATAAAGTTGGTTGTATTTGTAAATCAGTATCTCTAGTTTTATTTATATATACGAGCATGTGTCTTATATCTGGATGAACTTAGCTTTTATTTCTAAAAAGATGTGAACAGTCGATATCTATAGTTTAAAAATCTCTTAAAATGAATGTTTTTTCATTCATTTCCATTTCTGGTCTTAAGCAATTCTTTTGCTGATAAACTGCTTCTTTTATGCAACATTTTCCTTCAGTGACCACCACTTCCTACCCTTCGTAGCACTAATCGAAGTTTATCTCCTATCCACTTGTTCAGTCATCTATTTATATAGGCACGTTATGTTTTTCTTTGTTTTTTTTAATCATTTCACCCCAAGCAAAGCAATAAAGCCACTAAGACACAATGTGTTACAGCGTGTTAAAGAATGAGAAAAAAAACTATATTAAGGAGAGAGTACAATAAAAGAACAAGAATTAAGAACACAATAAATAAAGATTGACATTGCATTTCAATTTTTGAAAATCAAACGTGACTGGAAAGCAAGAAGCCGGAAGAGTTTCAGCAGCGAGAAGTTCAAGAAAAGAAGCAATTAGCATAGAAATTAGTTATACCTAACCATTTCAACCGTAAAATGATAACTTGCAACCAATCTAGTACTGGGCTTAGATTCATAAAGTGTCAGTATCATAGAGGCACGTTTATCAGAACAATTACGATGAAAGTGTTTATAGAAAAATCACAAACTAACGTTACGGCGGCGGGAGACTGACAGAAGCCCTGACCACATGTCAGCTCGATGTCTTCTCTCTTCCTCGTGCTTTCAATACATTAGTTTTGGGGGGGTTGTTTTTGGTTAAAACTTCTCATATGTCCAAAGATTTTCAACCATCATTTTCTGAACCTTACTACAATTGTTTTTGTTCTGATTCTCTTTTAAAACTTTCTCGTTTCTCAAATAATCTGTCAATTGTATTTTCAGCATCCTTTTGTGGAACCATGTCTCATGTCCCCCTCTTATTCTGTGAGGAAATATTCCACTATTCATTGCTATACAGACATTGATATTTCACAGACTTTCTTTTCTTTGTTTCTAACTATTTATTTTTCTGTTTCTTAATACTTTGCTTAACTTTTGGAAGGCAGATTTCACTGTTTTAATTCACTTTCGATTTTCTCTGTTACACGTTTCATTTTCTGTTGTAGTACTTTCAAGAAAGTTAAAAGTCTATCCTTGCTTGATTCTCCATTTCGTAGTTCTCGTCTTGGGATACCCTTTTTCTTCATGACCAAACATACTGCCTTACAGTTAATGGTTAGTCTTTTATTCTTGCTTTCTTTTACCGCTTTGTCTAGGAATTCCTGCAGTTTTCTTTCTGTATCCGCCATTTGCATATCTTATGCTGTTAAGATTGCGTCCAACAACAATAAATCATGATCTTTTAGGATCGCCACGCTATAGAGGTTAAATAAATCACATATGACGGAAGATTAAACTGTAAAATGATGGGACCTCGCTGCCAATCTAGTACTGGGCTGACATTCATAAAGTCTAGATGTCATAGAGGGATATATATTAAAGAATTATCATGAAAGTAATATGGTTTATAGAAAAGGCACAGGGAAAAGTGACTGAAGGCGCGATGCCAGGTCAGGACCAAAATTTGTAGATTTTTCTTGGAATTTTATCAAGAATCTCTAAATGTATATCAGGAGCGACAGTAATTTTCAGCAAATTTCTCTCTTCATGCTAGTTAAAATATTTCGTAAAAACGAAGTGGTATTACGAAGACAAAAGAAACTAGATAAGTCATTTCTCTTCCTTGGTCATAACTTGCTATTAAATATAATTTTGATTGAAATGTGTTGTTGTTTTTTTAATTAGTTAAAGCACAGACTTAAGCAACCAAACTCGTACATATGCATATTATAATTTGCAAGCCTTAAACTTAAGTTTTTAAATTTTACTATAGGTCTAGATTCTTATATAGCAAAGTGTTTTCATGACCTAACAGACCTTAAATTTAGTTTTTCTTCGTTCTTTCTCTTTTCAGTCGATGTAAATTTTGGTCAATTTTGTAATTTACAGGGATGACCAGCATCAATAATTTTGTAACCAATTGATTGATGCTTTAAACTGAAATTACAAAATAGGATTGTTTTGTAACTAGAACGGCGTTACTCATTCTTCTAATAAAACTTCCAGATTGATCCCAAAACGAATCCTGATAGATGTTATATTGGTCAGAACGTATTCTAATAATGTACTATGACTATCGACTATGAATATACCTATGTCGGATTTTTTATTTAGAAGAATGTGCAATTTAAAACTGTATATAATTTATAATGCTGTATAGAATTTCTATAAAATATTTCGATACTATTTTAGAAGAGGAACCTATTTTACAATAAAAAAGGCTGAATTCTTCAACAAAGCATTGTGTTGTGTGTCAGGAAATAGGCCAACTGATTATGGTAGATATGTCAAGTGAGGCTTATACTTTTAATGTGGTCACAGAGATATCAAGTGATTTAATTTATCGTATATGGTTTAACAGTCTCCGTAAATGACACATAATAAAAATAATAGCAAATCCCAGTTGAATTCATAATTCTAATTACCCTGTTCACTATGGACATCTTAAGCGTTTGATTTCTGTATTCCGATTGGTAATCTCAGAATCTATAGATCTCTCAAGGTCGATGCTGAGAAGAACGGAGAGTGTAATGACTAAATTGATATACGAATACGTAATTTAAGTTAATAGTTTTCTAATGAGCAAGAACTACTCCGATTCACTGCGGGGTTGTTACGCGGACAATAGATTTGTTCAGAAAGTAAAGTTTACTAATTGTAGTGGCACTAATGTAAAAGCGTTCCTATTCAAGAGATCATGAATCAGAATTGTTTGCAATGTATTGTTCATGATATGGAACTACTTATCTCAGCGTATGAATTCCGATTCATTGATATATATATATATATATATATATATATATATATATATATATATATATATAATAGGCTGGTTAGTAATATTTGAGGAATAAAAAGCCAACAAAATGAAAGTATCATTAGCAAGATATTTATTATATATTAAGTTTTTGACTAAATTGAAGGACAAAGAGACAGATGTTAAAATCGGAATTTTTGGACGGGCCCGTCTTCTTTTTCAACGAGACAAAGAATAAACAAAAAAGTAGGGCTTACTCTTCCGGGTAATATTGTTGTTGGTTAGAGAGCTCCATGTGGAAATTATATTCTCTGAGTAAACCCAGATCTTTGTTTAATCCTTCAATGTGTACTTTTAGTTTGAAAATATATTTTAATTCCGATCTGTGTCCTTCTTGTCAACTGTTAAAAGTATATGCTAAAAGCACACACACACACACACACACACTCTCTCTCTCTCTCTCTCTCTCTATATATATATATATATATATATATATATATATATATATATATATATATATAGACACTGATGAGTCATAATGCCTGAAGAGATTACGTTCAAGCATGAAGCTTTGTGTTGACCTCAGTGTCCACTCTTATAATGAAACATGCTCTATCCCTGATATTGGACACTTTTAACCATAAACGTAGCATACCTTGAAACTATATTATCACCTTTTTTTATTTTATATATAAATAGCAGTGGAAGTGTGTCCGTCCGTCCGTGCATTTTCGATTTCGGCGAATCATAAACAACCTGAAGTTACAGATAGTAACTACTATACTTATTCGCGATTAAAAATTAAATAAATAACTCATTTAAAGTCAAATTTAAATATCGGACAGAGTGAAAGGTTTAAAAAATAATTCTTAATTAAAGTTTTAGCCTTAATTTCGATTTTTGTCGCATTTGCAATGGATATTGTCTAATTAAACCGTAAGTAAAACTTAAGCTGGTCAAGGTACATTGCTCATATGCTTTTTTTAGCACGCGTACTGTGACGTATTCGAAATATTACATATTTCGGGTTCCCTAATGTCTTTTAAGAGTCTCTTTATGTGAAGGAATCATGAAGAATAGTGATTTTGAAAAGAAAAGAAAAATTGCGCGCAAAATCAATGTAGACAAACTACGGAGGTCGGGTGCGTATACGAAGAAAAATTGTTGAATTAAGACAAAATAATTTTATTATTTCTAAATAACTTTTACGTACATAGGACGCAAAATGTAAAATTCCGAAGGTCCAAAAGTCCTCAGCAGGAACTAACCTAAAATCTTGTAAGCTGAAGAAAATTAGCCAAAACTCATATTTCATCTTTTAATTTAAAACAACCTTTGACTGTTATTTGAAATTGTTGAAGATGCATCTCATAATCTTAAGCAGTTTTTAGTATAGAGTAACTGAAGATATTGTTTTTCTCATATATATATATATATATATATATATATATATATATATAATGGAGTTACTCATGCTTGTATTGATATAAAGAATATGGTCAATTCTTTAAGAAGCTCTTTCAAAAATCAACTTTTAAAGAAACCGTAAATCTTTTTCATATTTGCAGTATAGGAAAATATCTAATTTCATATGATACACGACTGACCTAAACATATTTGGGGCATAAATATTTCTTTTGGTTGCTTTCTCATGAATCTGGACCTATAATCAAATTATTTTTTTGTCAAATAGTCGTTGATTTTGTAATTTTATATTAGAAAACCTTTGGAAATGTAAAAAGTCATAAATGAATTACAGTTTCAAAATATATTTAATACTTAAAAGTTAATTATGTCTTAGTGATCAAACAAAAACCTATTTTAGCTGAAGGGTGTGAATTCTTTCAGCTATTTCATATTAAAAAAATATCCAATTAATATTGATTTATCTTGAATTCACTGTAAGTAATTTTTCATCGTAGCCTTTTCGGATGGTGTTAAAAATCATTATTTCGCCAGTATAATCCCTATAGAAGCTCCATTCAAATACGTCGTTTTTCTGCCTATTTTTGATCGGCAATTTATTCTCTGCTTCGATCGGATTTTCTGGAACCTAATACACGAAATGATTGTCTGCTGCAATAAGATATTTCTGAGAATCATAGCTGCAATATTATAAGGAAATTATTCCGAAAACTACATCGTTACACTAGATTGGAATGTTATTTAGATGTTATGTTTATGTTAGATTGTAAATGTTATTGATTGCAACTTTAAGTCGACTTTTCAAATAAGTGTTTTTCGAATGAATAAAAGAAACTATATTTTTATTTATATTGAAGCTTTGTTTTTAAAGCGTGATGGAGGAGGGGTTAAGCATCTATAGCCATTGAAACAGGTTGATAGTCATTATTTTCATATTGCTTCTGTTTTATTGGACGCGTCCCACTTCAGAACATTGACGATCATGGCTCTCCACATTTCCCGGTCCTTCGCAGCTCTTAATAAATTTTTAGCTTTTTGTTATCACCCCTAAACTTTGTTCCGCCATCCATTTACTCAAGCACACTGTTATGCGTTGTTTACCTCTCTGTCCCTCTATCTGTCCTGTGAGTTTCAGATTTTCCAAGCCCTCCTTCCTTATTATAAATGCCCCAGAAACATCAACTGTCTCTTCCTGATGTTAAATATTAGTTTATTTTTTGTTACCATTTTCTCAAAAATTTCGTCGTTATTCACATGTTCGGTCTACGAAATCCTCAGCAGCCTTCTGTAGAACCATATTTCTGTTGCTTCAAGTCTCTTCATCTTCGACGAGATCGTCCAGCACTCGCTGCCATACAGAAAGACAGATATCTCACAACAGTATAGTACACTTGTTTCTAGCGAAATGTTCCAAATTCTTTGTACTCTGCTTAGCTTTTGGAATGCTTCCTTTGCTATCCCAATACGCCTTCAGATCTCGGTGTCGGTCTTTCTGCTCTCTGTTAAAACATTTTCCATTTAAATTTTCACACTTGTTTGATTTTGGTACCTCCGATTTGCAATTCACACTTTCTGTGACTGCTATCAACTTACGTAACTGTAAACTTGTTTTATAAGTATTTATATTTTAGCCCAAAGTGTTGTTTTTCATTTTCCATCTACGTTTTAATTTTATTAATTTATTGTAGTAATTATGATATTTCTTAATTTGTTTTATTTTATAGTGTTATAAGTAGCTTTTTAATCACCATGTGTGTATGATATACAAAGACTTGTCACCTCCTACCAAAAAGTAATGAGAACAATAGAACAATACAAAGCACATGTACTGGATTCAGTTTAATTTCTTTCATTGACGCTGTCACATATTGAGATGGTCTGTATGAACACCATCACTTTCGTGGCACAAAATAATGCGGCGACATATCCTGTGTGATATTTTACGAAGCTATGCTTTGTTGATTGTTGCAAAGGCTGTCCGAACGGCGTCCTACAAGTAATGGGTACTCTAGTACCGTTCATGTGAAACTCTCTTCTTGACAATACCCCACATATATGTAGAGGGTGACAAGACTTTCGAACCACCCTTTACATTAATTTAGATTAAACAGCAGGGCAGAATTCTACTCCGTAACTGCCACAAAAATCTTGCAGACTTAAAAAGGTGCTTAATACAAGAGTTTCACAGCAAGAATAAAAAAAAATTTGAAGATGCAAATATTCTACGTTATATTATCATTGAAATATTTCCACCATGATTTAAAATTTATGGAGTTTTTTTTTCTTAATGCAGTGTAGAAGCATGAATGCTTTGTTGCGCTTTTCTTTAAACAAACAACTCATTAAAGAAAAAACATCCGCAGAAGTTAACTGCACAGGTTTCGACAATCAGTTGATCAGAATTAATCCATTATGAGCCGAGAAGATCTCAAACATAACATTTCAGGTTCTCTCTATATATCACTCTCTCTATATATATATATATATCACTCTCTCCCTCTCTGTTTACTTTGCTTGATTAATTTTCTATTGGAAGGAAAAGCTATCAAATAAAGCTCTGTTTTTCTTCATTTAAATTTTCATCAGTTTGAAGTGAATCAGTTTAAGACATTCACTTTATCAAATCCTTCACCCGTTTAAAAAATGTTTCCGGATTCAGAATACAGAAAAGGTTTAAAATATGAAACCATTTTCAGCTATTTTAACATATTTCCGAGTAATTAATGATCATCTATAATTATTTTTCTCCAAATAAAAAAAAAGTTTTGTTTGCTTTAAGGGAGTGAAATACTAATTTACACGTGGCTTGAAAAATATGATGACTAAACGTTTTGAAATCATTTTAGGATAAATCAGAGTTTGCAAATAACGATAATAATTTCAGTACAACATTATTATGAAGAATTCTTATACAATGGCAAGTGATTTCGTAAATATCAGAAAAACGAATCCTATAAAAATTATTCTTGGATGTAAAATAGGATTACTTTGAGATATCTCGAAGACGATTCGTCGTCTTCTGTGTGCTGTGTCACTTCATAACGTTGGCGATCATGGCTCTCCACAATTAAAAATAAAATGAAAACAATACTCAAACCGGAAGAAGGAAAATGCTTAATCGATTTAAATAAACCACGTCTACAATTCAGGTAATAAGGCATAGATAAAAAAAAACTGTTTTTTTTTAATCATTTCACCCCAAGCAAGGCGGAAAAATGCTACTTGTACGTAGGAAGTTACAGAGAGAGAGAAAGCGAGGAAAGAGACTGAGTATTAATTTAGAAACAACCAAGATCCAAGGATAGAGCCCTGGGTGAAACTTTAATTAACGTAAATCGATCAAGAAGAGTTGCCGTTCAAGATAACTTTCATTTCGAGATTTAATTTTTTTAAATGTATCAAATGGAAACATCGACATTAAACACCATAACCCTTCAACTTGTCAAATGAGAGATATCTAAATCAACATCTGTGATGAAATTATCTAGAATTCAATGCCGTATAGAAGCATTGATATTACATAGCAGTTCCGCACCCTTTTCTTTATTTCTAATAATATTTTTATAATACTTTGCTTAGCTTCTGGAAGACGCCTTTTGCTATTGCAATACAACTTCAGATTTCAGGGCCACGTTTTTCTTTCTCTATTAATACACTTACCAGTGAACAATACTTTTTCATGCTAAATAAAAAGAAAGAAGACTTAATTCGCAAAATGTAATGGAGATGGCAAAGAGTAATTATAATAATCCATAAAAGTTTCTAATAAAAGTTAGCAGTCGACTTTTATTAAGCTTAATCTAGTGTGACACTATCAATATTAACAACACCTTGTAAAGTCGAAATCACTGCCAATATCTTGTGAAGCTAACATACTAAGCATCAAATTACTGTAGAGGTTCAATAAAATTTAAATCGGAATTATTTTCTCAAGTTTCGATGTGTGTTTAATCGAATTTTAAGCTTTAAATAAATAATTTTGTAAAGGAAATTAGTACTCGGCAATAGCTTTTAACAGAAAAAGATAATACTTTTTTGCCATAAAAACCGACCGATCTCATTAGCCATGACATGAAAAACTTTTACATTGACAAGCTTATTTTCACCTCATCAGTTTTTGTTTTTCTTTGTTTGTTTTTTGTTTTGTGTGTGTGTGTGTGTGTGTGTGTCTTTGGGAATATACGTCGTGAGTGGGGCATCATACAAACATGACGTGAAATAAAAGTAAATAACAAATTGTAGAGAAAAGTTTGTAATGATCACAATTTTGTCTATAACCTTGACCGTTGATATTTCAAGACTCTTTTCAAACTGAAATCTTACTTTCTGATATTGTTATACAACTTTTCAGCCGACCCCTACTACTATCTTCTTCAGGTTTATCATCCAAATGGAAAGATAGTGGTATCGCTCCTTTTTTCTTTTCTTTTTTTCTATTTTTACAGTACAAATTGTATGCATTATACGCTTGGAGAAGACTGGCAAATTAATGAAGAAAAACGGCAACACAAAAATGTGTTATCCAAACAGAAACTCAAAATATTATGGCCTTGTGCTGAACTTAATCTAAGCTTTTTAAATAACGAAGCTTAAAAAAAATTTGGATATTTAATATTTTAAGCTACTGAGGCACACAAGGATAAAATATTTGTGTTTTTATTAAATGCGTTTAAAATTTACAATAATTTTGAAAACAGAATAGAAAAATAGGTAGAAAAAGGAATGTTATTAAATACAGTAGCGTCACATGTAACTGATTTTTTTTTTTTAGTGTGCTTTTCCAACAAAGATATACTAGCTCTTATCAAAGTACCCAGCGAGGAGCGGGGGTCTGCGTGACAGGTTCACGGTTCGTTATTCATTGAGTCGTTTCTCATTGGATGCTTTTTCAAGTTTAGGCAAACGATTTTATAAATTCAAATCATTTTAATTACGAAAGAAAAAGAGCAGTTCTAAGAAGTTCTTTTCTTAAGTGGCAAAAAGGGAGAAGAAAAAATCTTTCATTAACTCAAACTCATAACAGAGAAAGTAATTTGAAGAATTTGACATCACCTAGGTAACGTAAGACTTGTCTTAAATATATTATCTGCCCACGTGTTTAAATGGAAAAGAATATCGAAAATAAGCTCAACACGTCTCAATTTTTGATGACATGTTCCAGATTCTCGCACTGTATCGATCTCTAGAATTTATATTATCTTTTGTACGCCTAATTTCATTGAAATATTTCCAATATTTCTGAGTGATTTTATATATATATATATATATATATATATATATATATATATATATGAAAATGTTCTTTTTTAAAAAAAAAACTTTTTAAAATGTCAGTATACAAAAATGTAACTGAATGGATTGCAGCTGCTGGCAGGGGATAACTTTGAAAAGAACTCGGTGTTTTGCTGAACGTAGAAAGATTTAAGAATGTATATCTTAACAGGCAGCCATTTTAACTCGTATACGAGGTGTCAGTGTTTATTCAACAAATGAATTTTCTCAGTAAACATTGCTTAAAACATTTATACAGCTAAAAAAGAAATTCTAAAATGTGTACACGAAAACAAATTAAAAATAATCAGTTCCATTCAAGTAATATGAGAGGCACATAATTCTTAGAAAAACGTGAGGACGACTCTTACCAGTGTGTATTGTATATTCATCAAGAGTGACGTATCAAGAGACTCAGCTAAACTTGTTGACGTGTATATGTTATAAACTGAGTTAATTTTTACGAGATTGTCTATAAAAATGATTTCTCATAAATGGTCAAACTCATGAAGAACGTAAATAATAGGTTAGTTTGGTTTGTTTTACGGTATATCAACCTGAATGGGTTATTTAATGCCGACAAGATTTATATTGCTGCTAATATTTTTTTTCCAAAACTGCATTGCTACTAATATTTTATCTTCAAAAATTCATTACTACTAATAATTTCTTTACAAAAATCTATTGATGGTATTAAAAACCTATTTTTACACTTTCATAGTGCTTTGATCCCAGTTTCGGGGTTAACTATTTACCCATAGCTAGGACCCCCTAACAGGTTCTACCACCTCGGGTCAGGGTGGACCTGGGAACACCAGCAATTAAGAGGTGGTTCCACGCTCCTCAAAACTTCCTGATCAGAGGCCTTGCTGTTGGACGTAGTTTATCGTCTTACCCAGAACGTGGATGTAGTTTATCGTCCTACCCAGGACGGTAATAAGCTAGCATTCCAGATTAGAAATTTCATTGATAAAACCTAGGGTAAAGTTTGTAAATAATAGAACTGAATCAGTCAACTACTAAACTTTTATTGGATAACTTTTAAACATTTTAATTTCTGCATGATAATATATTTTACATATCAGTTTCTCTCTTGAGTAAATAATTATGTACATTTATTACTGAACGGGTGGGTAATAACCTTTTCGATGGCATCAGCTCTTATCTTGATATTTATGCTGATAACCTTTTACTCTTGTCTCGAGAGTAAATCTGATCTGTTTGATAAGGCAGCTGATATCCAAAACGACCTTCAGTCTGTTGCAAACGCTCTTGTTAATTTTAATCTATTAATCATTTGAGAGAACCCTGACTTCCTTCCATCAGCATAGCTGATGCTGCCCTCTAGGAGAGAGTGACTCGTTGAACCACGGGCAAATGTTCTCAGCTGACATGAAGTGAAAAGAGTATATTGAATCCATCGCTAAGTCATCTGCTAGGATGCTTGGCTCCCTGTATTGTGCTAGACGGTTTTTGACTCCAGGGTGTATTTTTCATATTTATAAATCTACCATTCGTCCATGCCTAGAATTTTGCCGCCACAGATGGTCCGGTGACCTGCTATTTATCTAGAGTTCCTTGGTAAAATCCAAAGAAGAATTAGCAATATTGTTGGCCCCGATCTGGCGTCTTACATTCCCACCGCCGTAAGGTTGACTCCTTGGTCTTTTCTATAAATACTTTCATGGTAATTGTTGGAATGAGCTCTTCACTATTGTGCCTAGGCTCTTTGAATTTAAGCGCAGTACTAGACTGATAATAAGGTCTCATTAATTTACAGTTGAGCTGGCTAGATGTAACCGTAAATTCTATGCTAACATTTTCTTTTCTCGCACTTCTCGCTTGTGGAAATTCCTTCCGATTCCATGCTTTCCAGCCAAATTTAATCTTGCAAAATTTTAATGCAATGCCAATCGTTATCTACTGTCTTCCTGATTAATCTTCCTCCGTTCTCACTCCCTAGGAATTGTTCCAGTTTCTAACTCTTCCACGCCCAGTAACTCCTCAGTGGCTTTTCTAACTTGCTTTAGGGTGAACTCGATTTTTAAAAAAAGGATTAAACTCGCTTCTGTAAAAGCTTTTTTCTGTATACGATAAGTCAAGAAATAACCTAATCATTTTTATACTGTCAGTCAAGAAATGACCCAATCATTTTTATACGGTCAATCTGGAAATGACCCAATCATTTTTATACGGTCAGTCTGGAAATGACCCAATCATTTTTATACGGTCGGTCTGGAAATGACCCAATCATGTTTATACGGTCGGTCTGGAAATGACCCAATCATGTTTATACGGTCAGTCTGGAAATGACCCAATCATGTTTATACGGTCAGTCTGGAAATGACCCAATCATGTTTATACGGTCAGTCTGGAAATGACCCAATCATGTTTATACGGTCAGTCTGGAAATGACACAATCATTTTTATACGGTCAGTCTGGAAATGACCCAATCGTTTCAACAGCGATTTTTAGCTTTCGCAAAGCGAGAAGTTGGAATGAGTCTAATCTGTAGTATAGTGGGGCGCAGGCAGACTTATATAATGCAATGTAATCATATGGTTTATCACATCAGTCGTAAAAATAAGAGAAAATTAAATTTTCTAGGACACATAGGGAAAGAGTGCTTCGAGACTTTGACACTCGGAGGATATAATGACAGCATGAGGAATAGAGGAAATCAATAACCTACTTAACGAGCACTTGTAAATGGATGACAGAAAAGGAGTGAAAGGGATAGTAATCCGACAAACATAGCTAATAGGCTAATAGGCGCAAACGATAGAGAATAGTAGAGTTATGATTGCTCACGTCCTGAAGTGACTCAACACATAGAAGAAATAAAGTGAAGGTTTCTATAGAGATCTACAGGAATTTTTTCTCAATGCAGTCAGTCGGTTATGCGCCATGCGTGATACACGCTTAGGCGATAATGTATCATTCGATACATGATTGACGAGGCATATTTTTCTGCAGTGGGTTGCCATTTCTTTCTGCGGTAGACCAGCTGCCATCCAAGGCTATAGATTCCGGTCTGTCCTGCTATTTACCCATAGCTGGGGGATGAAGAAGAGGATTCATACCTTTCCCAAGGTTACTAGCACGTAAGTGAATGTAATGGTTTTGACTGGAATTCGAACTCGGTTCTGGAATGCACAAGTACCTTTTTATACCATTTTTTTTTTTACCTCTTCGTATTTTATCAATTTTTAGTAATGTTATTGCATAAATGATTTCGTTTCTTCTTTGGTTTTTCATTTCTTCTAATTCAAGGCTCATCCAGACTGTTCAAAGTGCGCCATTATTGGTGGCTAGCAACTTTCAATGTCATACTTGAAAGGCCTCCTCTAAATAGTCAAAATGAAAATGTCAGATTTTGCATCGTCTCAGTTCTTACCTGACTGTTCCTGGTATGTTTTTTAATATAGGAGTGATTAAAAGCACTCCTGTCCGTGTCACATCTGATAATCGGATGCGAATTTGTAAGTTCGCCCGATGGGCTGCTGAAATCACCGCAGTCAGTATTTCAGAGACCTACTTGTTGACAACAACGAGGTTTGATCGCCTGACCTGGTTAGTATGATTACCTTCTCTTTGAATGTTGGGCTTACGACTATATCACGTTGAAACACCAATCCTCGTAAGATCATGAAAGTTAAGCAACGTCGAGCATGGTCAGTACCTGGATGGATGACCTCTTACAAATTCCAGGTACTTTAACCTTGGATGTTCGGGTGATTTAATGGATAACGACTCGGAATTATTCATATGAGAGGCGAGTTCCAATTCCGGTTGTGTTCGTTATATTAACATGCAAAGGTATGAATAAACGTCCTCTCCTCAGCTATGGGTAAGACTTGTATCACTAAAACGAATATCTTCAAAAATCAAATATGCGTACAATATATTTAGACTTGGGCATTAAAAACCCATAGAGGTTTTGATGTGCCGCTCAACAAATACGACCAACCAAATGTTTGAATGTTTCGAGTTCGAGAGGATTGTTACACTTCGTTATATCGTCGAATTCGAGCCGTCTTTGTTTTTGGACCTTCTCCATTCAATTGCATATACTTCACTGTTTTCTTTGAATAGTCCTTATCAGAATAAAATGAAGGTATGCATTGGCCATAAGAAAATCTGGAAAGTACCAAGCCATTTTTAATATTTCGAAGACCAGTTGCCCTGTTTGTAAGATATCCCGCTGCGGATGAAGGAATAAACACTTTCCCCTTGTGGTTATTCAGTCAGCAGTAAGACCATATTTTACTTATATGTGCAGTAGGAAACATTCACATTCATCATGACAATATTTTTGCCAATTCCTTTCCTGCTCATAATCACTTATGGTCTTTCAACAAAACCTCACGTCACTCAGGTATTTTGGATTTGATTTCTTACAATTTCAGTCTTTCCAAAAGTTAAAATCGCCATATCGGATATTTCAAACCGTGAACGAGATTAAGAAGAACGTGATATTCGATCTGATGCTGATCACAAAAAAGTGATTCACAAACTATTTTGAAACTTAGAAGGGAGGCTGGATCAGTCTCAAAGGAAGTACTTTGGAGAGGACTAAGGCATCATTATCATACGTAGATTATTTTTTCCTTCCTATTAAATAGCTGGATGTTTTCTTGGTGGATCTCGTATTTTTTTTAGTCTATGAAATTTTAAAACTCTTAGATACTTTCAATCTGTTTTTCTATGGATTGATTTATAAATACGTCAGTAAAAATACGTCAGTAAAAATGATATCGAGAAGCGATTCCTAAATACTAATAAATCCGTTACTTCGATGGAAAAATTCAAAACAAATTTATGCTCTAACGTCACATCAAATTTTAAAATTCGTAAGGAGAGAGACGAAATGTCAGAAAAAACTACACTTTTACTACCTAGAAGATCCCTTACCTCCAAGACATTTTAAATTATCCTCAATAGAAACATTATTTAAAATGTGACACATTTCTCGCAAACGCATAAATAATTGTTAAAAAAATGAAAAATACTTTCCAAAATCTGATATCTTTTTTCCATTATTTTTTTTTTTTTTTTTAGCTTCTTGATCAGGCTGAGAACTTTTCAGCATCGCCTCGTATATTTCAGACATTCAAAATCATGAACATCAAACGGGGATTTCTCTCTGGATTAAAGGAAAGGAAAATATCTTAACATACCACAGTGTAATAATGTCTCAATTTCTTTCCTTCTGGGGACAATTTAATGTCGTAAAGACCTACAAGCATTCATTATTGGCGGCCACAATCTCAACAACATAAGATATGCGGATAACAGACACAGAAAGGAAGCTACAAGAATTCTTACAGTAGATAACGAAGGAAAGCAAGAAGAAAGAACAATCTATCAATTTCAAGATGACAGAATATATGATTGTCAGCAAAGGGAACAGCCTAACATACAAATTAAAAATTGGTAATACCAAAATGAAGCAAATATAGCGTGGTCCGAAAATATTGTCACCCCTTACCTAAAAGTAATGACAACAATAGAAGAACAGGTAATACAGCAATACAAAGCACATGTACTGGATTTAGTTTCTTCACTTTCAATTTCATTGACGCTGTCACACATCGAGAAGATCTGCAGAAGATCGTGCCAGCCAGCTGAAATAGGACATTATAAATTATGTAGAACGACAAGACTTTCGGATTAACCTACCTCACGAGCTTGTGTAAATGATTGACAGAACAGGGATTAGGAGCGATAACAAAAAATACAAAATTTATTAAGAACTACAAAGGACAGAAAGTTGTGGAGAGCCATAATCACCAACGTCCCGAAGGGATATGGCACGTAGAAGAAGATAAATACTCGTAATTAATACCTATGGACAGTATTTACCTTATTCGAACTGTTATCCTCATCTTCATTGCCATATTCATAATGTTTCGGCCGTTGTACGCTCCGGCTTTCTTCAGGTGATTGGAATTTCGAACTGAACCCTTATTTCGTCCACCGAGGTAGATTTTTTTTAATTCCATGTGCCATGCCTCTTCCGGGCGAAATAAAGGGTTCGGTTGAAAATTCAAATTAACTGAAGAAGGCCGGAGTGTGAATATGACAATGAAGATAAGGATAACAGTCCGAATAAGGTAAATAATGTAAGTAATCATAATACCTCATCTCATAGATATAAACGGATACCTATGGACAAGTTTGAACATCTTAAGATTCTAAAGCTACATCAGTTATATAATTACGTCGCTAAATTAATTCAAGTAATCAGAATAAGTTAATTTTCATTCATAAAATTATTCTTCACTAAATGTGAACTGGAATCATCAAGTCTGCTATTTCATTTTGAAACGTTAATTCCCAGATAGTGAATTGAAGTTGTATTTAAATTGTTCTGCTAATATTCTTTGGCAATACTTGAATTGAAAATAATTTATATTGTCATAATTGTGTTTGCAATCATTAAATAAGTTTTGTTGTCAATATTGTTCTATTAATGTCTAATCCACTTTAAGCAAAAGCACAGTAAAGAGACCACACATCAATTGCCCACCGCCTTGTCTTAATCACTTAAGAATTAAGAGCCAATTAAAAGGAAAAAATGAGTTGAATGCTGTGATAAATGAGGTGGATGAATAAGATTTTGTAGTAATGCCCAGCTGTTTCTATATTATGTATGTTAAATCACTCTTCTTTATTGTGTTAGGCTGAATTTGTTCTCTTAACTTTTAATTTATCTTCTCTCTTCTTTTCTTTCCGCCTCACTCTCTATCTCTCTTCCTCCCTCTTCTCTCTATCTCTCTTCCTCCCTCTTCTCTCTATCTCTCTTCCTCCCTCTTCTCTCTATCTCTCTTCCTCCCTCTTCTCTCTATCTCTCTTCCTCCCTCTTCTCTCTATCTCTCTTCCTCCCTCTTCTCTCTATCTCTCTTCCTCCCTCTTCTCTCTATCTCTCTTCCTCCCTCTTCTCTCTATCTCTCTTCCTCCCTCTTGTCTCTATCTCTCTTCCTCCCTCTTGTCTCTATCTCTCTTCCTCCCTCTTGTCTCTATCTCTCTTCCTCCCTCTTGTCTCTATCTCTCTTCCTCCCTCTTGTCTCTATCTCTCTTCCTCCCTCTTGTCTCTATCTCTCTTCCTCCCTCTTGTCTCTATCTCTCTTCCTCCCTCTTGTCTCTATCTCTCTTCCTCCCTCTTGTCTCTATCTCTCTTCCTCCCTCTTGTCTCTATCTCTCTTCCTCCCTCTTGTCTCTATCTCTCTTCCTCCCTCTTGTCTCTATCTCTCTTCCTCCCTCTTGTCTCTATCTCTCTTCCTCCCTCTTGTCTCTATCTCTCTTCCTCCCTCTTGTCTCTATCTCTCTTCCTCCCTCTTGTCTCTATCTCTCTTCCTCCCTCTTGTCTCTATCTCTCTTCCTCCCTCTTGTCTCTATCTCTCTTCCTCCCTCTTGTCTCTATCTCTCTTCCTCCCTCTTGTCTCTATCTCTCTTCCTCCCTCTTGTCTCTATCTCTCTTCCTCCCTCTTGTCTCTATCTCTCTTCCTCCCTCTTGTCTCTATCTCTCTTCCTCCCTCTTGTCTCTATCTCTCTTCCTCCCTCTTGTCTCTATCTCTCTTCCTCCCTCTTGTCTCTATCTCTCTTCCTCCCTCTTGTCTCTATCTCTCTTCCTCCCTCTTGTCTCTATCTCTCTTCCTCCCTCTTGTCTCTATCTCTCTTCCTCCCTCTTGTCTCTATCTCTCTTCCTCCCTCTTGTCTCTATCTCTCTTCCTCCCTCTTGTCTCTATCTCTCTTCCTCCCTCTTGTCTCTATCTCTCTTCCTCCCTCTTGTCTCTATCTCTCTTCCTCCCTCTTGTCTCTATCTCTCTTCCTCCCTCTTGTCTCTATCTCTCTTCCTCCCTCTTGTCTCTATCTCTCTTCCTCCCTCTTGTCTCTATCTCTCTTCCTCCCTCTTGTCTCTATCTCTCTTCCTCCCTCTTGTCTCTATCTCTCTTCCTCCCTCTTGTCTCTATCTCTCTTCCTCCCTCTTGTCTCTATCTCTCTTCCTCCCTCTTGTCTCTATCTCTCTTCCTCCCTCTTGTCTCTATCTCTCTTCCTCCCTCTTGTCTCTATCTCTCTTGTCTCTATCTCTTCTCTCTCTCTCCTCCCTCTTCTTCTTTACTAAATATATGTGCCGGTACCATTCATTTATTTCCTTTGATCCCCGCAACCGGCACGTTGCTTATTTGGTTTGACACGATTATTTTATTTCCAAACATCCATACTTATATTTGTTAAAAAATAATAATCGACCACTTAAAAACTTACTTTTACGTAAACCTAAACAACGACTACTAACAGTTTTAAAGTATATTTTTATCTCCATTCACTCGTTTCGTTAGTATCGCTGAAGTTAAACCTTATGATCCATGATCACAGAAAAGATAAACTCTCTAACTAGACAGAGGATGATAAGGTTTGAGTTTGAATTTTGTCCATTTTTTTGCAGGAGTGTTCAGCGAAAACGACGTCCATAATTTTAAAGTATGGATGGAATAAAAAATAAATAAATGCTTTTTTTCTTCTGAAAAGTACTCCCAAATGACAGATATTTTTTAATTCGTCCCTCCCATTGTCCAATTTTACACCTAACACGAAGTAACGGAATAAACTTAGCATATCAATTCCCACTGGTTGTGAAGATTCTTTGGTTTGATAAACACCCAAAAATATGATTTTGTTTTCTTTCATTTCAAATATTTAAGATCATTTTTTTTTTTTTTTTCGGCAAAACTTTTAAAAAAATGAACTATTTCATGAATATGGAACCGAAATAAAGGATATCTTTAAGTGAGAAAATACAGAGGGACAGCCTAAATAACTGAAGTTAGTGGACATGAGCGGTGGATATACATGGACTGTGGGTAACGGTGATGATTATAAGACGGAGTTTTTTTTTCTTTCTTCGACATTTTCTGACATTTTTCTGGTTGTTACTTACACCGAACACTAATCTTAAACTGACTTTGAAACGTGCGTACAACTTAAAAACCTGTTTTCAATTTTGATAGTAACGTTGCTCGAATTTGTAAGCCATCGTAAAAATCACAGAGCCGTTACAACATATCGTTACCAATCCTCGCATTATAACACGAGTAGATAGCACGAAGCCTATTAACAGGCTGACTCACTTAACCGGGTAATAATGGGCTTTAGCTGCACGTACTTTTCTATGGAATGATACGATCATAGCATGTGGGTTCTTGTCTATACCGCATGTTATGCTATGTAAGGCCCATTTTCCCCTAAAATATGTCCGGATTCTTGTACAAAAAGCTTATGTATATTGTCGGTTAATGTACATGGACAGCATTGAGTATCAGTATCTATAATTCCATAACACTATTTATAAGTAGAAATAGTTTGTTTTTTTTAGGCCACCAAACACGGTATCCAAATATAATGAATACCGTTGAATTACCTGATTTGTTTATAACTAAAGAAATCAATGATTTTAACTGCTTGACTTTCTTATACATCGCTTCAACACAGAATTATCACATCAGTCGGGCAATGTATTTTTAGTGGGAGGTGACTGTCTTTTCTATAAACCTTGTTTCCTTTCACTAGTAGAACAATATTAAAACTGTCGCATTGAACATGTCCTTAAATCTCAGATTGCTTTCAACAAAACAAATGCAAAATGTTCGATGGTATGAGCAGAAAAATGCAGTTATTAAATCGTCTGCTATAAAGTAATGATATAGCATGGATAACTTCAAAGCTCTGAAGAAATTGATATTTGCATTTAATACCTTCAGTGACAACGTTTTCTTCTATCTTTTTATTCTTTTGGTGTATCATTTGTTTTGTTTTTTTCTTATTTGTTTGTCACTTATGTGTACCTTGTTTTTGGTGTGTCTTTTTTGTTTTTTGTGTGGGTCTTGCTTTTTCAATTTTTGTGTTGTGTGTATCTTGCTTTTTCAATTTTTGTGTTGTGTGTGTCTTGCTTTTTTAATTGTTTCTTTTATCTTTGTGTGTGTCTTGCTTCTTTTATCCTTGTGTGTGTGTCTTCTTTCTTATCTTTGTGTGTCTTGTCTTTTTGGAACGTGCCCTCGAAGTTTGTCAGCCATAAATGGGATTGTCAAACTAAATTCTGTATCCCCAAAATATCTTTTAATAACATTTTCTTTTTAGTTCTTAAGAATTTCTACATTGACATTCTAACATTCATGAATTGAACCACATATCAGTTTCCTCTGTTTCTATTTATTCGTGTGAGGTTGGGGGAAAATTGTCCAGTATATAAGAATGTAGACATTTAACAAGTTAAACACTTCATTCTCCGTTTCTAATACTTTCCCGCTGACATGAAGTGCAAAGATTATATCGAATCAACTGTTAGGTCTGCTTCTAGGAAAGTTGATTTACTGTGTCGTGTTATACAATTTTTCTCCCCGGGATCTATCTTACATATTTATAAGTCTAGCATTCTTCCTTGCTTTGAATACTGCTACCATGTCTGGTCTGGTGCTTCTGCTATACATTTAGAAATTCTTGATAAATCTCGAAAACTCTGTATTGTATCTGTAATCTGGCATCTCTGCTTCAGTCACGTTCCTATCGCCGTAATATAGCTTCTCTGTGCCTTTTCTATAAATAATTTCATGATAATTGTTTGGATGAATTTTCCTCTGTGGCGCCTAGACTTTATAAATTCAAACGCAGTACTAGATTGGCGGCAAGGTCTCAACATTTTACAGTTGAATTGGCTAGATATAACCGTAAGTTCTATGCTAACATTTTCTTTTATCGCACTTCTCACTTCCGGCTACTTGCTTCCCAGTCAACTTTTATTTCCAAACATTTAAATGTGATGTCAATTGTTATCTACTGTTTTCTTAATTTCGGTTCTTTTACTATTCATAATATTTTTCTTTTTCATATTCTCTAACACAGAGTACCCCACCTTGCGTTTTAGTGATTTTATTACTTTTCATGAGGCGAAAATGATTTTTAAAAATACAGTAATTACTTATCTCAACCTGCTATATTTTGGCAAGATACTAATTTTTAAATCATTAGTTTTTATATCTCAAGAATTGTTTACTATTTCTTTAGTACGACATAATTTTTTGATTCCAAATGATTTCTATATTTTTAGATATATTTCTGATATGCTGTATGTATTTTATACGAAATCTAATTTATTGTACACTGAGCTTTTTCACACTTTAGATAGAATAGCTCGTCCTTCTTCTATGTGCCATGTCCCTTCAGCAATTGGTTATTATGGCTCTCCAAAGTTTCCTGTTCTTTGTAAGTCTTTTCCCAGCCTTCTTTCATCATTACGTGCCATAGAAATTTCAACTGGCTCTTTCTGATGTTATATATGTACCTTTTTTATTCCATTTTACTTAAAACTTCATCATTGCTCACATAGTATTCTGAGCATCCTTCTGTAGAAACACATTTCTGTTGCCTCAAGTCTCTTCATCTGTGATTAGATTGTTGAGCATTCACTGCCATATAGAAGGTCCGATATTAAATAACAGTTCTGTACTCTTTTCTGTTTCCAATGAAATTTTCCTGTTTCATAATTGCTTAGCGTTTGGAAAGCGTATCTTGCTGTCCCAATACGCTTTCGGATTAGTTTTATACTTTTCGTGCTCTGTTAAAACACTTCCCGGATATTCACATTTTTGTACTTTGCTAATTTGGGTATCTCCATTTTGAAAATTGCATGTTGAGTTGATTTTTTTTTTTTTTTTTGACAACCATACATTCTGTCTTCTTGGAAATGAGGTTTATATCCTTCTTTTCGCTTTTCTTCAGTATCTTCTGTCGGAGTTCTTAGAGTTTCCTTTCTGTGTCTGCTATCAGTACTATGTCATTTCTGTTACCTTATGTCTCTTCTTCATAAGTGATTAGATTGTTCAGAATTCACTGCCATATGAGAGGACTGGTATTACATGACTGTCCAGTACTTTTTCTTCTTTTTCTAACGAAATTATCATGTTTATTAATACATTTGCTTAGCTTTTGGAAGGCATCTGTCGCTATTCCAATGCACCCTCGGATTTCTGCCCTCTTTTAAAACACTTCTCATATATTTAAATTGTTGTACTTGGTTAATTGTAGCATCTTCAATTTGTAATTTGTATGTTATGCTGTTCTTTTTGCTGACAACCATGCATTCTTCCATCTAGTAATTGATATTTAGTTCTTTCTTCTGGCTTTCATTCACTACATTCTGTAAGATTACTTCTAGTTTCCGTTTCTTTATCATCTGAATATCTTATGATAAGACTGTGGCCGCCAATAATGAATTCTGGTAGGAATTCTAATTCTCTTAGAATCACCTCACCGTCAAGGTTGAATAAATCCGGTGAGAAGACCCATCCTTGTCTTACGCTCCTTTCTATTTTTGTATATTTACTGAATTTATTTTCTAGCCTTATGCAGATGGTTTGATGCGGGTATATCTTCTGGATTTTTCTAATATCCTTCCCATATGGCGTTATCTCTTATACCACAAATAATACACAAAACATTGTTATTCTAGTTCCGTATATACTTTTAACTGTTGTGAAGTAGTAACTCATCTAATCCATAAAGAAAACTTGCGCAGGATCGATCTTACTACCTTGTCGGAGGGATAAAAAAAGAACAGAACGACTAAGAAGAGGTTTAGATTCATGCCTTTTTAAAGATGTAAAAACAGATCAGTATTGGTCAATTTAAATCTTTTGATGTAAGTTTTAACTGTTCTTTCGAAATTCAAAATTAATAAATATATAGCCATCATTATTCGGAGGCTCACATCTCGACGTATTTGTGCTATCATGGTAATTTTTTGGCTAATAAATTCTTCAGCCCTCCCTGGGGTTTATCGAAACTTTGTCATAATGACAGCAAACATATAAATAAAAGTTTGAATGTCCGAATAATGTTGGATATGTTAATGACTCTTCTAAAAGTTAATTAACACAGTAAAAATGCAACAAAAAACGAAAATGCTGTAGTTTGTTTATGCCCTTTTTTATTTAAAAAAAAAGTGTCCTATATTGTATGTAATCTCGTGTTTTCAAAAAACAAAGACACCGTTTTAAACTTTTGAAGAAAGCTAATAGTGAAGTGCCTGTGAATAGAATATCAAGTATGGATTGAACTCGTTTCTTTGCCTACAAAATATCTTGCTGGCGTAAACATTTTCTAAAATGAAGCTAGTTTACCTCAACATCACAGTAGTAAGGCGAGATTAGAACATGATCTAGACTACCATATTAACTTTAGCGTAGCGTAAACAGCCTGAAGTATATATATATATATATATATATATATATATATATATATAAATTTCATTCGTTATTTTTATTTTTGTCGAACCGAAGCTTTTTGAAAAAAATATTGGGCTCACTATCGAATACATCAGCTATATAGCAACAGGAATGACAGAAAATTTCCACGGTGTCATCTTCGTGGGCGTTATCGAGTTACCTGCATTGATCCACCTTCTCTGCTGTGAAAACACCGCCCATTGAAGGTTACTTCCCACGTTCGTCGGATTCTAAATACAAGCGTCTACTTTGCAAAAAAGAAACTCTTCTATGAAAGACCACTTTATGTAATCTCGTATCCAAATGTTAAAAATCCGATATTGTCTTTTATTTAAACAAATTCTCAGAAAGGTAAGGTAAATGACAAACGTCTTTGCGGCAAATAACATCAGTAGATGTCTATCGTAGATTTTACTGATTAAATACAAGGTGAAGAGATTCTCTTGTTCGTGTATATTATTTGAAAATACATTTTTCTTGTATATCTGCCTCTTTGTTCATCAAAAAAAATTTAATGAAAATACATAGAATCTGTTATTTTATTTAACAGTATTTGCGATGAATTTTAAAGAGTTGAACAATCTAAGAAAGAGGAAAATTTCTTTAAAAGCGAAGACACTTCAATTACTATGCAATATTAGTTCTCCTATAAGGCAATGAATGCTGGACTATATTCTCGCACATAATGAGAAGACACGAGAAATGTGTTTCTAGCAGGAATGCCGAAAATACCATCGACAAAACATGTGAGCAACGAGGAAGTCTTAAGAAAAATGGAAACAAAATTTAAACATAGAATGTATACTTAGAATTAGAGATAGTTGAAATTTCTGGGACACATTATAAGGAAAGATGACTTTGAGAATTTGACACTCTCAAAGCATATTGAATGGGTAGAGCGAAATAGTGAGTAACCTAACTATGTGTAAATGAATGGGAGGGATAGTAAGGAGACAAACATAACTCCATTCTACGAAAGATAGGAAGTTATGGAGAGCCATGATAACCCACGTCCTAACAGGAGAAAGGACATAAAAAATCTAATTATTGCTACAAAACCTAAATATTAACCTGAAAACTTCAGCCCTGTTCTTAAATAACCTTGTCAGATTGATACTTTCATATGGATAGCAAATATCTAAACTGTCAATTGTATATAACCATTTTCTTAGATCAATTGTTAAAATTGCTTTTGGGCGAGTGAAGCCTATGTTTCTTAGTGATGACCTCTTCGAACAATGTGGATTGGCACAACAGTATCAGAAATATAAGAGTAACAGAAACCATATCACTTGAGGACTTTCAAAAGCTAAAATGGTTATCACCTGTAACTCGAAGAGAAAATCATGACATAATCAAAATGTTGAGATTAGACACTATCTTCAAACAAAAGGTTAGGGAGGAAACCCCCATCAATTGGAAAGAGCGATAACAGCTACTGGACTTGAGAAGGATATTTTCCTGAAAAAATTATTTTAAAAGAAAGAATTTGTAAATTTCAACCGACAATAATATAAGCTGCTCGGTGAATGAATGCCGAATGTTTCCTCATAAAAAGCGGATAATATTACAATTAATGTTCGTCTTTGGTAAATTGGTGCGAGCTTCCTCGCTACAGGGCTCTGTCAAGTGCGAAGTCCGATAAACGTGTAACATCACGAAAAACGGCACTCGCATAACAGAGTTCATATTCTGACCGAGGCATTTAGCTTACATTTTTTCTTAATCATTTCACCCCCAAGCAAGGCGTTAATGCCACAAGTACGCAGGTGGGGGAGTTACAGGGAAATAAAGTGAATGAGAATAGGAAAGTTTTGTAATCCCCATTTGTAGGAGAGACTTTGTAAATCACAGATACAATAATAGTAACGCCTTTGAGCAATACTCGGTCAGCGTTACTTATGTATGACCGAAGGATTGAGAAAATGACAAAAGACGAACGGAGTTTAAGAGGACAGGAGATGGCTATTGACGTTGCATCTGTGTCTTTTCTATAAATACTTTCATGGCAATTGTTCTAATAACCTTTCCTCATTGGTACCTCAACTTGCTTTTCATTTTTATTTACATACATTTGTGACATTAGTAGTAACATATTAGTTTGACTTTCTTTAATATAGTTTCTAATTTTTTTTTTTAATCACTGTTGCTTTTTATTGCGAGTCCTTGAAAGTCATTTTTGAAGCGTTTTGTAAGTAACGCCATTAATGCTCGACGCGCTTTCGTTTTAACTGAAAATGATTCATCTAAGAAAGAAAATATTATTACTGCCGATACTACTACTTTTATGTGCCACCTCACTTCAGGACATAGGCAATCAAGGCTCTCCACAACTTCCTATCCTTTAGCAGTTTTTATTTTGCTAAAATTCTCACACCGAGTTTCACCATCCATTCACACAAGCTCCTCAGGTAAGTGGCTCGCTGCCTTCCCCTATCTCTTGCGCTCAGCATGCTACGTGAGGATTAGGTTTTCCAAGCTCTCTTTCCTCATTACGTGTTCATGAAATTTCCTCTGTATTATTCTGATGTTGAGTAAAATTGTTCTTTCTGTTGCCATTTTCTTTAAGACTCCACTGTTGTTTACTCGCTTCGTTCATGAAATTTTCAGTATCCTTCTGTATAACTAAGTTCCTACTGCCTCTAGTTTTCTCCTCGTCCGTGGGCAGGTTGTCCAACATTTACCGCCATATGAGCAGATTGATATCACATAGCAATCCGGCACTCTTTTCTTTGTTTCTACTGTGATTTCTTTTCCGTTCCTCAACACCTTACTTAGCTTTTAGAATGCCTCTTTCGCTAGTTCAATGTGTGTTCAGACCTCGATGTCACATTTTCTATCATATGTTAAAGCACTTCCCACGTATTGCAGTCTGAGTAGGTGGTGAGTATGCTGTCGGCTAATACTTTCGCAGCCTATTCTATTGCCAGCAGAATGTCCCACGTAGCATTTGACCTGCGAACCAACACTTTGCCCCACCCCCAATATTCAAGACCTTAAGAGTCATCATCTCCCTTTTGACAGCAATGAATTTTCGCGTCTTGACGTCAACAGGGAGATGGTTTTCGTCGTAATTGCATCCATTACCGAAGGCACTGGAAAAAGTTTATGTCCTGAGATGAAGAAGCTATACTCCTTTCTCAGGCCCTGGAAGTATTGTGGTTCTTTTGGGGTTCTTTCCGCCACCCATGCAATGGATCTTTTTCCTGGGGTACCTCCGCCATAGCGGGAAGGAAAACAAACAGAAAACAAAATCACGGGACAAAAATTAGAAACTTCAAACTCACTATTTCTACAGACCAACACAATATACAAACAAAAGTCCTCAGCTAATGCTTAGCGAGCAGACGAAATAAAATGATAGGTTGGAACTGAATACAGATTCACCTGTCAGATTCAAAACTCAAAGAAGTTCTGTTCAACTTCCACTCTCTCAGTAAAAGGGCTATTTATCTTTTTAGATCAGTTCATCTTGTTGGGGGGGTACTCCGGTACTCCTCAACAATAACTATGAGAAAACTCTAAGGTCTGTAGTCTTTCTCGAATTCATAAATAAGCCTACTGAACAATGATCTTCAATTTTTACTATGGAGCAAAGAACATTTTTTCAAGAACACAAGTATAATCATAAATCATTCAAATTTACAGCATTGTTGATTTTCTTATTCAAAGATCAATTCCGCAACTTTTTAAAAGAAACTCTGCAGCAAATTGAAACTGACTGGGTATGATCACAAGAACAGTTATAATGCGGGAAAGCTGAACCACTGAGAATTTTACAAGTGAAAAACTCAAAGCTAATCCCATAAGCACAATCTATAGACAGAGAATAACTTCTCTGAAAAATGCAAAAAAGATCGCCTATTAATGACCAGCAGTCTCGATTTAGTCCTCGGGAACGAAGGGATTTGTCAAATTGGATGTTGCTGTTCACTCAGAGTTCAATTCTCAGCAAGTGAAAAAAAAGTCGAGTAAATATTTTAACTTGCTAGGGAACTGAAGATATTGTGGATTTGTAACAATTATACTCATCACTAAGATGCTCGCTTAAGAGATTTCGTAAAAGCCTAACAAACACTTTGGGAGAGCTAGAAATCCAGAAAGAACTAAAAAACATCTAAACAACATCACAAAAACCAAGAAGAATAACAAAAACCAAAATACATTACTGAGGAGACTAAATCGTAATTAATCCCCAACGTGAAAAGTGAAATTAATTCCGTAATACATTGCAACGTATTTATTCATGAACGCCTATCATATCTCGATACTTTTCATGCTGTCTTAGTTGGCCATTGTTCTCGCCTGGATATTCGTTGAATCAAAGTTGGCATCGCTTAAATTCCATCCTCACTAATTCCTTAAAGAGGAGAGTTAGAAGTGGAAGAGAAAACTTAGATCAAACCCGATATATAGCAATATAACAATAAACGCTGACAAATGTAACAAAATGTACGAAGTAATTACTCGTATTAAAACGAGTTATTCGTTTTATAATTGCATTGCCCATGCAAATTTCCCAGTTTTGCGTCTTGAATTTTCTGAGAAGTCATAATTAACTTAATGATGGAATAAGCTACTTGCACGTTTTCCGACTATAGAATACCCTTAGACATTTCCCTCATGCCCCGTTAAATATTTGAGCTTAACAGCTTTAACCAAATATTGCAGGAACAATCATAAGTATGAATACAATTGATTATTCAAAGTAAGAGGTTACAAAATATCTGAAATTGACAAGCTATTTTTTTTATTTCACTTAAGCAGACATTAAATATATGAGAGACTTATCGTCCCCTCTCTTTCTCTTTTCTCTCTTTCTCTTTCTCTCTTTCTCTTTCTCTCTTTCTCTTTCTCTTTTCTCTCTTTCTCTTTTCTCTCTTTCTCTTTCTCTTTTGTCTTTCTCTTTTCTCTCTTTCTCTTTTCTCTCTTTCTCTTTTCTCTTTCTCTTTTCTCTCTTTCTCTTTTCTCTTTTCTCTCTTTCTCTTTTCTCTCTTTCTCTTTTCTCTCTCTCTCTTTTCTCTCTCTCTCTTTTCTCTCTCTCTCTTTTCTCTCTCTCTCTTTCTCTCTCTCTCTTTCTCTCTCTCTCTTTCTCTCTCTCTCTTTCTCTTTTCTCTCTTTCTCTTTTCTCTCTTTCTCTTTTCTCTCTTTCTCTTTTCTCTCTTTCTCTTTTCTCTCTCTCTCTCTTTTCTCTCTTTCTCTTTTCTCTCTTTCTCTTTTCTCTCTTTCTCTTTTCTCTCTTTCTCTTTTCTCTCTTTCTCTTTTCTCTCTTTTCTCTCTTTTCTCTTTTCTCTCTTTTCTCTTTTCTCTCTTTTCTCTTTTCTCTCTTTTCTCTTTTCTCTCTTTTCTCTCTTTCTCTCTTTTCTCTCTTTCTCTCTTTTCTCTCTTTCTCTCTTTTCTCTCTTTCTCTCTCTTCTCACCCTCTCCGCTATCTCTCTCTCTCTCTCTCTATCAAGCGAAACCGCGCCTCTGATATGTCTTTCTTCCCGATCTAAACTGAATAGTCCATTATTTACGGGGTATTGTCAGTAACGTTTGCGCTAACGAAGAATCGATGGAACACGCAAAATTATACAGTTTTTTTCTTCTTTTTTTTCCGAAACTTACTCAGCCATTGTGAATATCGCGATAATATGTTATACACCCTAGATGTAACTTTGAAATTTCCTATGAAAACTCTCCTATGGATTTACTCGGCAGTGAAACGCCATTTGTGAGATTCTACAATGTGTGACCGTAGCAATCACAAGCGAGTAGATGTTTCATGTCTTGTGCAGGTGCTTTGGCAAAACATTTTATCACACTGGTCTGTCATCGACTTTATAATAATTCAAATTTTTTTCCCTGCAAGTTCTAGCTTTTTTCTTTTTAAACAGAAACTTATATCTTCTTGGAAACGCCGTAGAGGGGACTAAGGAGAACCTGATGAATCATAGTTTGGTGTTTTTGAAAGAGGATTGTGAAGAATGGCTGGAAAAGTAAAAAAGAGGTTTGGATAAGCGTCAACTCACCAAGGGAATGTATTGAAAATAAGCATTAAGGGATGCTTTAATCTATGAAAAAAAAGCAACCATTCCAATATTCATCGAAAGAGGTAATGGCAATTTACAGATATTTTGCAGATCCTTCCTTGGTGCTCCACAGTTTTGACCTTGTACCAGAATAATCATAAGTTTAGTAAATCTAACAATGCAGCGCGGCGGCTCAGATGTTACTCCAAAGAATATTAAGGGGGAAATAAACTTTCGACTGAAAGTCAAATTTGAAATACATAAATCCTTAGCTAAAGATGGACGGGAAAGTTTGGTACGGTAAATTGTATCTTAACAGAGCTCATCTTATCCTCTTAAGAATAAGATCCAGGTAATAAATGGGTAACATTAGAAAAGGAAAAATATACTTACCTTTCTGACAAGTGTGTAAGTCAAGCGCGTATGAATTCTAATGCTGTGCTGATTACCTTGCTAAATAAATATAAAATTAGGTGAGTATAAATATTCAATCACTTGTGTTATACTGATTGCTAAGAACTGAATCCTATTGTTGCTCTCGTTAGTGAAAATTAACTCGGTTAATCAGTATATGTTTTAAGTTTACCACTGAATATCCCTCTTTGTTTTTAGTATAGCTATAGTAATGAATGCTAGACACTCTCCTCACAGGAGACTTGAGGCAACAGATGTTTGATAGAAGGTTACTGAGTATATTATAAACAGAACATGCGTACAACGTGGAAGTTTTAAGGAAAATGAGAACATTTGTAATTGCAATCAGAAAGAGACAGTCGAAGTATCTGGGACACATAATGAGAAAAGAGGGCTCGGAGAATTTGACACTCACAGGACATACTGAAAGGCAAAATGGGCAGAGTGAAACAGCGCATAATTTACGTAACGAGCTTGTTAAATGGATTGCAGAACATAAAATTGGCAGAATAGTAAAAGAACAAATATTGCTTAAAACTACAGAGAGGAAATTGGGGAAAGCTTTGATGGTTATAACGTCCTGACTGGACACATGCTATAGAGGATCCATTTCTGGAGCACAACCCTTCTCTTTCTTTGTATATTGTACCTTTGAAGAAAGTTGTAGACTTGATCGGCAGAAACAAATCGATAAAAAGAATGAGTTCAACAGACTGAACAACTGTTAGAGTGAATAACTTGTTAAACCTGAAGACCATTCTAACTGCGCTGAATTCGGTCCATACTATGTGCCTTACTGTTTTAATTTTGTGCTAATTTAAACTAAATTCAATAATTACTGCTTGACGACTATATCTTGGTACCAACTAATGATTCGCTAGTGTTGGTTCAGTTCTCACTGACTTCCTCATTACTGTTCTGTTCTCACTGCTTAATAATGTTTCTTTGTTTTCTTATTCTCACACCAAGTAATCTCTTGTATTCTAGTGGATTTACTACCTTGACTTGTGTCAAATGATTAACAAAAATGATAAACAAAAAATATAAAATTATATGGAAGAACTGTCAGATTATAAAAATAAAAAATAGATATAAATTAAATTTTAGGCTCCTAAATTTAATATTTAAAAATTTTTCAGTATCTGTCTATATTTCTGAGATGAAGTATTATGTACACTATTTATATTATTCGGACTATTGTCCTCATCTTTGTCGCCATATTTATTACAACGTTTCGGCCATTGTACGCACAGTAACGTTATAATAAATATGGCGACAAAGATGAGGACAATAGATCGAATAATGTAAATAGTGTTTTAAATTTTTCTTTAAGTATTCCATGCAGAATAGTATTGTGCATTCTTTGCACTTTTCACTAGTTTCACTTCGTTATTCTTCGAGATGTACGTATTCTGGCAGACCATTGTCTTTGGTTTGTTTTTCCAGCTTTAGTTGCAGGCAAATACTCGAGGAAATGACGTATCTTCATGAGCCCAAGTAAACAGTTTACTATTGAAATTTGCAGTAGTCATTTAGACTTGAATCATGAATGGATAATACTTGACAGACCAAAAGCCCCCGAGTGTCTTTGTAGGTGATTATTTTCCACCCTACCACCCCTTTCCCATATACGAAACGTTACAAACCTCTCGCCACTGTATCGCTGTTACTAAAAAAAGTAAAAAAAGTAAAAGTGTTCAGACGACATACATTCCTTAGTTCCACCAGTTCTAACCTCTATGGCTAAGACCCACCATACCACGCACATTGTAGCGAACCACCCGGATTTCCTTTATATCCCAATGGTTCCATGTTAGTTCCACTCGAACAGCTTCTTTCCATGAATTGTTACTTTGTGAAATCGACTCCCAAAAGCTTGCTTCCTCGGCCACTGCAATTTTAACCTCTTCAAATCTTGAGCTAATCGTTATCTTCCTCAATTTTTGTGTAAATTCGACAAACAGAAATACATTTCATATCAGACAACCAAATATTTTCTACAATCTTACAGATAGGATATTAATGCCATATAATTAAAGTTAATATCAATTACAATTTCAAATTTCTATGAAAGCAAACATCTTATCATCCGGCACAACTAATATAAAAATGTACTTCCCTAACCATAACAGACTGGTATGTAAAACTATTTATACATGCCGATTATACATTTGTTGTATAAGTAAATAAGTACTGATTATTTTATCAGAAAGAAAAACCCTATCAATTAATATCTGATTCATAAATGGCTGGTTCCCCGGTAACAAAGAAAAACAGAAATAGTTATATGTTGAAGGCGGTGACAGTTATCAGATAAGACAATCACATTCTGTTCGGACACTAACACGTCGATTTGTTACTAAGTGATCTTTAGCTGGATGTTGTTTCATGTTTAAAACAAAAGTTCCGTTCAGTTAATGTCTCGTCAAAAACATGGATACCCTGAAGTGGTTTCTGACATACGGTTACGCCTGAGATGAAGGAGAAAGAAACAAAGAAACCTGCCAATACTTTGACAGGCTTGTATCAAAAGATGGTGAGGCCATTTTATAAAATGGACGATAAAGTGAAAGCTTTATCACACATATTTACAAGAAATATTACCAGTTTAAGTGCTAATATTGTTTTGAACAAAAATGAAAGTACTAGTTTTATCATATCCATCATGTATCTTACTGATCCTTGTCAAGGTTGTCAATGAGCGTAACATTAATTTCTGGATGGCCTTTATAGGAGTTTTTTTCTAAATGCTTATTCGTATTCCCACTTCATTTATATCACAGAAGCAATGATTTTTTGTTAAGATATCTGGATATGCCACAGCGTATTGATACGTATCTTTACCTTTTCCAAGAGAATTACTGCAGAGCGAATATAAGCAATCTGAGCAACAAAAAAAAATTGAACTTGCATGGCTGATTACGTTTCCCGTTCCGTTAACCATCACGCTACATCGCACCATTTTTCATAAAGATATGTTTGTTAATATTAGCCGTTTCCTTATAAGGAAATATTCGGCATTCATTAACCGAGCGGTTTCTACTGCTTTCGGTTGAAATTCATAAAATCTTTCTCTTAAAAAAAACTTTCAGGAAAATAGATTTCTCAAGTCCAGTAGCTGTTATCGCTCTTTCCTATATTGGTAGAAGTTTTCTTATTATTTCATTTGAAATAGTGCGGAATGTTAATATCTTGATTATGTCATTATTTTCTCTTCGTGTTACATGTGATATCCATTTTAGTCGTTGCTGATGATAATGATAGACCTCAATTGATTTGGTTTCTGTTTATTTGGTACAGTGCTATGTTTGTGAATCTTCTTAGCGCCAGTCTATAATTGATCTTAGAAACCGGTTGTATACAGCTGACAGTTTAGCGCCACGTTCAGGTTTGGTGCCATGCATAACATCCATAGGAAAGTCTCGATCGAGTTTCCGAGTTAATATTTTGCCTTTATATACATTTGAGGTGTTGGGCGAAATTACCTCCAGCGCAGCCTATTCTACGTTCAGTTTTTCTTTTCGCCTTTATTAAAATTGTTATAACTCTCAATACATCAAGATACTTGAACTTTTTAGTATTTATTAATTCCACATCCTTAATTTTTATGGTAGATTCATATGTAACATCATTGCTTTCATTCCAATTCCAGATTATAGTTTGTTTTGTAAAGTTTTATTTTGAGTCCTATTTCTTGGAACACTTGATAGAGCATGTTGATTTTCTCTTCAAGATCATTCTTATCCCGACTGTGAATTCGTATCTCGTTATCAGTACATTGACTTGGGGAAGAGAAGCAGAAACGATGTCTTCTATTGGTAGATTTGTTTGTGGTATGGAATGCATAAATGGTCAGTGCCCGTTTCTTATTTCAATGTTTTCGTATTGTGATAATCAAATAAACAAAAGGCGATGTGAATATAGTTATTAGATACTTAAATACTAGTCCGGAATATAAGGGCAGGTTGGAATAAAACGTTAGTTTTTAAAATACATTCATTTTTTTTTCTTCGAAATAAGAAAATGGGTGTCAGATCAATTAGAATAAGCGGACAAGCTGGAAAAAATAAACCTAGTCTGAAACCAAAGTGGGTGGGTTTGTGTGAATAGCTAAATTTAAATAATCTAGCTGGCCGTCTATTCTGCATGGAAGAGCATATGCAGAAAGCATATATCGAACCTCCTTCTGTCGAAACTGGCAATGTTTATAGCAGCTACCTTTATATTAGTGCGTGAGCGAGTTAATTGTAAAAGTTAAATTACCAATATATTCGGATGTGCTTGTGAAATGGATAGCAGCTAGAAATGCTAAGTCGGAGAGACGAGTTCGAATTTCTGTCGGGTTTGTTAGATACAATTAAGCACAAATACCCTTCGGAAAGGTTTGAATTCCTTTTCTCCGCCAGCTATGGGTTAAATAGTAGGATTTTTATCTGAAAAAATAATTATTCTCAAAAAATTAATTCAATATTCAATCGCATAAAAAGAATTATTCCTACAATCCAAAATATGTTTCGGCTTTAAATAACTAGCAAAGGGTTGATGAAGCGTAAAAAGAAAACAATTCAATCGATATCAATGTACTCAATGACGCAAATCTTTCTCTCTACCTTCGTTGTAATATGTGGATAGGACGCTGTGAAACTTAATTTTTTTTCCTTCCATTTTCACTCCACAAAACCGTTGCATCACCTCACTCTTTTACTCACATACATACATGCATGTATGCAATTACAGTGCTGCGCAAAATTAAGTGAACCCGTAAGATAATATTTTTAAAAAGTGTCTGTATTTTCCGGGTATTAAACAAATCTTATAGTATATATTCATTTGGGAAAGTCTTTTTAAATGAATTACAACCATTTTCAAACGTTCTTATCAAGCTGGATTAAAAAAAATATTAATTAAAATTTTAAAATTGTTTTATGTATTTAATAATTCTGCACTTTTGTTATGATTTGTTAGGTAAATATATAAGTTCTGATTATATGCTTCCAGCTAATTCCTTGTATGAATGTCTTAAACAATGCAGACATAAGACTATATACAGTGTAACCCGGATATAAGAGAGTTGTCGGGACCGGTGAAGAAGTATCTTATATCCGGGTTTCTCTTATATCCGGGTCTCTTATATCCGGGTTACACTGATATGAAATCGTTGTTACTATGACTGTTAATATTCTTACATTGATACAAGTTTTTATCTACATATATCACCTTAATTATCTGCAGATATGTAACGATCCTTTTGGGATTTTTTTTTAAGTTTGGACATTTGATGATAAATTGTGATTATTGTACATCAGAATTTCGAGAGATTTATATTCTGTAACCAACAAAACCTCCATTTTAAATCTTGCTTTCGGTGACCTCCGCTCGATTCCAAATCATTTTATTTCTATAGAATTTGTATTATAATTATTTATTTGCAAGTGCTTGTAATTACTAAGTTTCAAAGATTTCTCCTTAATTATATCTTCTTGTTTAAAAGAAAATAACTTTTTAATTAGCAATTAACAAAGCTAGAGTTGTCTTACTTGCGCTGACGTTTTTTGATAATTTATACTTAAAACTTTCTTGTAAACCGATGGTCGCACTGGGCTGGAAATGTATCCTGAATGTTAATAACGTTAAAATTTTCTAAGAAAAAAAAGCGTCACGATGCACCTTTTCTGCTCTGTAACGGAAACATAAACAAATATACATAAATCAAATATAGATTCTGATAATCCTTCGCCGATCTTAGGAAACTGAATTTTAAAGGATATAATACAAAAAATAGTGTACAAGTGGGATGAATTTTAACGGGAGACAAAAAAAAACTTAATAAAATAATGTCTGTTCTCATGTATGATTGAGTTATAATCTGTTCGAATTCACTAATCTGGCGAAAATTAATCTTCTCGGTGTTGTATATAAATGTAGCAGCAACCTTTCTTTTAAATATCTTTCTTTAAATATGGCAAACAAGGAAAATTTAATCCCTGTTTTTATTTAGTTTTTCCAGAGTTCTTACGTATTACCGTTTGGTGGGAGTTAAGGGGTTACAAAGATTCTCCATTTTCCCAAGCCCTTTCGGACACTTCTGTACCCATTTTCAGGAGGTTGGTAGGTGTTGTTAGTTTCTCTTCATGTCTTGACTGCTTAAAATGTATTTTATTTTTCTTGTTTTGAATACTAGTAGGGGCGTTTATTCCGAGTCTTCGCACGTTGAGCGCGGCTGCAATTCGAGTGAGCGTCTTTCTATATTTACAAATCCCCACAGTTAAATAAGGTGATAATGGGAGAGAGATATTTAATATACAGGTATACAGGACCCCTCTTATAACGATATGTTTCCGGTAATGTGATTTATATAGAATTTTAGTGTTTTTGATCGGAATTTTTCGTAAGGGCTCTTGTAAATTTTGGGTAAATAGATGTTATTTTTTTATAGCACTTTGACCTGATACGTGACATGTGAGACGTCTACTTAAGGATGTGGTAGTATGTCCGATATAGGTAACTGATTTTTAACAAGTAAAACGTTTTCCTTGTCTACCATATTTAGAGAAAGAGATATATGTATGTATATGTGCATGTGGTGGGGATTCAAATCTTGATCAAATAATTGGTGTTTATGATGAAAGATACAAATTCATTGGTTACCAAAAATGGAGTATTGCCACTACATCTGGGCCGGATCTACCAAATCCGCACTTTCTAGCCTTTACAGAGTTAAAAGGTGTTTGCCCGGCCTTGTCGGTAATGAATTGTTTCCCACCCTTCAACATCTTCCCCACAGATAGAATGTTTCTACCCATTCGCTACTCTGTCATTTTCATATGAGACGTTCAGGCGAACTACGTGAATTGATTTGCGCAGTTCAGGGATTTCATGGCTATAACAAGCTATGCTAGGTACAACCGAGTCCATTCATCCTCATTCCTTTCATATTCTATTGGTGCGGAGTAACTCGGACACTTTCTTCCCAACAACTGCAATTTGGAACGGACTCCCGATAGGTTGCTTTAGTGTTATCTTCTTCAATCCTATATATCCTCATATTATGCAACCTTTTCTCCATCCATGTACGCTCTTGAAATCAACCTTGAGTGGCTCCTGTGTCTTGTATAAGCTGAACGATAGTATTAAAAAATTGAAATAAGAGAAAATGAAATCGATGTAGAAATTCTTTAAAGATCCAGAAAAACTATTAATGCTCTTCTTGAACTTTTCTTTGTAGCATAAGGGCACAGTTAAAACATGTCAGGTTGTTACTACAGTATTAATAGGTTATTACGAGGTGGAGTCGCCTGTTTTAAATTCAGAGTTATAACGATTTCCAATCAAGACTAGAGAGTCATGTCTACTCTTTTATTTAAATCATAACTTGATGGGGACGCGGAGAAGAGATTAATTCATGTTTTCACGACAGTATTTGCACAAAAGGGCCGGAACTTGAACTCGACATACTAATTCCAATTTTCCACTACAAACACATGCATAAACTATAATAATTGTATAGGATGTTAGAGTAGAGTAGTAAATAGCGACTAGTAATGAGAAATTGGAGACTCAAGTTCGAATTCCAGACGTTTCTTTAGATTCACTTACGCGCAAATACACTTTAGAAAGGTATGAATCAATCTCTCTTCCCATCTATGGGTTAAATAGTAGATAATATCAAGTTTTACATTTTCATGCACTGCACCAGGTTGGCTCTCATAAATTTAAATGAACTTTTATCGCATATTAATAAGGAAGTCGAAAAACAAAGCGTTGCTTATTTTTGTATTTAAAAAAAATAAAAGATACTAATTTTTATGCGTTTGTTTAATACTTTTTACATTTAAAAAAATGATGTATTCTTCCCCCTATGTACCAGTGGATGTGCGGGTGATTATGTATTTACAAGAATAATTTTATATTTACAATATTTTAAAAATGAACACAATTAAAACTAATGCAATGCAATATTCATCATTTACCAATTTATAAAGAAATAAATTACGAAAACATTTACCATTTTATAAAGTTTGAATCAATTGGCCGATGTTTTGCTAACCATTCCAATAAACAATGTAATAACTGGCGGTTATTATTTTTCCTGTCAATTCTCAAGAACAAAGAAAATGTATTATTTCACTTTCATATGTTTAGGTCTTATTACAATTCTAATTATCGCTGTTAAAACAAACATTGCTGATAAGTCAAGGTAGTTAAAATAAAAACTGTGTCATGGGAAAAAGTATCCTTTTGATACTCTGTTTTTTACGGGCACGAAGGTCCATGTTTGTCAAACATTTGTTCATCGGAATAGTAAATATTAAATTTTTTTAAGGATTGTAGAATGATATAAACTGTCTTTCTTATTTGAAGTGTTTATTACTGAAATGTCAGCCTGGGAATAAGGTCGTTTTCTGTCCAATGTTGACCTTTACGAATTGGGCAGTTTTCCTCCAACTTAATCTCAAATCCTGGCTTTAGTTCATTGGAAAAAATCAAGAATTATCTGCTAGGAAATGATACAATTTTCCTATAACCACGCGTTAAATTTGCTTATAAATGCTACTAAAGCAACTTTCGCAAAACTCTGCTAAACCAGGATTGTTGGGAAAAACAAACATTTATTTTTGTACAAATATATTCTAAAATTAGTGTTTTTTTTTATCTTTCCAAGGATTTCTTTTCTGTGTTTTCACAAGTTCATATCTCTTTGAGATAAATACCTACATTTATTAGAGTTTTTTTTTGTGGCGTATAAAGAAATTGATAATTTCCGAGAATACTAATAGGAATATTTAAATTGTTTTTATATTTAAATTAAGAGAATACGGAAGGATGGCGAAAAGCTGTCGACCTGACGAAAAAGGGATTCCAAACTGAACTTCTGGGATTTTGTCATCCGATCAGATTTTAGGAAATAGATTGTGTCAAGAACACTCCCTTATCATCTCGTAGATTTTCTTGCTAAATTAAAAGAAATATTTAAGAAAAAAATTACAATGGCTACGTTGTTATTTAAAAATATTTAAATCATTATTAAATACACTTAATTGCATTCTAGCAATAAAATAGTATTTTATCAATACGAGATATATATATATATATATATATATATATATATATATATATATATATATTTAAAGACATTTATGATATGTTTAACGTTCTTTTTATAGATACAAGTATTTAAGCAAATGCTCTGTATCTATAAAATGAACGTTAAACATATCAGAAATGTATTTAAATAAATTGTCGGACTATGTCCAATTCAAAAATATATATATATAGAGAGAGAGAGAGAGAGAGCGATTTTCTTTTGCAATGACACACCCTGCTCAAGGTCAAAAATCAGCTCAAATTAGAGGGTTACAGAGTAAAAAGCGGTGTTTATGGAAATATGGTAGGAAGATACTGGTTGACCCAAGACTTGAATAATTTATGATTGCTTATTGGGAAAGAATCCTCTTGGGAGTGTCGGTTCCACAAAGCAGCAGTTCATGGGAAGAAGCTTCTCGAGCGGAATTTACATCTCACCAATGGAATACAAAGAGAATGAGGAGAATGACGGGTCTTAACCGCGAAGGTTAGAACTGAAACTCAGGACCGTGGTTCGTCTGAACATTTACCATGGAAATAGCGATAGGGCAACGAAACGACTATAATGTTTCGTCAGTGAGAAATGGGATTGCAGGGTAAAAATAATTCATCACCCACGAGGCCGCGGAGAAGTTTTTGGACTATATCAAGACTTGATTTAGCTCTCGTAAAGGTAGCAAGAGTCCGGTTCATACTGGAGCGGTACAGTGAACATTATCAACCCAGAAATATTTTTTGAATTTAAGAAATTCTTTGAGGTAATAATGATTTACTAATACCAGTCCTAGCAATTAACTCATAGTTGGGGCGAGAGAAGATGTAAATTCATACCTTTCACAAGCTTATTTGTGCGTAAATAAATATAACGAACCCGACAAGAATTAGAACTCAGTACGCCGAGTTATAATTCCTAGCCATTATCCTTTACACCACCCGCACCTCCAAACTTGTATCGCACTTAGTATTCCCAAGCGGTCACTCATCTAGGTAATGACAAGTTTCGACGTTCCTTAACTTCGCTGGTCGTATGAGAATCGGTGTTTCAACGTAATATGGCTACATATAGGTACGACATTCAATATAAACCTTTTGTCAATGTACTTAATTGAAAGTTTCTCTATTAATCACAGACACTCCGTTTAAGTACCAAAAGAAAATTTCAGATCCAAGTTAAGCTAATAATTATTGATTAATCTATCCAAACTTCTTTGTATAAAAAATTCAGCTTAAAAGAATAATTGGTATAAAGTCGCTTATTTTTCTAAATCCAGTAAAATGAAATTTCTCTCCACTCAGATTTTTTAAAAAATTTAGTTTTTTTGCTACTTATATTTGATCTTTTCTTTCTTTTTTTAATTTAAAGAATTTTCTTTTTCAAATTCTTCACTTCATTGTCGCCAGAGGAAATCATTTCCTGGTTTTGCGTAAATTATGTTTTGCAAATTAAATTGTTATTTCGGTGCCCAAGCGCAAATTAAATTTACCCACTTTCCGTGATCGTTTACAACGCTGGGGGTACTGTTTTTTTTTTTTTTTACTATTTTGGGGGCAACGATACTAATGAGTATCCTTTTTTTAAGCTTAATCTCTCCTAGTAAAATAAAACAAACAAAAAGAAAGTTTCGACGCCACATAGTGAGAGAATTTTGTTTTTTTGAAAAACATTTCTTTTTCTCCCACTTTGAAATACACTGCCATCTGCTGATCAACTTGAGTACTAAAAAAATATAAAAAATAACCCATGTCGTAAATACAAACACTTTAACAATTGAACAAAATTTAACCTACGACTGTTTACAAAATGGAACTGATTTTGTGAAAAAATATACAATTGTTTTTACTGAAAAATCTCCCTCTTCAATTTCCAGTGATTGTATGCACGAAATGGTGCTTCAAATAATATATTATATACACTTTTATTTTGCTGCTGAATATAGTATGATATTAATGAAGTGATAGTGTCATCTCGGCAATGCTTTCACTAAAAAATTTAATTGTGATAGTTTATCACGGAGATTGTTAAATGCAGCTTAATATTTTCATCTTTGTTCCTATTGTTTTGTTGTATTAACTGTTGTAGCTCTCCGACGGTTTCACTCTGAGCAATAACTTAAAAAGTGTTTCGAATAAATTTATAAACTATTTTTATATCATGGGGAGCTAATCTGATATTTTTGGCATTCATAATATTTGTGTTTGTTTTTGCATAAAATTCATTAACCTACCACATTGGGTTAAGTTTTATCCCACTTTTAGACCCCTTTTAGAGTCAGTCGGAAGATATATGTAATCGATAATATGGCTTTACTTCTTTTTACTTATTTTTCATAATATTTTTCCTTGTTATTTGAGTTCTTTCTTTGTCTTTGGTTTTATTTTTTAGGTTTCACTTTTCATAGCCTTTGTGTTTTGTTTGTCTTTGGGGTTTTGTTTTTGTTGTCAAAAGTCTGTTACTTCGCGATGTCTTTGTTTCTCAGTTGAACTTAGTTTTGTGTCTGATAATACTACGTTATCTTTAGTCAAAAATACTCTGAAATAGTAAGAATTAGAAGAATTTGAATTTCACCATCCATCTCCAACCAATTATATATAGGAGACCTTATTCAGTCAATAAACAATTGATCTTAACTTTCCCGCTCTAATACTCTGATTGTTTAGGTCAGAAGCTTTAAATATGAATAAGTAGATTCTGACGAGAGGTGAACGCATATCTCATATTCCCAAAGAGTATCTCTCATGGACGACGTCTTAACTGATTTGGCTAGAACTATACGATATGCCAACAGTTATATTGCCACTTCTCTACTTCATAAAAAAGTAGTAGTATTTATGTTCAGATTACTGGCTAGATTCTTTTTATTGCAAATCCGTACATTGCCACCATTTATTTACCTTTTTACAGCTTTCAACTGAAAAAAATTATATTCTCTGAAAAAATCTTTCTCTTCATACATATTGTATATTTGAGGAAAACTGAATAATCGATTGAAACTAAAGGTATGGGATCACTATTTAAAACATTTCTAGCGATGGTGAATCTTCTTAAACTTATAAAATCAAACACCGATATTGAAAGGAATTATTGATTATTTCTTGTTCTTTTCACATTATAAAAATATTATCGCAGAAAGCTGGGTTATTTAATCCTAGAACACTAACCATGAGTATATAGAACCCAGCGCAAATTTTCCTACTTTTAATTACAATTTTCAGTACCTGATTTTCTTACCTAAATAGTGTTTTTCAGTTCCTATTAATGTTAACTCGAAGTACAAAGTTTGAAGTGCCTGCATGTAAAATATTTCAAATAAGGATTTATATTTAATTTTTTTTTTATATTTTCAAAATCGGGTATGATATACCCATGGTTAGTAGTGGTGTAACTTTAATTGATGGTTAGTGTTTTAGGGTTAAATTAGTAAAGAAACGACCGGTAGAGTAATGGATAGCGGCTCCGATTGAGCAATCGGAGAGCCGAGTTCGAATTCCAGTCGAATCCATTACATTCGCTTAAGTGCTAATACCCTTGGGAAAGGTATGAATCCTCTTCTTTCCTCTATTGATAAATATCAGGAGAGACTGAGTTCTATAGCCTTGAATGGCAACTGCTCTACCTTAGAAAGAAATGGTAACCTACTGCGGGAAAAAAATCTGCCTCGTCACTCATGTATCGAAAGATAGATGATCGCCTAAGCGCGTATCACGCATGGCACATAACTGAAAGAAAGAAACGACCACGATTTTTCTTTTCAGTTTCAATGTAGCATGTGATTCACGGCAATAAATCCCGTGGTCTGAATCAAATTTAATGCCAATCAGAAACTCTTTTGTTCTAAGACGAATTTATCTGCGCTGAAACCAGTATTGGGCACACCCTAAGAATGCGTTACACCAGGATATCACAATAGCCAGGTGCAACAGAGGTATGACCTGTTAGCCATCAAGTGCAGAATCAGGCTTTAGAAGATGTCAGTGGTTGCTCCATCATAAAAAACAGGAAGCCAAACCAGCTAAACTAAAGATATACACGCACAAAACAACCCGGATGACAGGAAGTTATATAAACGCCCCGCTCGCGAGGGAATAGTTAATCCTTCACATCCCAGCGAAATTATTATCGGTGTGCGAAGAAAATCTTCCAAACTACACACTCTGACACTAATTTGATGCAATCCATAATTGAATAAAAAATAATTTATGGATGAAATTTCGTTACAATGACCGGTTCTCGTATAATCATCGAAGTTAAGCAACGTCGATCTGGTTAATACCTAGATGGGTGTCCGCTTGGGAATACTTGGGTGTGCGGGTGTTATAATGGATAACGGCTCGGAATTAAAAATCGGAGTTCCAATTTCAGTCTGGTTCGTTATATTTACTTACGAGCATACCTGTATGTATCTACCTCTTCCCCCAGCTATGGATTAATTAGTACAACTTGTATCGTATGAGTAAATCATTAATATCTTCCTTATGCCCATTGTTGGTGTCAAAAATATTTGAGGCTCACATAAGCACGAGTAAAAATTTAATATAAAATACATTTTATTTAAAAAATCAAAATGTAGTAGAAAATATAAATTTTGATAATGACTACACTTCTTCTATCAGCTTGTTAAGTTGAACTTCCAAGCCTTGGTTCAGTCTCCTCTCTTGTCAATCTGTACCTCCTAGTCCATTTAAAAAAAATATATCAGGCTCACCTTAGGGCCCACTTTGAGAATCACTGCTTTAAATAACCTACAAAAGGTTGACAAGCCGTAAGAAATAAGCCAATCTATGATGAAAATATGTTGCTTTTAAACATGTTGTTATTTCAACTATTTATATTGTTCGGACTGTTGATCTCATCTTTGTTGCCCTATTCATGACGTTTCGGCCGTTGTACGACCCGGCTTTCTTCAGGTGATTGCAATTTCGAACCGTTCAACGGGGTAGATTGTTCTAGTTCCACGTGCTATGCCTCTTCCGGATATCTCATTATCAGTTACCTCCCTTTCAACTTAACTCTCCAGGATTTTTGTTCACCTTTATGCCCAGGTATTGAACTCACAACTCATTGGGTCAAATCACTGGATTCAACCAGAGCTGTTATCCACTGGGCCAGTGTATAAAATTTTGGGACTTGTAAACCTGTTGTTTCAGTTTTCATTTTTTTACCCCAGCTCATATTACAATTCCATATTGTATTCATATCTATGCTTGACCGGCTTTTATGATTTTTATGGCCTAGTATATGCGCGGATTCCTTAAGTTTTCGTATTTTCTAGTAATGTTCTTTGTCTATTATTTCAAACTCATCTCACAGGGGCGGTTATTTCTCTTTTCCCTCCATATGTGGTCAGCCACACTTGACTTTTCTATTTTTCTTCGTGTTACTGCTTTACGGTGACCCTGGGGTGTACAACGGTCGAAACATCGTGAATATGGCAACAAAGATGAGGACAATAGTCTGAACAATGTAAATGGTGTAAATAGTTACAATAGCTTATCTCAGAAATATAGACAGGTAGACAGATATTAGAGTTGTTCTATACAAAAATATAAATTATGTTTGATTAGAAAGATATTTATGCCCAGTTAAACAAAACAAAACTACCCCAACCTGCGATAATTCTTCTCTAGAATAATTGAATAAGTTGAACTTGAGCGAAAAACGTGTATGTTTGAATATCCATGTGGGATAACAAATAGGAAATATTCTCTCATGATCTTGTATGCAAAGATTAGTTATAACAGTATTAAAACGACTCCTACTTCTGAAAATTCGTTCTAAAAAGAACAGAAGAAAACTAGTCATATAACCTATGAGTCTATTTTTTTATCAGTTATAAGCTAAAGTATTTTGAATTCTGTTGTGTTACAACGATAGAAACAGATATATGAACACTTCAACATTTTTAGCGCAAATGGCAAATCACTTTTGATCCATTCCTTACCTCGATAAGATTTAAACAACAAAAAGAAGAAATAACATTATTAATCAATCGAAATAAAAGCTTTTCTGGTGCCTACCAAGAAAGTATAAAATCTTAATTTTTGATTATCTCGGTTTTGACAAGTGTCCAGATACCCGGATATCCGGACACAACCTTGGATAAGCAAGAAGCACAATTGACAGAAATAAGCTGTGTTAGTCAAATATGCATGTTAGAGACCAAAGTAACAAAGTCAGCTGGTCACAAACCACTTGTCACTAAACATGTATTTTTTATTTACCCTGTTTTATTACTAAAGTAAACCAACCTTGAACGCATGAAAAAGATGACAGTACAAGATTTCCCAACTTAAAGAATAGTCTAAAAAATTAATCCATAAAAGAGAATTTGAATTTTTTTCAATATTCCTTGCAATATCAACAAACATTACAATAATTGTACAATGCAAGTACATAAAGTATTGCCTGATAAACGTCTTCTAAAGAATTTATCCTTTCACTAGTCTTTGTGTCATTCACGTTCTCAAAAAAAATCTACTGAGTGGTTAATGGTAAAAAAATGTTTCTCATATAAAATATTCATAATTTATCAAAATGTAATTTAAATATTTTAATAGTAAGAAGATCCTGGAGAAAGACTAAAAATTAAAAGCAAATTCACTGTAGTTACTGAAATTTTATCTTTTATTTTTAAAGAATATCTCACATGAAGATGTTTCTTAGAGAAATGAAAAAGTGTTCGCAAAACTTTCTACCTGCAGTGTACTCTGAAAATATGTATTCGACTATCTTTTAATATAGTAACACTCATTTTAATGGATCCTGTGTGTCTGAACTTTAGACAGTGATATACGCAGAATAAGATTCAGTGTAGCGAAATCATCACGTGAAAGCAAGTTTTGTGTAAGCGTTCATTTTGATCCGTTTGAAAGAGGTCCAGTTGTGGGCCTTCAAAAGGCTCGGTGTCATTTCGAAAAAATTGTTGCTCATGTTATGTATGATATACTGGTGGTACTTTGTTGTTGGCTGTAGTGGTCAAATTGATTGGCCAAATATTACAGAGGCGTTTTTCTAGCATCTAGACGTCCACGTTCGACAAAAGACAATTGGTGATGCCTCAGTTGGTATCGTAAAACGGTCATTTTAAAAGTCAAATGGCTTACTGCAGTGTTGCAGATTCTATTCTCGTGATAATGATTGCCTTTGCGTATGTGAGGCAGGCTTGATGAGCAACATCTTTTCATAGTGTATTCACCCAATATACATTCAACTCTCATTCGCCTTTCCTGATTGTGGAGGTAATTTCAAACAGCACACTGTTCATCTGGAAGATTGCTCAATCCGTTTGGCAGCCATTCGCTCAACAGAGAAACAGTTTGCTGTTTCAGCAGAATAATGCTTGCTCACATAATTCCCGTATTAGTCCATATTTTCTGAAATATGTCCGAGAATTTCCTTGGCATGCATAATCGGCAGACACGTCATTCATTGAAAATGTATAGGTCTTTATGCAACGACGCCTGATTTGTTTAACTAGTTCACTGAAAACCTTCGCTATATTACATGATGTCTCACAAGATGCAGGAAATAGTGTATCCAAAAGGTAAATATGATCATTTACTGTAATCCAGATATATATAATGTACGATTAATCTTTAAGCATACACATTTAGTGTATACACACACACACACACATATATATATATATATATATATATATATATATATATATATATATATAATATAATATATATATATATATATATATGAGAGAGAGGGGGGGAATGAGAAAATATACAAAGAATACCTTAGTCACTACGTTTTATATATAAGAAGCACGTAAATATTTACTAACTATATATATATATATATATATATATATATATATATATATATATATATATATATATAATCTCAAGAAGAAAATCATTTCGGTTATAATTTTTTTCGTGTATATCTCTATATATTCATCTCTTCAGACCGAAATCTTTTCGTAAATGGAGACAATTCCCCCGGACTGAGATATATAATAAATTTATCAAGTCAATCGGAAGTTGGAAAACTTTACAAATTTGACAGTCAGTCCTTGTCGGTATTGTTCAACAAGTTCCTTGTGCACTTTAGGTATTCCATAGAGTTTTACATATAAAATTGGTTAAATAGTCAAATTCCTTAGAATTTAGTTAGATAGTCTCGGTATGGATGTAATA
>OZ038475.1:125843151-125900651 GCA_964036315.1 Acanthosepion esculentum
CAAGATTAAAATAAATAACACTCGGAGAGGTTATTAGGAAAGCAATTCTTGTCATGTGTTTGTTAAAAGTTTTCATATTTGTACTGTTTTGGTGAAATGAATGAATTATTTTGTTTGTGATAAATCTATCATTAAAAAGTCATATTCAACATGACAAAGTAATATTTGAGTAAAACTTATCTTTAGTTTTCATTTACGGAGAGGTCCATTCTCACGTGTTCTCATGATGAGAGATTGTTGAAAAGTGGCCATATTCTAAATTTCCCGCCAGTAGAGTGATTTCTTTTTTTCTTTTTTTCTTTTTCTAGGGAACCATGGGAAATTATGTTTATTTTACTTTTCGTGATCGTGAGATCACTACACAATTTATATTTCTCGTGATCGCGAGATTGCTGCAGCTTTAACCTGGCCATGGTCATAACTAAAAAAAATTCTTTATCATTAACATAATTACGAGTAATTAATTAAAGTTTTCTAGTCTCTTCATAAGATTCATACACAGTATATTATCAATGATAATTAACAAGCTCGTATCTCAGACTAATTAGTGTAATAAGTTCGACTCTAGTTTGGCACGTTACTACGAGGCCTTCTGCTATACTAAGCTAATCTTAGAAAATAATTACTACAACATCCGAATGAATTTATATACGCCAGAATAAAATAGCATCATTGCAAATATGAATTTGGCTGCGACTTGTCTCCAGCTTGTATGATAAATGAGATTGTAATGAGTCCTGATAAAAAAAACATATAAAAATCAAATATATAAACAAAAAAAATTAAAATTAAAATAAGGCATTTGCGCTTTCCTTTAAGCCCGTTATAGCTTTCTCTCTTTCTCTCATATATATATATATATATATATATATATATATATATATAATATATCAACTAACAAGAAGGCAACCCTCAAATAAAAAGCAGCAAATACTGAACCCAGCCGAAAAACGCCGGAAATTTGCGGGACCAGAGCATAGTTATTTATTACTATAAATCTACCAAAATTAGACAGGCTCTGCGCATGACTTCCATTATAAAGGAAAGCAGGGAAAATAAAATAATTTGGGCCAATTAAAAACATTAACAGAAAGAGACTTTTGATGTTAGCCTAAACGAAGGTTCACATCATAGTCTCAGAGCCTAGACAAAAGGATATAAGCTCAGAGCCAATGTAAATAATGTTAATAGAATTAACATAAATACAAGATGCCCAGTTAATCAAATTTTGCAAAAACAAATACTAGAAAGAAATAAGAGGAAAACGATCTCAAAATATTTGGTAAAGTTTGCTAGGGGTTACCTCTGGGTGCGGTTATGGCTAGCGAGCTAATAGGGTTGATCATTCTTCTTCTATGTGCCTTCCCTGGCTCGCCACAATTTCTTGTCCTTTGTAGCTCTTAATAAGTTTTGGCCTTTTGCCATCTCTCTCAAACCCTGCTCTCATCTTTAATCCCTCCTGTGAGTATCAGATATTCCAAACCCTCTTTCTTCATTATAAACGCCAGTAATTTCAACTGTCTCTTTCCGATGTTAAGTCTCCTTTTTGTTGTCATTGTCTCTTGAACTTCGTCGTTGCTCACATGTTCGGTCCATGGTATTCTCAGTAACTATCTGTAGAACCACATTTTCTTATAATTCGTTTTATGCAAGATTTTGTAAATTTTAACTGAGTTTATCTTAAATAATTATAAGATATAACATAGATTTGCAACACTGGGGTAAAAGTAATAAATTGAAAGACCACTACTTGTATGTGTCCTGTCTCTTTAGGACATGTGCAGATGTGACTAATTAGTGACTAATTTGTTTAATCCTAGATGTGACTTATTAGTGACTAATTTGTTTGATCCTAAATGGGCGCTACATTCTTATGACCTAGCGCCACGCTAAACTATGTTTAGAACATGTAGCGCCTCAGAGGGAATTAATAATTAGTGATCTAATCAGGTTATGCATTACTTCTGAGTTGTGACTTCCATCATAACCTGGTGCCCAATACTTGTGACCTTGAACCAAGCTAAGTCTAGATATTTACAACTCAGAATTTTTTGTTGTTTCTTCTTCTTTGGCCTCCATCATCAGAACCTATAAATGTCTTCCACTTTTAACAACATTCATTTTCCAATACATACACTTGTCATTACCCTCTCAGTTTCCTAATCTTCTGATTCTCTGGTGCGGAATATCAGATACATCACCCCGAAGATTTTTTTCATTTGTTCTGCATTCCAGTTAACATGGCTTGCTTATTCCACCAACTATTCTGAGATGTTTCTTTTCAGACATTATTTTCCGTTCCTTGTTTTTGCCTTGCGGATGACTGCCTTCCACTTACTACTTCCGACCATCACAAAAATAATTTCAATGGTACAATAGAAACACCTCTACAGAATCGATCAGTCTTTTAGATTAATAGCCTCTTAGCAATCATCAACGTTTGGAAACTAGCAAAGTTATATACTGTTTTATAAAGAGTTCGTTACTTATCAAGATACGCGGATCAATATTAAGTTAATTCTCAGTATTTATATCCCTTCATTATTTCCTAATATTTCGATTCATACATGATTTTCAATTATTATTTTGCTAACGTTTATCTTAAATTATAAGACACAACACAGTAGCAGGGTTGTCACACTGGGATCCAAGTAATAAATTGAAAGACCACTTCTATGTGTCATGTCTTTTAAGGGCGTGAGCGAACATTGCTCGCCACAATTTCCTGTCCTTTCTTATTAAAGTTTTCGCTATCTCTTCTAACCCCTGCTCTGTCAACCATTTAGAAAAGCTCATTAGACAGGTTATGCGCTGCTTTTCTCTATCCTTGTTACCTTTAATATGTCATGTGAGTATCAAATTTTCCAAGCTATCATTCCTCATTTTGTGGCCTAGAAATTTAAATTGTCTCTTTCTGGTGTTAAGTATGTGTCTTTTTTGTTTCCACTTTCTCGCAAAATTTCGCCTTTTCAATCCATAGTATTTTCATCATCCATCAATAGAACCATATTTCTGTTTTTTTGTCTTTTCTTCATCTGTGAGGTGATTGTCCAGCAGTCATTACCAAAGAAAAGAACTGATATTACAATTCAGTACTACTCTTTTCTTTCTGTTGGTTTCTAACGATATTTTTTCTGTTTCTTAATACTTACGCCGACATAAAATGAAAAATGATATTGAATCAATTGCTAAGTCTGTAACTAGAAAAGTTAATTCACTCTGTCGAGCTAGACAATTTTTCTTACATAATTATAAGTCTACCTTTCGTACTTGCTGCTACATCTGGTCGTTACGTTATATATTTAGAGATTCTTGATGAAATTCAAAGAAGAATCTGCAATTTTATTGGTCCTGCCTGACATTTCGGCTTCAGTCACTTTCTCACCGCCGTAACGTAGGTTCCTTGTACCTTTTCCATGAATACTTTCATGGTAATTGTTGTGATGAACTTTCCTGTATGGTACCAAAACTTTATGAATTTAAGCACTGTACTAGATTGGAAGTTAGGTCTCATCACCTTACAGTTGAATTGGTTGTAACCGTAAGTCCTATGCTAACAATTTCTTCTATCGTCGTTTTTGCCTGTAAAACTCTCTTCCGGTTCCTTGCTTCCCTGTCAAATTTGATCTTCAAAAATTTAAATGCAATGCTAATTGTTATCTTCTGTCTGAATTCTTGTTCTTTTATTGTTTTCCCTCCTTAATAGTATATAAACCCTTGCGTCTTAGTGGCTTCATTGCCTTGGCTGGGTAAAATGATAAAAAAACACTTTGCTTAGCTTCTGGGAGACATCCTTCTCTATCTCAATGCGCCTAACCAAAAAGAAAGTTACTCAGTTTCTTTAAAAAAAAATAAAATAACCCGAAACACACAAGCATCAAAATTCAAAATTTGCTAGCACTAGCTTTTTAAAATCCTGGAACTTATTTTTTTCAATATATTGTGATTATTATATTTAAAATTCTCATTTTCTTGGTTTTTGGATGAAAACATGGATTTACTCACATCCTTCTGGCCTCAGGTTACCCACATCATTCAGGCACCATTTTAACCTATTTTGAGTAATCCTTTCATGTGAAATTATCCAAAGATCAGTATGCATTAGGGTGTCCAAATTTCTTAAATATTTTTTTATGTGTGCCGTGTCCGTTCAATCACAATTATAGCAAGAATAACGGACATAATTAAAAGGAACAAAAAGGGAAAAAACTACGATAATTAGCAATAAGAAAAAAAAATAAAATAGAACGACAAAAGTGAGCGAATAGTAACGCCTTCCAGTAATATCCGCACTAGTAATACTATTCAAGTAGTAATTACCCAATAGTATAATGATCAGAAGAGCATCGTAATCCGTGAGGAGCGATAACCGATTATTATTATTATTTCTGTTTTTATCTCATTTTTTATGTCTGTTCTTTTTGCTGCAATTAAATGTTGTACTCCTTCTTCAATTTAATATTTTTATATTATTTTTTTTATCGCTTTCACATTGATATAATCTTTGCATGAACTGTGACACCCGCCTCTTTTCAGTCACGACGCCAAATGTGACGTCGGTCCTTTGTGACGGGCTAACCCTGGGACATCGATTGAAGTCTTGTTGGGTTCTAGTACCAACTTGTCGTACTCGGCTCGCTTCCAACGCCTGGTCACCGAAGCAACTGCTTTGATCTCGATTCAACCTACCCACGTTGTGATTTGATCTTAGGCTGACGAGATCAATCAGACGTCGGGCCGTAGTGCCAGCCGAATCCGGGTCAAGGTGATACTGCACAATAAATGTAGACAAAAAAAACAAAAGCACAAACAACAACTTCAAGGCGAGCGACTGGTTAGGAATAGTGATTAATTTTATGTCGGTTTGTTGAGTTACAGGAGTGCGTCTCTCTCTTTCTCTCCCAGCCCGAAGAAAAAAAAATGTGGATTGTAACACTTTTTGCTAGTTCTGGATATCTGTTTTGTTTTTCAATAAAGTCGGCTCTGGTGGAAAATATAAGTCAGACTTCTATAATTTGTTCTTGGTTAGAAGTCTAAGTCGAAAACTTGCTTTGGTGAGAAATCTAAAGTCGGACTACAAACGAATTTGTTCTTGGTTAGAAGTCTAAGTCGGAAGGCATGGAATCGTGCGGTCACCCGTGCGAGGCGTTATCTTCCGAGTCCTGGGTCTTGGGCTCGACTGGATCTCTCTGTGAACTGCACTGCACTCTCTTACTGTACTGACTGTACTCTCTCTCTCTCTCTCTCTCTCTGTACTGACTAAAACACCCGAAGACGTTTGCTTATATGGACGCCGATCAAAACCTGGCGTGGGATCGGACGTGGTGTGGCCACCACGTTGATTTCAAATCCCCAATAAGGATTTCCTTTGTTTTCGGTCAGAAATATTTATCATTTTCCATTTTTGGAAATCTTCTTCCACTCCCACCCTCTTCTGCTCTCATATGGGTATCTCACCATACTTTAGAGGGCGTCAACGGTTTTCCCACTTCCTCGCAGTAACATCTCATACCTATCCTCTCAATGGGCGGTGGCAGGCCTCCTCCCTGCGTCACATGATCACCTCCGCCTGTCTATTCGGCCAATAGGCGTCAAATGATAATCTCAATTTTTATCCAACTTCACGGCATATGGAATTCCTCAATCAAGTTTTTCGCCAACATTAAGTGGACGGAATTTTGGCGAAAATTGGGTTAATTAAGAAAGACACAATAACATGGCTTTTGTTATCACAAACGAATTTCAACAGAACACAGATGTCCTGTCCAGCCGACATCTCTTCAATCCAGGGCCGGACTCTGTGTGCGGTCGGCAAATGACCCATTAAATCATTTCCCGATAACACAAGTCTTGGCCACCATGACACAGTTAATGTTTATCTGCCCAAAAGCTCTGGGATTCATCAACTAATTTTTACGACAATAACCATCAGAATTTTCGCCATTCCACTACCCAAAACAACATCGCTTTTGTGGGTGGCCTTTTTCCTTCTTTTCTAAGTTGTTAAGTCTTGTCCCTCTGTTTCTTTCTTTTCTTTCTCTTTTTCCTTCCTTTGTCCTCGCAGAGAATTTGGCATATCTCAGCATCAAACTTCAGCGAGAAAGTAAAAATGATTATCTTTATTCGCACTTGAAAATAACAAAACAAAAAATCTTTTTCACCGATCCCCTGTTTTGGGAAAATAACAAAACAAAAAGAATATCGCTCAGTATGTCTTTCGTTATATCTATCGGTTTAAGTAATCCCCGTAATTAACTTCTGTGGTTAATTAATTGGTTAATTAACCTGCCGTTTCTAAATAGTGTTACAAACAGCAAGAATTGAAAATAAGAAAGTTACCTATGACTAGACTTGAATCTCGGCTCAGATATCGAGGACCACATTGGAGCAGAGACAACTATTTCTGTCATGACACAACCCCCTTCACAGATTAATCGTTTCAAAACATTTTATTTTTCTTTCAATAATGTCTTTATACATGTTGTAGTAACGCACCTATAGTAGAATGAACTCTTCCTCCTCTCTTAAATACTAACCTGCGAGACTTCCTTTGTGAGCAGCCGAAACGCAGTCCTTAACTGTGTGCGACTTCTGTCGAACTCTCTGCTTTGGCAGAGAGGATACCGAACGAGGCTTTGTCGAAGGGAAAAGTTTCGTCCGGGGAGGCAGACAGGCCCTGAACCCGTTTATGCGGGTTCTAAGGCAATATTTTTGTCGAGCCTACGGGCTCGGAGAACACACGGTAAACTCGGCCTTATGCCACATACATCCCTCGTGGGAGGATGCTGTTAATTATAGCAGCCGAGACGCAGTGTTAACCTGATCGTTCGGACGGACACTTCTATCTTCTTATTACTAACACTCTTACTTTGTATATATCTGTTATTTCAATACACTTGTTCAACCTACCTTCGTCTTCCGTGTCTTTCTTTCTGGCCCCTAAACAGGCCACAACAATACAAAATATTCAAATCCGGAATATGCTACAAATGAAAATTGGTTTCCATCCTAGATTATGACGCATTCGTGATGGCGCTTCGACGTGGTGTAATGGTTAGGAAGATTGTCTCGGTAGATCACATTACGACTGATTAGTGAGTTCGATCCTCACTGTTTGTTCTATACTTGCAGCCTTGTACCACATCTAAGCTAAGCTTAGAAAATCTCCATAATAGGTAACTTATCTTGGCTGTTTAGATCCATTACGACTGAATACTGAGTTCCAAATTTTCTGATTTGTATAACATCTAAGCTACGCTTACAAATTCACTATACACCTTGACATGTAATGGTCAGCAATTTTGTTTTGATCTATTACGTGTAGTAAGTTCCATCCACATTAGGTGTTCCACACTTTCAGCTTTGTATTACATCTAAGCAAAGCTTATGACACATTCGTTAGATCTTAAGTTTGATGTACGTATTGCCTCATCCATGAACAGTAAATATTGCCTCATTCATGAATAGTAAAAAGATAGAAAACAGATCTTTCTTCTTTTTTATAAAATATTTTATAGCTGTGTCATCAAACAAAATTTGTTTTTCATTATAATATAAAATGTATCTTCATTAAAATATGGCGAACAGCTTCAATAATACACAACAGTGAAAAAAATAACTATATTTTAGAAAATAATAAAGCAGTTCTCTTTTACACTATTTATGAGGATTCTTATTTAAAAAAATAAGTTGGGAAAATGATCGACAGTGTGTTTCAACAGAGAGATGCTGAGAATATATTGGATTGAACGTGTTTCTATAGGAGAATTCTGCGAATACTATTTAAATACTACTGCCATATATGGTCTAGTGCTCCCACTTTCCATTTCGAGGTCCTCGAGAAAATCCAGAGACGGTTGGTCTTGATCTGGTATCTCGTCTGTAGTCGCTATCTCACAGACGTGCTGTAGCTTCCCTCTCTCTTTTCTACAAGTATTTTCATGGCAACTGCTCAGACGAGCTACTTTCATTGATTCCCAAACTGCATGAATTTAAGCGTGCTACTAGGTTGGCATCTCCGTCTCACCCTTTCAGTGTCGAAAGGGCTAAATGTAACCATTTCTTCTACTCCAACAGCTTCTTCTCTCGCACTTCCCGACATTGGAACACCCTTCCTTCTAGTTGCTTTCCTTGATAGCTATATTCTTCAAATATTCAAATGTAATGTCAATCGATATCTTCTAGTGCCTTGACCTTGATACCTCTGCTTCTCTTTATCCTTTTTCCCAAACACTCCTCTTTAATCTTGCTCTCACTCTCTGTAACCCCTTGCGTGCTAGTGGAACTCCCGCCTTGCTTGGGGCGATTTGCTTAAGAAAATGAAAACTAAAAGGAGACAAATACTTAAAATCAGCAAGAGGCAATTGAAATATCTAGGATACACAATGAGAAAAGGGGGCTAAAAAATGAAACGCTCACAGTAATTTTTTTAATTACTAAACAGGAAAAAAACGGATAAACCTTTACTCCTGTCCGAAAGACCGCGGAGGAATGTGAACCAGATTATAGGCCAACCAATCACTGAAGGAAGGATGAGCAGAGAGAAATGGTGTTACCTATTTAGTCTGGATTGCAGAGAAAAAGGAGGATAGAAAATTCAAACGTATCTTAGGGTTTGGAAATTATGGAGAGCCTATGATCACCTATGTACTGAAGGAATACAACACACAATGTTTCATTAATATTTAATGATATTGATCTAACAGTGTTTATCTGCCACTTGCTATGAGTGAATGGTGTGCATTTTTTGATAATGATAATACAATTTCTACTGGAAATAGCTTGCCCACGTACTAAGGGAAAAGACTTATTAAAAAAAACAATTGTCTGCTTAGGGAGAAGTATTTAAAGAATTGGCACTGTCCGTCAGAATCCGTTTGAACTAAGAACTGGTTTACCATGTTTTACTTTTAAATTTACTTCGAGTTCGTTTAGCTATGTAAAGAGGAGTTTCGAAATCATGTTAGTAGATCATAATATTCACAAATTTCAACCTATGATCTGTTCGATGTCATTCTTGTTAAATAGGAAAAAAACCGCATATTTTTAAGCATCCGTAATATTCTTTACTCATATAAAATCAACATTAATAATTATTAATGGTTTTATAGAATTAATATCTCCTGTACAAACAACTATAGCGACCTTCCCATCGTCAATTTGCAAATTGAGCTTTTTTTTTTATCTGTTTTCAAAGTTAAAATAATTAATGTTTTATTACAAATAAACTAAAACCACGATATTAGATGTATTTCTGCGTCCATTTAATCACCATAAATTTATTATTATTATTATTCGCACATTGGGTATTGGCATCAAAAGTAATGGCTATCTTACACAGGAGATTAAGCGACAACACTGTTCACTAGCATTTATTCTATCTGTTTTCAATAATTCCCATAGTTTACATGTTCTTCCTCCTTTAATAATTTTGATTTCTACTTTCCTCGGCTTTTCGAGAGCGTTACCTGTGTTCCGATAACTCTGTATACCAGGCTGCCTTTTTACCGTGATTAAAAAAAAAGAAATATATATGACTTCTTGGTCCTCGTTCTCGAAGCGAGAACTTTTCAGCCTCTTCTCCCTATAAACGTTATTACAATAAATACGTTCTCTTTCTTATCTATAGAGGAAGACTGACTCGACAGGAATAATATGGATTCAATTCAATCAAGTTGCTACTTTTTGATTTATCTGTACATTATTGGCTGACTTGTTTATTTAGTACTTCTGGTCGCCTCCATTATTGGCAAAATAAAGCTTCTTTTTTTTCTTTTTGTCTTTTTTTTTCTGGTTTGGCGTGTAACTGTTGTACACGAATTAATAATCCTGTAAGTCAAGGTTTTAAATAAATATGTTTTTCTTAACTTTGCTCGAAATGACATTTAATACAGTTCTCCACAATGAATTGATAATCTTTTTTGATACTTATTTTAAAATAATTTGAAGAAAGATAAAGCTTCCAACTTAAAGACTCAATAATTGAGAAATTGATTATATTTAAATTCCACTCGCTAATTGTAAGCGTCATGTATAGAGAACTTATGATATTGATAATATATATACAAACATATCATATGAAATACAAGCATACTTAATTCAATAGTATTAAATAAGGTTTATTGGATAACACTGAAATACATGAAAGTATAAAAAGAAATGGTAAGTTCGATCGAAGGCAAACAATAATTGAAACAAAGCAAGTTCAGTCGACCAATGATGACAATTCCAGAACAACGTAACTATAAACAATTTTTTTTTTCTATCCTCTACCAGCCGCTATGATGAAGAAAGCATTACCTCGAACCGTCGCCAGTGATTTTGAAATCATTTTGAAAGTAAAACGAATTGATTATGCAATCATTTTCTAATTTTCTCAAGTTAAAGAAATTAAATATTTTTAATATTTTCGCAATTACTGATTGCTTTCTTATAACTAATTTAAATAAAACCGGGTGTTAATTTTTTTTTTCTTTTGTGTTTTTATTGATTTCATGCTATAGTCTATGTAGACGATGGAAAACAGAGGGAACTTCGGATTACTTCTAAATTGAACTAATATTCTGGCTCCTTTTTGTGTACCAGGGCTTAACTAGCCAATCTAACAGATCGTTACTATTAATTTCGAGCCTTAGAAGGTGCCTCACACATTTTGTCTTGTAGCTGAACTAATTAATATCTGTATATTAAAATTAGTTCAGTGGATCAGTTATTGTCAGAATTGTCTCGCTGCTTATAAACATAAAAATCCCCTATAATTGTGACCTTTGCAACAGATTAAACTAAATTTATCTAAAATCTATAGATATCTATATTTAAACGTCCATATTCTAAATATCTAAATTTGAGAATTTCAAATAAACGGGACCGTTAGAATAAAAGGTGGGCATGAAATTATTTTATAATTTGTTTACTTTTTGTATTTTCATATATTTGAAATTCTTTTATAATTTTTTTTTTTTTTGTATTTTCAGTAATGTAACATTTTGTCCTAAAATATCGCAGCCTAAATTAACTGTTGGGTGGAAAATTCCTGTATTGTTTTGTTTTTAGTTTTGTTTCGTTTTTTCTTTTTTTTTTTTTTTTGCTTTGATTTTTAGTTTTGTTTTTTCAGGTTTGTTTCATTTTTTATTTGTATTTTGTTTCCTTTTTTTGTTTTGTTCTTTTGTGCGTGTTTTTGCCTCTTAGAATGAAATTTATAAACATAACAAAGTCAGATTATTACTAAAATAAACATATTTCAAACAGCGAAACTCAGATATTTTAATGCGACTTTATTTAAAAATTAATTTCACATGAAAGCATGAAATAAGGCTTAAACTTGAGAATTCGCAAAGCCTGACCAGATTCTGCTAAATTACATGATAGTATAAATGGAATATAGTTTCATGACATAAAAACAAAATCTCTTCCTATCTTCTACATAATTTACATTTCGTGATTTCGAGTCTCATAACCTTCAATCAAAAATTATGATTTACACTCGTTCCACAGCAAATCACACAAAATTCGCTGCCAGTTGATTCCCACTCGGTTATTAAATCTGAATTTTTCTTAAGAAAATCCAATTAGAACATTTTTCTAAGTGATTAATTTTTGATGATCTATCATTTTTGGAAATCTCTTAAACACTGATTTCGATTGAGTGGAAATGAAAATAAGTACACGCTCGGTATAACCCGAATAGAATCCTAACAATAATCATGTCCAATTTATTCATTCTTGAACAATCTGTCCTCACACTTCGTGAGTAATAACCAATCTACATTGAAATTATTTGGAAATTTTCTTTTATAACAAGTAATAGATGATACTTGATTTACTGTATGCAAATATTGATTTACTTATCAAGCATAACATAGATGTGGCACAAAGCCACAAGTGTGGAACACCTAGTGAAGATCGAACTCACTATGCAGTCATATTTCATTTCTGCAATGAGTAATTATCAATGTTCTTGTATTATTTCGAACAGCTGTTCTCATCTTGTTTGATAATGATGTTGTTTTTAGACACAAAGTTTCCACCATGTACCTTCTGGTCGTCAACATCAATGGACACTCGATGATGACCAGAGGGTATATCGTCGAAACGTTTTGTCTATAATAACATCTATATCAAGCAAGACAAGAACAATATTTCGAACTAACAAAGATATATACAAACTAAATAAACGTTAAAATCCTTTTAATTTCAAAATAACATCATCGCGTCTTTTGAAATTAAAAGGATTTTAACGTTTATTTAGTTTGTAAAAAAATGTAGCAACATGATTCCGCTACATGACAATTTGCAAATGTTTTTAAAAAAATTTGACTAAAGATTTTGACCCTGAAGATGAACGATGATGTTCGAAAGTACTTGGTTATCGGACGGACAATATTTATTTCGATATAATTTTCAAATAAAAAGTCTCATTAGAAAATATGAGAAAATTCAAAAGAAAATATGCAGGTCGATGTTGTCTTTAACATTCAAAACAACATGTTTAAAATATATATATATAATTACTGCTTTTATACAAATATTTATACATACATATATATATATATATATATACACATACATGCATACATTTATATGCTTCATATTAATTTTTCATATAAGCGTAGATCCCTTTCTGAAAAAAAAGTCAGGCATTTAATACAGTCTGCTAAGTTGCAGATTAACAATAAAAATCCGTAAATAAAATGTAAAAATTAAAAATATAATACTTCATACGCATTCAGTACTACTTAAGTATCATCCAAGCGGAACCATCGGTAGGAGAACAAATATTACAATAAAAAACATTTGCATCACACTTCCCTTTATTTTATATATGTTTTTGTGTGCATTCAATAATCTTAATAATAATCCTGTCTATATTGTTAAACCTGTTAATATAGCCATGAGCTGGATGTGACAGGAGATATTTCTCATCGTTTACAAATGCTGTGATAATCTCCTATCTTTTATTCAACAAAAGTCGTTTTCGTTGTAATATAGATATAGCCAGCTCCACCTTCGAGCCCAAATTTTATAGCAGGTTTTGTTTTTATATTTTTGTTGAATATCAGCTACATTTTCCTCGACGTTCCCAGTGTTATTCTTATATTTTAACAGTTTGTTAGAGAGCCGCTCTTTAAATTATCTTTACTTGGCACCTATATAGGCTTTGTCTTTGGCTCTTTCGCATCATTCCACATCACTTTAGATGATTTCTCTTGCCTGACATTCCCACGGAGTTGGCAGACCCCTCGCTTTTTATAATTGCAAATTCTTATTGTTAGCTGATTGTGCATGTAACACTTTTCTACTATACCTTTTGATTATTCTCTCCATCTTAGGCATACAACTATAACCTAGATTAATGGTTTTTCCGTTCAGTATTTTATACAACACATTCTTTGACAAAGTGCTTTCCCAAAAAAAGATAGATATTTAGAGTGTGATTGGACAGTCTTTTACTTTTTTCATATAAATGCTCTTTGTTTTTATTTCACAGGAAAGACCACAAACCTCTGGTAGTTTCGTATTTCTCAATGTTGCTGCTAGTAATCGGTATTCAATTTAAAATTCTAATGTTAGCCATCATGGCAGACATATAATTATTCATTCTAAGACTGGCGCAAAACTATGTTCACCCAAATGCTACACAAAACTAAATTTAGGGAATATCTGAATAAAAACATGATATTTGTCAAACTTTTGTCATGTCTAAAGGAAGCAGTTCCTCCGAGAACAAAATCGCGTTAAAACTATTTCCAAATATTTTTTCTTAAATAGCAACTTTTTGGGTGTATAATAAAGTGGTGTCAATTGATGTAAAAGATAGGAATGAAAAAAAAAACAATTTAAATTGTATTTAAGTCCTGCAGAAAAAAATAAATGTTAAAAATAAAACATGTCGTGAAATCTTTTCATTGTTCGTTAAATTAAATAATCAGAAACGAGCAAAAAAATAGATTTCTGTGTGGAAAAAATGTACTTTCACCTTCCAAATTTTGTTTTGGTAGCAGGCAGAAATGAAAGTTGTCATAGTTTTGTTTGCTCACTCATTTTGCCCCCTCCATTCGCTGATGAGTAGTCGGCAATATTCCCTACTGGGAACAATAAAAATTTTCCTATACATACCCCACACATTGCGTCATTTTATTATAATGATCAAACCTTCCTCATAGTGAAAAGATGACTTCTGATTTTCAGTGAAAAATCGAGACGGTGCGACTTTGCTGTCCACTTGGAAACGACGACTGTAGCACACCCAAACGTCAGCGCGAGCCACAGAGTAGTTAGCGATAATGACACAAATAGTCATCAAGTCATTTGACAGGATACGGCACTTAGATCTATTTGTGAAGTATATTTGTATAATCCAGAACTTAGAATGCATGCGTATAGAAAAGTAATAGTAGAATAGGACGAAGTCGAGAATGTTTCTTCTCATCGGATTTATTCAGTCTCTACAGGGAGTCTATCCTAAGTGAGTAGGATTTATTATCGGTGTGCAAAATCTTACCAGCATATAATACGCAGATGATACTGTGATGATAGAAATCACAGAAGGAAAATTAGAGGACCTCCTAGACAAGGTAATAAAGAAAAGAGTAACCATTAATTGTAAGATAAAATATATGGTTTTCAGCAAGAGAAAATGCCAAAGATGCAAGCCAATAATTGAAGATGTCAAGGTCAAACCAGCTCAGAAATCTGGGAAGTGTTTTAACAGAGGATGGAGAATGTGATATCGAAATCCGAAGGTGGATTGGTATAGCAAAAGTTGCCTTTCTAAAAGTTAAAGAATGTCTCAAGAAGCAGGAAACTTTCGTTAAAAACTAAGAAGTTTTAATTAAAATGAGAACGAAATGGACATTTATACTTAAAATGAGAATAAGACAGTTAAAGTTTCTAGGACACATGATGAACCAATTGTTCTTTGAGAATATGACTCACTCGGGGCATTAATTGTAAGACGAGCAGAAGAAAACAGCGTATAATTGTTATAGCATACCTACGAACGATAATGGGTATGTCTCTATTCACACAGATACTGTAGTAAATACTGTATGTTGGTCTGCCCTCAGAGATTCATGGTGGAATTCACTTGACTCACTTCTACCAGTTGACTACTTCTTCTACGTGCCGCTGGCAAATCTTATGTGTTGTTCTTGTCCTAAGTATTATCATTCATTAGCAACCTTCGTTTGATTATTCTATTCCGTAGACTTCCTTAGGGTACAACAGTAACCTAGCGTACGGTTTGAGCAAATGGATGATAGAACAGGGAGTAAATGGTTATAGTATGTAAACGATCAGTGAAAAGAGCAACGAAGAATAGGAAGTAGTGAAGAATCATAAACGCTATTGCACATAAAAGAAATCATCTTTGCTTGTCTCAATTACTTTTTAAACATTTTTATTGATAGATGTAAAATCGTTAGAATAAAACTAAATACTCGATAATAAAATGCGTTGTAGCACATTTCAAACATTCAAAACAACAAATGTATAGTTACATTGTTCTTTTTCTCTTTGTAAACAGCGTTGTTTTCTTTTTACTGTGTCTGTTGTTAACGATTTTCCAAATCTCTCTTTCTGCTAAACGCGTGTAATGTCTCAACCTGCAATTCATGCATAAACATTGACAATTTTTATTTCGAAACAGTCCTGTGTAAAATAAAACAAGCAAGACAATGAACGCTGATAAAAGACCTCAAAACCCGTTGGCAAATAGCGCCAGAGATCGATATGGTAGTAAACAATGGTCAATTGGTGTTCGATAGACCGAAAGTATGCCATGTTTTAGTCATGTCGATATTGAACGGCAGAATATTTATCTAAACATAATTTTCCTTTATTTTCTCTTCCACATATTTAATTCTTCCTCTCCTACTCTCTTTGTTCTATTAGAGATGTTCTTCTCTATTCTCTTCTCTCTCGCCTCCCTCCCCTATATTCTATCTCTCTTTTTATTGCTCTTCTTTTTTCTACTCGTCCCTATCGCCCTCTCTCTTTTCTCTTGCCTCTCTCTCCTCCCCATATTCTCCCTCCCCTATATTTTTCTCTCTTCTTTTTTTCTTTTTCTATATCTCTCTTTCCTCTATTGTCTCTCCCCACTATTTTTCACTCTTTTTTTTTCTCTCGTTCTTAAATAATCTTTCTTTCCCCTCTTTCTCTCCGTTTCTCTCTCCCTCTCTGTCCTCTTTCCCCATTCGACGAGGAGAGAGAGAGAGAGACATGACAGAAGATCGAATGGGAACAAGTGCTTTATTGTTCAATGTAACTTTTTGCACAATACGGGGCATATGACTCCATTTACTTTCACTTTTTCTACTCATTCAATAAGTGATTGGATGAATATCGGCAAAATGCTACAATCACGACATATCAATATCGTTATATTGTTCAAAAATGCATATGTTACTATATTGATTCATTTATTTTAATAATAATTATGATCGTGTTCTTACGTATTGGTAATTATATATTTGAGCCGTCTTGCGCTATATGCCAGCTGCCCCAAACATGTTTGAACGGATACAGTTTTTTAATCTTTTTAAAGAGAAATTGCATATTCACCTGATTATATCGACAAGAACAGTGTTGCCATGTTTAGTTTTCTAGTGAATGCTTTAAGAATTTTTGGTTAACAAATAGGCCTAATTTCTAATGTTTTGCAATATCAAAGCAATGTCATGGTTTTGTTTTGTGAACCATGTTTTGGAAGGGTTTCGACGTTTGTTCCCGGCCATCAGATGGTTATGGAAGCGAATGCAAAAGAGATGTCTTTTTACGGTGACTACAGGAAGTCAAGCAGCCGGCGGAAACCCCGTTATTGCAGAGTTTCTTTTTATTATCTATTCTTTCTCCGAGTCTTGCTTAAGTGAGGAATTTGTATGATAAATCCTGAGACTCCATGTCAACTTTTCAGCTATATGGTTGCAATTTCCGTTTTGTAACCACGAATGTATCATCCTAATTAATCGTCCCCTATCATAGCAACGTCCTGGGTATGACGATAAACTACATCCGCGTCCTGGGTATGACGATAAACTACGTCCAACAGCAGGGATTCTGACAATACATTTTTGGAAAAATAATGTTGCCAGCTGTACAATTTTGGAAAAATATTACCGTCTATATTTTTATTTTGATAGAATAGTGTTGCCGGCTATACATATTTGAACAAAATTACCAGCTATAGATTTTTGGAAAAAATATTATTACCAGCTATACGTTTTTGGAAAAAAAAAATATTACCAGCTATACATTTTGGAAAAATAATATTACCAGCTGTATGTTTTGGAAAAATAATATTACCAACTATACGTTTTTGGAAAAAATATTATTACGAGCTATACATTTTTGAGGAAAAAAGACGTTACCAGCTATACATTCTTGACGAAAAAATATTAACAGAAATAAAAATTCTTTTTCTGCATTAAATGACCCATTGAGGTTGATATGCCGTAAAACAAACCAAACCAAACCTATCATAACAAGTAAGGAAAAATGGACTGCATATGTCAACGTTCAACGCAAAATGCAGTAGATTGACAAAAATAAATTTCCACAACCAAAAAAAGGGAAGAAAGATAATGTTGTGCGTGTGGTGGAATCGTCAGAGTATTATAAATTTATATTTATAGGTATTAAAATGCAGTGAAACAATAAATGCACATTTATTCGTCCAACCTGTCTAAAAACGTTTGGTTGAAATGCGCCCTGCAATTCATAAAAAAAAGTATTGTTTTGTTTAATGACGCAAGGCCGCATGAATATCAAAGGAAACAATTTTGGAATTTGGATGGTCTCTTCTACCCAACCGGCCAACAGATCACCTTTTTCTATTTTTTTGTTTCGTTCGCTTTGATATAAAAAAAACAACTTTCACTGATAAAAAAGCAGATTCAAGAATTCGTCAATACCGGTTCCCGTACCATCACTGAAATTAAGCAACATCGAGCCTAGTCAGTACCTAGATGGGTGACTGCTTAGAAATATCAGGTGCAGTAAGCTTGCATGTGAAGGTGATATAATGATTAATGCGTGGGGCACCTCGAGGCGGTGTAATTGTTAGCAAGCTTGTCTCGCTAGTACAATTACGACTGAGTAGTGAGTTCGATCCTCACTGGGTGACCCCTACTTTCGGCCTTGTGCCACATCTAAACTACGCTTGGAAAATCACTATAAGCCGAGTTCCAAATCCAGCTGGGTTCGTTAGATTCACTTACGTGCATGTATACTTGGGAAAAGTATAAATCTCTTCACCCCCCAGCTATGGGTTAATTAGTAAAACTTATATCGTTAAATCAATATTATCTCAAAAAGAAAAGAAAATTCGTACAATCTAATATTGTCTGGATTTAAATAACTTGCAAATGAGTAAGCCGTAGAAAACGAATCAAACACTGGAGAATTTGTCGAAATCTTTTCCATATCAAAACTTACAGAATTTTGCTCAAAAGTTATAGAATAGTTGCCTGGTAAGTGACAATCATTGCCAATAATGGTGAATATATAATTGAATAAAATGTAATTGGATTTATATTTTTAAGAATAAAATTAAACAAAAACGAAAATTATTTATGTCTCAACCTAATATTTCTGTTTCCACTGATGGTGGTTGAATGCATGGAAAATTTGTGTTCTTTTTTCAGATTACCTGTATCTCATCAGAGGAGCGTCTTATTCTCTATCGTCTTATGAACAGGAAAAAACATAATTCTCAAAGTAACACCATAGTTTTCCACCCAAGCTAGGTAACATGTTCTGCTCACCGTAAGTCTTTTGTAGCATTGTTTCAATTTTTTTAGTCCTATGTTAGTGACGAAATTGCTCCAATGTACATTAAAAATGATTCAGAGGCATCGCTGGTGGAATGACTAGAGGAGGCGAAGGTGTACTTTGTAAACGACCCAGCCACAAAATACGCCATCATTATATTTTTTTTAACTGATTTCGTGCAACTATAATCAAAATATCGGACACTTTCTATTGTTTTTATTTAAAATAAAATCAACAGAAAGAGAAAATTTATAAAAGGCTGGGTGACTGAAGTCTTGGGTAATACAAAAAACTAAGAAATGTAAACAAAGCAATTTCTAAAGAATTATTGGATTTTTTTTTTATATAATCGCAAAGTCATTTGAAGCTGTGAAATTTCGATTTGCAATAGTTACTGATGTGGATTTTACCAATAAGAAAATTTATACCTGTTGGCTGTTTGGAATGAGAATTTCTGCGGTTGTAATTTACCAAGTAGGATGAATTACAAGTTGTTGAAGGAGGACTTTAAGTATAATATTAACCGTTCCTTTATAAGGAAATATTTGACATTCAGTGACCGAGCAGCCAGCACAAATACCGACTGGAATTTATAACATTTTTCAGGAGAATATATTTCTCAAGACCAGTCATTTTTTTCGGTATTGATAAAGGATTTCTTCTTAATAGTCATGGTTATGACGATAAACTACATCCGGCAGAAAGGCCTCTGATTGGGAGATTGGTGGTTTTGAGGAACTTGGAACCACCTCTTAATTGCTGTTGTTCCAGGTCCGCTCTGATCCGGCGTGGTAGTACCTGTTAGGATCCCAGCTATGGACAAATAGTGAACCACAAATAAAAACAAAACTCTATGAAAGTATAAAAATTGCATTTTATAGTAAACATACCAGTAATACGTTTTTATATAAAAAATGACTAACATTACATTTTAAAAGCAAAATGACCAACAATAAACTGTATTGACAGCATACAATTGCGTTCACATTATTTAGATTTTGGCATTAAATATATATATGCACAAAAGCTGAGTATCATCTACCTTATATCATATTTTTATTACTTCAACGGTCCCAAGAAAATTAAATTTCGGCATTAAATGACCCATGAGGAATTGATATGCCGTTAAACAATCAAATCAAACCAACTTCTCATTGGACACATTTTAAGAAAATTATTTGGTTTACATACTGCTTCGAAATAGACATCTCGGAAATGACGTTTCTTCTATGTGCCGTGCCCCTTGAGACTAGCGATCATAGCTCTCCACAATGTCCCGTCCTTTGTAGCTCTTAATAAATTTGTTTTTTTTTTCGCCATTTCTCCTAAACCCTACTCTGCCATACATTCCCTCAAGCTCGCTAGGTAGTCTCTCTCTCTCTCTCTCTCTCTCTCTCTGTGAGTATAAAATTTCCAAAAAACACTTTCCTCATGATCTGCCTCAGAAATTTCAACTATCTGTTCCTGATGTAAAGTATAAGTGTCCTTTTTGTTTACATTTTCTCTTTTTCGTTGCTCACGTTCTGTCCATGGTATTCTCAGCATCCTCCTGTAAAACTACATGTCTGACGCATCTAGTTAAAATTTAATTTATTTCCGACGAATATTTTCTTTATCAGATCCTTGATTTCTGTCACAACTTTTAATTCAAATATCCACCAAACGTTAAAAAAAACTAATGAGTATTTGATGTGGAAATATGATCGTGTAACTGTCCAAAATATTTGTACCATGAAAAACTGTAAAAACAAATAAAGATAACAGTGGCAATATATTCGTTGCCTTAGCTTTAAGTGTGACATATGCAGCCCGAACAATTTTTTCTATTCTTTGGTTTATAAGATAAAGTATATCGTTATTTATTGTAGCTATATCCAATATGGATGTTCGTTTGTGTGCCTACATTTTCTATAGTATGGAAAAAGATCTTCAGTTACTTCGAAAACCAATCTTATTTTAATTCCCATTTCAATCTATTTGTCTTAACGATCGTAGAGTATTTGACTCATAATAATAAATTATATAGCAGTTAATAATATTTTTAGTCACGTGTAATTTCAATAATGACGATTTCTCCAAAAAAGGAAATGTGCGTAAACAAGTTAAAGATTTTAAAACGATTTTATTGAATTCATAAAACTGTATTTCAAAAAACATAGATTTAAAATTTTTGGCTGAGAAGTGATGTTTTGTGCTTGCTGTCATCGCCATCTACTGTCAAATCACAGAAACCTTTCCTCCTTTTTTCTTCTTCTTTCTTGACAGTTATAAAAATCGATCTTTTTATTCCATAACAGTTTTTTTTATATTTTCGTTAAATAAAATGCCTCAAAAGATTCAATTGAATGCGAGTGGGTGAATTTTAAAAAAATAAAAATAAATGACAGCATGTTTCAAGTGAACTTGTCTTTTCGAGTTGAATTTATTTTATTAAAATTTAATTTATTTTTAAGCAAAAAAATATATATATATCCCACTCAGATTTATTTATTTTTAGAGGAAGCTATATTAACCACCCAACGGAAACTTGAATATTTTACTTTTTCCCATAATCTTTCTCCAGAGACTGAGTTAATTTAAAAATAAAGCCAAGAACAAAATACAGCTTGTATGTTTTCCTTTAGAAAATACGATACAATGATATTTAAGAATTATGTATTAGACTCATTTTCGTCATTGTCAGCGGTGGAAGCGGTTTTATCTAAGAATTTAATTTCTTCTTCGCTGATCGCTTCTTTCATGGTGATAGCGTTGATGACTAAGTAGACCAATTCTTGAGGCGATGCATTGACTTCATGCTAATGTTGGTGGAAGATGAGGTTGATTTTGTCGAGCCTTTCCCTCTTGGGGTTTGACTTATTCCTTTTCTCTTATGATTGATTCTAAGCTTTTGGTTCCGATGGTGACGGAACACTGCCTGTTGGTACAGTCTCGGGCTTGTGTTTCAAAAGATTTGGGTTTAAGTCCAGTAGCTTTCAGTGTTGTTTTGAGTTGGTCCTTGTATATTCGAAGAAGACAACCCCGTGTTTTTCCCTAGAGTGAGCTCACTTATTAAGACTTGATGTGGAAACCTTAACCTTTCCATTCTTGCTATATGTCCTAACCATCAAAAACAGTGTTTCATGATTTAATGCTTTGGGTATTGACTCTTTTCAAGACTTTGTTGTTGGTCACATAGTATTTCCATTTGTTGTTCAAGTTTGAACGAAGTTTTTTACTGGTGAAACTCTCCTAATTTTTGGATGTTTCGACTATATAGTGTCCATGTTTCGCAGTCATATAGCAAAGTTAAGATTACCATCATTTTTGCTAAGTTCATATTTTTGTTGTTGTGGAAGACGTGTTTGATTAGCTTTCCCAATGCTCCGTGTACAGATCTAATTTTGTGTACCACATTCTTTTCTTGGGTACATTTGTTTGATAAAAAATCTGCCAAGATATAGTAAATGCTCTACTTTTTCGAGTGGTATATCAGAGATGTTAATATCAAAATCTGGTAAGATGGTATTTGGGTCTGGTTGTGCAAGGACATTGGTTCTCTTTAGAGTTCCAAAATAATGGTAGGCCATAGTAAAATTCTTCACTGATGGAGTTCTTTTGATTGACTGAGGGCAGCATGTCAGTCTCTGTTGGAGTTCTTCTCCAATCTCTGTTGGAGTTCTTTTGAATGACTGAGAGCAGCGTTGTCAGCAGCATGGTGAAGTTCTGAGATGTGTTGTTAAACGTTTAGATCGAAGTTTACTTAGGTTGAAAAATCCTTCATCATATCGATATCTGTCAACTCCTGGATTGCCTGGAGGAGGTTTATGAAGCATTGCACTCAGACACAATGGGAATAACATAGGCGCCAAGAGGCATGCCTCTTGTGGTCCGCACAGGATTTGAAGTCCTTCTGACTGCATGCTTTAGTGGAATACTCGTCCAGATATATTGTCATGCACTGCTTAAACCAGGGAGATAAATTGGTCGAGTGATCTAAAAAGATGAAGAACTTTCCACCTAGCAGCTCTTGGAATGGTATCAAAGGCCTTTTCATAATCATAGAAAACAAGAAAAAGAGGGTTTGTTTTCCCTGATTTTCTCTTGGAGCTGCCTTGCACAATCATATCGATTGTACCATGAGAAGCACGGAATCCACATTGAGATTCTGGTAGGATCTTTCGATGATGGTTTGGAGACTTCTTCTAGTGATAAAAGTAATGATATTCCACTAGTCCGCACAGGTTTTTCGGTCACCTTCTTTGAAGATCGTTATGATAATTGCATCTTTCAGTTTTTGGGAACTTGTTGGGATTCCTACATCTTCAGAATGAGGGTGACAATTAAGTTTGACAAGCGGAAGCCTCCATGTTTGATCAGTTCGAAAGTTATGTTTTCGGAGTCTTCGGACTTCCTTGATCTCATTTGCTTCATAGGTTGCTTGCATTCTTGAAAAGTAAGCCTCATATTCATCCACAGCTTAGGGGGTAATTTGGAACGTTGCCCAGAATGTCCTTAGCTATAGTCAAGTTTCTATTTAGGAGAGTAGAAAATGTTCATTCCAGCGTCGGGGTGTACCTTGCGGATCGGTCAGGATGTTTGTAGTGTCAGCTGCTAGAAGAGATCTGGTGGATATTCGTACTGGTCTAAATAGTTGTTTCGTTCCAGCATAGAAGTTTCAGACATCACGTGCATTTGCATAAAACCTGAATCTTGACTGTTTTTTGTTGCCACCAAATGTTCAGCAGTTCTCTTTTTGTTTGACATTCCTGTTTTAGCTTCTGGAAATGTTTCTTTTTGAGACTGGAACTTCGATCTTATTCATGATTCAGACGAGCATTCTTTTTGTCATAATCAGGTTGTTGATTTCAATGTTGTTTCATAAACAAGTCCTGATTCTTGATCTTGGTGAAGCGGATGAGTGTTTGCTGTTTCACGAATGGCTCTCCATTCTTCATCAAGATATTAGTCGTTGACAGGATTAGAACTAAGTTATTGACTTATTTTGGCTTCAAAAGTAATTGCAGTGTCATGGTTCTGGAGTTTTGAGATGTCTTATGTTCTACAAGATGGTGGTTGATATTTCATTTTTTTTTTATGAATGGTGACAAGGCGATCACCTGTCCAACAGTCATCGGCATTTAGGCTCATCGTCTCTTTTCTTTCGTTGCCGTATGATGGCATAGTCTATTAGGTGCCAGTGTTTGGATTGGGGATGCATGTATGTGGTATTGAAGATAGAACTGTGTATTCGTGACGAATAAATTGTATTCCATGTATAGATCTAATAGCAGATGTCCATTGAAGTTTCGATTCCCGAAGCCTTCTTTACCAATTATATTTTCCCATGAGTGACGATTGTTTCCTACTCTTGCATTAAAATCCCATTGTAAAAAGAAATTGTCATTCAGTACGTTGACAATGATGTTACTTAATTGCTGGTAAAATTGATTCTTTGTTTCTTGAACCGCATCAAGATTTGGAGCATAAGCAGAAATGAGAGTGGTGTAATTCTCTTTAGAAAATGGTAAAGAAAGTCCTAAGTCGTTCAGTGATGGCAGTTGGTGTTAAGTCATGATCTTCTATGATGCAGGTTTTAATAGCAAAACCGACTACTTGTATTCTTCTCTCTCCTGTATCTTTGCCTTTTCAAAATAATGTACAGGCAGAACCAGTTTCTTCGAGTTTTTCTTCTCCTAAAAACCATGTTTCTCTCAGGTCTGCGATGTCAACATTGAGTCTAGCCAGTTCTTTTGAGACTAGAGTTGTGCATCTTTCTGGTCTATCGTTGTTGCCATGTCGAGTAGAGTTCTAACATTCCATGTTCCAAAGATTATATTGGTAGTTTTAAGTTTCTTGTTTGACCTCATGATTGGTGGCTCGCCAGGTGTGGTTTCCCAGCCGAGTAGTGGTAGCGACTTCCGATGTTTAAACCATATTTTCTAGGGCCTTACTCAATTGAGGTGAGCAGCAGTACTGCTAAAGAGACCTGTCCATACACGAATGCAGGACCGGACTCCTGAGTAACCACTGGATTTCGCACATTCGCCATCAATGTGCAGATTCAAGTCTAGAAACTTTTTAGTTTCACCATTACCCATTCCCGTCATCCATTCCCTATCACCGTTTGCTGTGTAAGAGTTAGTAGGAGGTGAAAATAAAACAGAGTAGAAGAAAGTGTCGATAGTATAAACATTAAGGTGAACCTCAGTTTGCCAGGAAGTGGAGCACGCACTTGGTTTCATGAGCTTCCCCTGTGGCACATATGGGATGAGACATGTCGGATAGTTATGAAACTGCAACGGACTGCCGCTGAAACGGTTATAATTTAGAATGACGTCTTCTGTAGCATGTCCGTCATGCGTAGCCCTCTTCATCCGCTGATTCAACCTTTTGAGATATTTTCTAATCATCATCCGCTTGTTCTGCCGTTAGGGGTCTTTGGGTTCTCGTCTTCGACCTTGCCGCCAAGGAAGTCCTACCAGTAGTCTAGAAAACCCGGTGACATACATACATACATATATATATATATATATATATATATATATATATATATCATATTTTTTTTTTAAATATGATTCCTTCGCTACATAAGAGTTCTCATGTTTCAAAAGCGAGAGCCGAGACCCTCAATATAATTTTTGAAATTAAGTTGAATTAAGATGTCTGGTCTCGCTTTCTCGTCAAGCGAGAATTTGGGTGGTTTGCGCGTGTTTATAAGTATGGTCTCTTGCAACATTAGTTACTATGGAAACGGCTAAGGTCGGCCATATTGGTTAGGTGGTCGAAGAGTTAAGAATTAATTTTTATCTACAGACCAGTCCCCTTCGGAAAGTTTATGTCAGGTTATGTTGGGGTCCCTATTTCAAGTCTGATAGTAGCGGTCGCCGTGTAGCTGGTTTAAAGGCATTTTATGGCCTTGCGGCAGCTCGTTAAGTGTCGAGAGGATTCTGTTTCATTATTATCTGTCTATTAATCACTTTATTTATTTGTTTATTCAAATGGCTATTTCTTTTAAAATCGTGTTGAAATGGATTACAATTTGATTTTTTGACGACTCCACAAAGGGTTTTTCTATTTAATGATTGGGCTGAGCTTTTAAGGCTTTTATTAAACTATAGAATTTATTTGTTTATGTTGTTGTTGTTGTTTTTTTTGTTTTTTTTTTAATTATTTAATGCGAAATTTTGTTGATGTTGGCAAAAAACCATGGTTTAATAACTTTTCATTATTTAGAAACTTAATGATGTGTAGTTTTTCATGTAGGCATAAACGGCATGGGTCATCCCAGGTTTTACAAGTTCTTGTTCTATTTATTATTTTCCATTTTACTTTCGGTGTTTTATTCGTTTCTTTTAAATGCCAGAAATATTGGGATATAGATGTCTGATTTCTATTTTGGATATTGTGGAAGGAACTGTTGTGTTGACTCCATCTAATTTTAAATTTATTCTTCGTTGACCCAATGTCTATCCTGTCAGTGTTAGGACTCTCCATGGATGAGATTGTGCATTGGTATACCACGGATTTAGTGAGGCATTTGTTTTCTAACGGGCAGTCATTAGGGTTTCTACAATCACATAATTATTCATTATTTTTGTCTAATTGCAGTTTAGGAGTTTTATTGACACTGTTTTGGCATGCGTGTTTTTCCAGTATTTTATTATGTTTTTTTATGATTCTTTCTAGATTTTCAGTGCACCTGTAACTTAATTTTAAGGTGTTTTTATTAAAGATCTCGCTAAGTTTTATATATATATATATATATATATATATATATATATATATAAGCACATAGAAACATACAAGCATGAACATACATCTGTCTATATTTCCGAGATGAGGTATTATGTACACTATTTACATTATTCAGACGATTGTCCTCATCTTTGTCGCCATATTTATTACAACGTTTGGGCCGTTGTACGCTCCGGTCTTCTTCAGGAGGTTGGAATGTCGAACTGAACCTTTTATTTCGCTCACTGGGGTAGGCTGTTCTAGTTCCGCGTGCCATGTTTACTGGATGTCAGTTATCAGTTATCTCCTATTAATTCCCCCTTCCAAGTTCTCCACACCCTTAACCGGGTATTGAACTCGCTCTCTTTTGGGACCTGTCCCTGGATCTAACCAACGCCTTTATCCACTGTGCCATGTTTGGCACGTGGAACTAGAACAGTCTACCCCAGTGAGCGAAACAGAGGATTCAGTTCGACATTCCAACCAACTGAAGTAATAAATATGGCGACAACGATGAGTAGAATAGTCCGAATAATTTAAATAGTGTACATAAACACACATATATGTTTTACAGTGGATGTCGGAAGAAACAGTTCATCAAATGTATCGCTTATTGTTACTATTATCATAATTTATTTTTAAATGAGCATAAAAGAAATCAATCAATCAATCAATAAAGTAATGGGAAAAAAAATTATCATAATGGGAAAGAGTAATGGGAAAAAAAATTATCATCAAATATATGATAACGTTTTTTTTATTATTGTTGTTAAAATATTTGAAAGTTAAATAATAGAGCAAGAAATTTACTATTCTGAACCAATAGTAAAAAAAGAAATAACGTTACGACTCGAAAGGCATTTCCTGCAGATTTGAAAATACGAACGTCACTCTGTCATCAGCGTCTATCTCACACTATACTAATACAATACACTGGCGACGGTTCGAGGTAATGCTTTCTCCATCAAGGCGGCTGGCAGAGGATAGAAAAAATTGTTTATAGTTACGTTGTTCTGGAATTGTCCTCATTGGTCGACTGAACTTGCTTTGTTTCAATGACTTTTGTTTTCTTATACAATAAATATCTTCATTTTTTTTACTGCCTTTTAAGTTAAAAAAGCCATTCCCAAGCAAATTCTTCAACGATATGAAGAAAAGAATTGAAGCAAAAGATATATCGTTCTACTGAAGAATACATGGAATGCCATGGACTGAAAATTTGAACAACGAAGAAGTTTTTTGGGGTGGGTTTAAAGTGAAGAACAAACAGGCATTTAAAATCAGACTGTTGAAATTCCTCGGATACATAATGTGGGGTCAGGGTTTGCAGAATTTGACACTTACGGGACATTTTAAAGGCAAGAGAGACATAGTAAACGTCGAAAGATGGTAAAGTGTCAAATGTTGATTAAAACTAAAGCGTACAGAAAACTATGGATAGTCATGATCGAAATGTCCTGAACAGACACAGCACACAAAAGAAAATATTGTATTTATTTTTTTTTTTGCATTTTCTTTTAATCCTTATTTTAATAATGTCACATCATTCTGGTTTGGCTCCACGAATCCTACATCATTTTCGGGCCAGATAGTTAAAGTGGCCAATGCGGAGACGGCATATTTTGAATATCTGGCGTTTAAAAGGAGAACCGGTTTTCCAATGTTAATTTTTTTCTTCGATTCTATTTCTGCGGTTTGTTTCAAAGATGGAGGATGGCAGAAGGAGCTTGTGACGCCATATATTCTATTTTCTGTATAAATGAACCATATACAAAGTGCGATGGATAATTGTCATTTAAATTAAGCAAAAATGAAAAAAACACTGACATCTCATTTTAACAGACATTTACAAACATTACACAAAAATATCTGCAAATACTAAACAGTAAATTTATTCAATAAAATCGCAATTGGCTTCAACCACGGCTTCCAAACGACTTCCAAATCTCTTGAAACTCTTCTGGACGATTTCTTTATTTAATAAGGTAAATGCTGCCATAATCCTTGCCTTCAGTTCATCTTTGGTATTACAATGAGTTTTGTTGGGCTCTCGCTCAACTGCGCTCCACACATAATAATCAAGGGGGGTGTGGTTGCAGAAATTGTCTGACAGCCATGACTGGGTATTCCTGCTTGTATGGCATGGTGCAGAGTCCTGTTGCCAGACATAGGGTTTTCCAGCAGCCACCCTCTTGATCCAGAGCAGCACTCTCTCTTCAAGGCACTTGGTGTATGCCCCCGTGTTGAGTCTGTAGGAAGATGAATGGAGATAGAACGTTGCCATCTACGGTGATCACTCCGAACACCGTCGTAATCACCATTAGATTCTCATCCAACTCTTTCCAAATCCTTTGCAGTGTCCTCATATTGACACCTAAACACTCTGAAATGTTCGTATTAGAGCTTCCGGTGCGAATGCCAAGCAGTATAGCCTGCCGTTTCCAATTTTCTGTCGGAGTGAATTGCGTCATGATGCTCTTTTTCTCACAGATGGTGCCCAACTGACCCTATGCAGCTGACAAGATCAAAAACAAACAAGCATATACGAAATTAAAGATATAAAATGGCGAAAATTTACCCATCGCATTCTGTATAGTGCCGTTTTGAACAAATTGCTGTTTTTTGAAAAACTATAACAAGTTACGCCGAAAATTCATTTTACTCCAGTTTCTTGTCGATCTGTTTATCTGATAAAAGTTGCGTTGTAAATATTATCTTCATCACTAAAGTTGTCATATTTCTTATCTTACTCTTTTAAATCATTGTAATCTTGATTGCTTCTGCACAGACGTTTCTGTTCTCAGTGAAATCTAGTTTGTTTGAAAGCGAGGAAACAGCGAATAACCTATTTAACGAGTTTATGTGAATGGATGTCAGTACAGTGTCGAAAAAGTATTGTATTGGTCATGGTGGTAATAATAACCTTTTCCCTACAAGGAACATTCGGCATTCATTGTCTGAGCAGCTTTCGGATGAAATTTATAAAATCTTTCTGTCAAAACATTTTCCAGGAACGTAGGTTTCTCAAGTCAAATCGCTGTTATCGCCATTTCCAGTATTGATGGGAGTTTCCTTCCTAACCATTTATTTGAAGTAGTGCGGAATGTCAACATCTTGATTACGTCATTATTTTCTCTTCGAGTTACATGTGCTATCTATTTTAGTTTGGGCTGCTGTTGGTAGTCCTCAAGTGATCAGGTTCCTGTTATTTGGTACAGTTCTTTGTTTGTGATTCTGTAGCACCAGTCCACAATGTTTAAAGAAGGATGGTCTTTGTAAGGGTCAAAATTATTTAGATCAGTAGAAGATAGAATGTTGTGGACAGCCATACACTTCCGGAAGAGACATGAACAGAAAAGCAATGAGTTACTTATTAATGCTTTGTATTAGTTAATGACTGTATGCTAACAGCAATGTGTTTAAACCAAACTTGTATAATCTTAAAAAATCTGACTTTGATTCTTAACTTTATCTAATTTTCCATATTTTAGAACTACATTAGTATTTCGATTCTCCAATAAACTTATTAGGTAACTTTACAATAAAAATTTCCATGAGAGGAATAAGCGACGAATTGAGTGTTTCTAAAGGAAAACGTGTTTATGTCAATTCTTACCTCTATCCCAGATGTGTTACATAAAGCGTATAAAATTTGTCCCAAAATATATATTGTCGCATGTTGACAGCAGTGAAGGACTTCAAATACAGATAATTATAACTTAACTATTTTTATTAATCATGTCGCTATGTACATTATCGAACTATCCAGTGGGGAGTCGCCCACCTCACTGGGGAGCCGTTTCGGACACGAAAGCGAACACGTCTACATCCCTTGGCGCATAAGAAACAACTGGCTGACACCTTTCTTTTATCTCTTTTCCACGCTAACTCAGCCAATGAAAACTTATCTATTTCTCTGATGTTAATTGATTTTAGAATCATATTGTAGCAATCAGTGGATTAATGGATAGCGGCTCGAACTGAGGAATCGGAGAGCCGAGTTCGAATTCCATTCGAATCCTTTACATTCGCTTACGTGCTAATACCGTTGGGAAAGGTATTAATCTTCTTCTTCACCCCCCCTCACTCCCCAGCTATGGGTAAATAGTAAGACAGGCCGGCGTTGGATGGCAACTGGTCTACGCAGAAAGAAATAGCAACCTACTGCGGGAAAAAATGTGCCACGTCAATCATGTATCGAAAGATACAAGATCGCCTAAGCGTGTATCAGACATAATATACTCCACTCTGCAGCCTCTTTCTTACAGATTTCTCAAATCAGTTTTAGTTTATCGTTCTTTCCATGGAAATATTCCATGGAAACAACTTGAGTTCCCGCCATATTCTATATTTAGTACGCTAATCTCGTAAGATGAAAATTAAGCCTCGAGGCAAAAGTTAAGATCCGACATTTTTTCTTGATATACTCTTGTTTGTTTCAATACATGCACGTCATGGCATTTTTTTTTTCAGATTTCTCTGTTGTTAATTTATTTTAGAATCAAATCGTAGCAAACATATTCTCCACTCTGCAGCCTCTTTCCTACAGATTTCCCAAACCAGTTGCTATTTTATCGTTATTTCCATGGAAAATATTCATATGTGCTCCATTTTTAGTTCCACCAGTTAACTACAAGAAGCATAGACTTCAGAAAAAGGATAAGCCCAAAGTGCAAATTATAAATCGGAGATACTAAAATCAAATTACAAAATATCTGGAAAGTGTTCTAACAGAGGGCGGAAAGTCCGACACTGAGATCCGAAGACGTATTGGATGGTCAAAGATACGTTCCAAAACACAAGCAGAGTATTAACAGACAGAAAAAAATCGTTAGAGACAAAGGAAAGAGTATTTAACTGTTACGTGATATCTGTCCTCCTGTATGACAGTGAATGCAGGAAAATCTCCTCAAATAGGAAGAAATGACTTGAAGAGAAATGTGGTTCTACAGAAAGATGCTGAGGATACTATGGACCGAACCATATGATCAACGACAAGCTTTTGGAGAAAACGGAAGCAAAAAGGAACTTATATTTAATATCACGAAGAGACAATTGAACTTTGAGGCACGTAATGAGGAAGGAGGGCTTGGAAAATCTTACACTCACAGGGCTGGTAAAGGAACAAAAGAAAGCGTGACATACTTGATGAGCTTGAGTAAATGGATTGTAGAAGAGTATTTGGGAGAAATAAGAAAGAAAATTAATTAAGAGCTAAAATGGATGGAAAGCCATGATCGCCTACCTCCAGAAGGATTCAGACCTTTAGAGCTAAGACACGCCACATGAATTCGACGGATTCGAATAATTTTCATTTCAAGCCAATATTTGATAGTGATAATCTGACCTCACTCAATTAAGAATCAAAAAGAAAATGATGCCACTGAATAAGTACAGGAGGCCATACGTGTCAAATACTGCTTTCATGGTCGTAACGAGCAAAACAAAAAAATAGATTCGTGTTGAAAAATTAAGGACCTTATGCAAATTTTAAACATCTTTTAAATGTTCCGGGATCGAAATAAATGTTTCAGTGATACGAGATGAAATAACAATAGTCTGTGCGAGATAATCATGATATCATGATTTGATATATTCAATCAAAATAATTATTTTACGGCAAAATATTCAAGAATCAAAAATAGCATTAGAAACAAAAACGATGCTTTGTTGCCACGTAATGTTTACCTTCTGGTATGGTAGTGAATACTAAACAGTTTCGTCACAAATGAAGAAGCCTTGATGCTACCGAGAAAATGGCTTCAGTGAAAATATCAATGTAGAATATGAGATGTGAGAAAGCATTAAGAATAGAAACTAAAAAAAGATGCTGCTAAGAATCAGAAAAGTACAACTGAAATTTTACGAATATATAATGTTGAAAAAAAAGATGGCAGATTTAATACTCGCAAGACACATTGAAAGTAAAGAAAACAAGAGAAAACTTATTTGACAATTTTGCTTAAATGTATAGAGGGAAAAAAGCAGTCTGAGAGAAGCAAAAGAAAGGAAACTGTGGTGAACCTTCATCTGTCATGGCCTGAATGAATATGCCACATACAGAAGGATTTATTTAATTTACATCTATCAATATAAAAAAAATACAAATAATTAAAATAAATTGCCTTTTCATGCAGCCTCGTTCCCAATAACCGTGACGTCACGTTAAACCATTTCAAACTTCAAGATTTCTAAACAATACCAGTAAAATAAGTTTTTGCTTTGTTATTATTATATAACTGCCGTAATAGCCTGCTTTCTTTAATCTTTACTTCAAGCATTATGGTTTACGCTGACTCGAACAGACGCTATTGCAAAGAAAAGAGAGAGATGGACCGCCAGCGTCAGCAATTATTTGCCTTTGGTCGCGCCCAAGAGCAGAAGAGGTAAGTTTTCTTACAAGTATCAGGTTTTTAATTTAAAATTAACCATTTGACATTTCGTATTGTTCATTTAATTGATAAAACATGTTTGAATCTGTTAGCAACTGCCTGAACAACACCTGAAAAAAAAGCGATGAAAATAGTTTCGTCCCTGGATTGATGCCACCAAGTTTTGTTTCACATTAATATCCATGGAAACGATGTGAAATCAAATTTTCTGATTGTCTGTTCCACCGACAGTCTATTAATTTTAATTAGTTTTAACACGTGAAAATTTCACGTTTTACCTATTATAAATTTCTGATGAAACTTAAATCCTTAAGTTAATGATTGAATAAGCTCATGGCCGAGTTCTACGACAATAAAATATCCGTAGAATTCCCCTATCGTATCGTTAAATATTTGAGCTTAACAACTTTCTCAACATTTTGTAATAACAATCATAAATATGAATGCTGGTCGTTATTTTAAGAAGTAAGGAGGTACAAATGAAAAGACTTGAAATTGATAACGTTTTTCCATTTCACTGAAAGTGATGTTAAACACTTCTATCTTCCATTCGTTCATTTTCTCACTGAAACCAAGTAGCGTCTGTGGTAATTCTTTTGTCTTTCCACGCTATCAAAATTGTATAGTCCATTATTTATGAGGTATTGGCAGGGCGTAGTGGTGCTGCCAGATAACGAAGGGAGAAACAAGTACAATTATAATAGGATACTGATAATAGCTGAATGAAACTGAAGGTGTTAATATGCAAATTTATATCATCCGATTTGTGAGTTATTATTAATTTATTTCATAGAAGAATGTTTATCAGTTCGCTTTATTCTGATTTTTAATGGCATTTTCTTTTTGGTTAATTTCTTAGCCTTTGTACAGATCCATGAGCATTATTCAAATTCTCTGTGCTCGAAGCAGTGACGCACCGAAGAAACTTTCGTATTTTGTTCAAAAGTTATATTCTAAAATGTTCAATCCCTTTGTAAAGAAGACGCATGAAAGAGATATGTAATGGCGTGTGTTCATAATTCATTCACGTTGTCTGACCGCCCTGTCAGTGAATACAAGTTTTCTTAACGTCATTATATATCTGGGCTCTTTGATCTTTCAATTTTAAAGCAAACTTAGATCAGATTACATCAGAAGCTTATTTGGCAACAACAGTTTTGATTTAACGTCGACTCTAGACGAAATGGAAGTTCATAAAATTGACTTACGGTTTTCATGTTATTGCATGCATCTTGAACAGGATCAAACCATGGGAGAAATAATGAAAACAGTAGGAACCAATAAAATAAATATTTGTTGGGCGTAACCTAATCTGATACGAGCTTTTTCATCTCAATAAAACGTCTAATGCAAACATCGCTATAAAGGAAATTTCAGCTCGAAACTTTTCTACGACTGATATCCAAGATATTTTTCTATTAAATACTAATGTTTTTTTAGGGTTCTGTGACTATTCAATAAATAATTATGAATTTGTTTCAGTTGAAATTCTGCTAATTTATATATAGAAAATAATTACATAATCAATGCATATATGAAAACGACAAATATTTTTATATAACTGCTATGAGAGCATTACTCTTCAAGTATGAATTGAGTTCTCTGAGCTGCTGGCGTATTTCGTATAGAGAAAAACGTTAAAATTCCCTTCCTTTTTGCCGTTTGACGACGGCCTAGGGGTAAGATATCTCTCGGGTTTCGATCCCGGCTTGAAGCAATCGGACGTCTACCATCTGAGGAGCTGTGAAACAGTCTGTTTGCGGATAACTATATATACACAGTTTTTTTTCTTTGTATCTGGAAAATTCATGCATTCAGTTAAAAGTAAAAATAAAATAACACTTGATTATGGCTAGAAGAACAGCCGAAAGCGTTCGGGCATAGAAAACATTTGGACAATTTATGTCCACAAAAGAATTATAAGAATACAAAATAAAATTAAATAAAAACCTGTCAGTCGTTTTAACGAAACTTGTATAAAAGAGGGTTTGCTGCTCGAATACATATTATATATGTGTGTTTATGTTTGTGTGTGTATTTATTGTGTTTGTGTACGTTTGCATAAGTGCGACGATGCATTAACATACTGATTTATTCTGATTCCTTTTCTGCAAATTCTAACTTCAAAAATGTCTAAATGATCCTAAATATTTATTAATTCTTTTGTGTACATCAAAACATTCCATATTATTTTTCCTGTGGTCGTTTTTTTTTTTTTGTTCTGTTTCACCAATGTTTTAGCTTCTACTGTGTAATAGAATAACGCATCTCTGCTGCCTAACACTTAAGACATCTCGATTCAAGTCCATGGTGTATTTTTAAAAATCAATGAAAGATATCAACAGCGAAGTATGCGCAAGTATATTGCCTTTGATTGATCTCTGACTCAAGCATTTTAAGAGATTTTTATGCTGAAAAGATTATTAAAAAAAATAGTAAAATAAAATATGTAGCTTTATCTTTGCTAACTGTTTACGTTCAAAAGAATGAAAAATAAAATCCATTCAAAATTTATATTCAATGCACTTTTGAAATTTTTCTTATCCTTAAAGAGAGAAAAAAGCGATAAACTTCACAGGGTTGGATTAACCACTTAATGAATTCAACACGTGTTTGGCGGGATAATCAAAAGGTTTTATTCATTCTTCTGTATATATTATGCCTTGTACCGTTTGCATCATATTTGAGATATAACCTAATAAGCTTGTATAAAACCGCGTAAAAAATAGGGAAAATATTTTTCCCATTTTCTTACTGATATTATTATAATGCCCGTATAAGTTCGTAGTTCTGGTTAATAATATAACACTTTGCCACCCACATTGCAACTACCGTTCTTGTAAGCGGACATCCTACTCATTGTGAGTGGAAGAGTCTATGTCCAACAATTAGTGTAGAGCAGGCAGGACGGTCGTCTTTCTACACATGACATATTTCATATATTAGCCTTAAACCATGAAAACCTGGATCCATTTTGAGTTGCACAAAAACAAAACGACGACTTATGGACATTACTGATCGTCCAAAATTATCCAGAATTCATTCCCTTGTGTCTTAGAACTCACGCACGTGCTAACTGTATTAATGCGCCTATTTTAACGATGTGAATTATGTGCAGCCACAAGTTCAATGATTTAACTCTAATTGGTCAGGTTACTTTCATTGTTATTAAATATAAGAAGATGCAGATAGCATTCTCGTACTTCCTAGAGTCATGTTCTTCTTCGTCTCCTATGTTCCATGATAATGGCTCTCCATAATTTCAAGTCCTTTATAGCTCTTAGTAAATTCAGTCTTTTCGCTATCTCTCCTAATCCCTGTTCTGCCAACCAATTACACAAGTACGTTAAATAGTTTTTTCTCTCCGTATGTCCTGTCAGTGACGAATTCTCTAGGTCCTCTTTCCTGATTATATACCCTAGAATCTTTCTGATGATAAGTAATTCAGGGTTGTGTTTAGTATTGGTAAAATTAACAGTTTCTATTGAGGAAGCATTCGGCATTCATTGACCGAATAGTTCATGCTAATCTCTTTTGAAATTAATCTTTTTATTAAAATTGTTTGCAAGAAATTGAAATTCTCATGTCCACTATATGTTATAGTTCTTTCTAATAGTGATTAGAATTTCCTTTTAAACATTTTGATTTTGATAGTATGGAAATTTAACAGCTTATGTCATTATATTCTCTTCTAGTTACATGTGCTATCCATATTTGTTGTTGCTACTTTTGGAAGTTTTTAAGTGATGTGGTTTCTGTTATTTGTTAAAGCTCATCATTTGTGATTTTTGTAGCACCAGTGTAGAGGTTGAAGGATCGTCTTCTTTATGCTTTATAGGACTAATTGCTTTGAAACCATCTTGTACTGTTGACCTGAGAAAACAGTTGCATAAAGTTGATAGTTTAGACATCTGTGACACCAAGCATAACACAGGACACCAAGCCTGTAATTCTTTATCAACGTAACAAAGTTAATTAAGATGATCCGGTTTTTCCAGTCAGTGTTGTTTTTTATACTGGACAATCTCATCACAAATGAAGAGACTTGAAGCAACAGAATGCGGTTCTACAGAAAAATGCATATTTTCATCTCCACTTTAGATTGTAAAAAATACCGTAATTATTCGTATATAATATGCACTTTCTTCTAAGGTTGCGTATTATACCGGAGAACAATTTTATTATTCTAACGTTCACACTGAAATCTGAACACACATTGACATAGCGAAAGTAACTGCCAAGATATAGGCAAAGTATTAAGAAACAGAAAAATTTCGTTAGGAAAAAAGAAAAGAGTACTGAAGAGTCCTCCTATATGGCAGTCAGTGCTGGATACTCTTCACAGATGAAAAACTGACGTGACGCAACAGAAATGCGGTTCCAAAGAAGGATACCTTCTGCTAAACATTGAGAAATGACGAAGTTTTAGAGAAAATGGAAATAAAAAGGACAGTTATACATAACATCATGAAGTGACAGTTGAAATTTATAGGGTACATAATGAGGAAAGAGGGCTTGGAAAATTTGATATGCTCAGAGTAGATTGAAAGCAAGAGGGACAGAGCAAAACAATGTGTGACCCATCTAGAGAGCTTAAGTAAATATAAGAATATATGATAACATAGGTCATTTTCAAGGACAAAAGCTATGCTAGAAAATAAAATGGACAGACAATTTTTACACCTACTACAACCACAAATCCGTTATCTTGTTCGAAAAAAAAGAAAGATTACGAAAACAGACAACTGTTAAATCATTCTGTGAGATTAAATAAAACCTGCGAAAATGAAAAATTCCTACTCATATATATATATATATATATATTATGCTACTAGTAATACGCGGTTAGAAAAAACCTCGGATAGCACAACTTGCAATTTTATCAAAACAAATTGGTACCCGAGGAAAAAATTGGAAAAAAAGAAAGAACTAGAAATATCCGAACAGGGCGAAATAAATCCTCCAATGCCTTAAGTTTTTAGTCCAAAGAATAAACACCAAGCGAGTAATAAAGCAAAAACGTAGACTGCTGAATACGCCAAGTACAGCAGGGATAAATTAAATAAATCCTAAAGACCCAGGAACAAACTACCTAGGTTTCACCTAAACGGATATTCAGGGTAACCTGGCTAAAGATGAAATGATATGAAACAGTATTTATTGATAAAACTACGAAAAACTCTTTAGTCAGCTTACCTTGAAGATCCGTTAAGGTGAAACCTAGGTAGATTATTCCTGGCTCTTTAGTGTATATATATATATACATATATATATACATTTCTTTTAATTTTTCTTCTTTTTTTTTTTTTTTTTTAGAAAATATTTCCCGTTTCCGTTCAATTCCGTTACGATTCAAAAATCATTGTCTATAAGACCATGACTTTTCCAAAATGTGTTGTTCATAAAATTTGTTCTATTTGTTTTGCCATTATCAAACTCTGTGACACAATGGTCGTGAACTTAATGGTCGTGGACACAACCTGTTATTATCGATAATAGCTGTTTTTGTTTTTTGTTTTTTTGCATTATATTAATTATATAGTAACAACTGAAATGAAATGCTCATTTATATTTTAATTATTACTGTTGTAGCCCTCTTTCTCCGTGCTTTGCTGAATGTTCTCTTACTTTAGCCTGTCTCTGTTGGTCCGCCTCCGGCGAGCCCGCTCTTCGTCAAACCTGCGTCCTCACGTTGTGTTTCAGTATCCACACGAATATCGGTGATGAACTGTCGAGGATCAGCCTTGACTCCTGGCTGTACAGGCTATGCCGGTGTCGCCGGTAAACTTAATTAACTTCGACTTTGAAGAAGTTTCCCCCCGTATAAGGAATTCTTAAGCTGGGAGGAAGAGGTTGACTGGTGGTTGCAGTTATGGCACAGTCCTTCAACTATTTAAATGAAAAGCAACTGATCAAGGGATTCAAAAAGCGGGATATATAACAGGTCTTTAGCTGATTGAGACACCACTGTCATCAGGCAGGAAGAGTGTTGGTCTACCAGCAGCGAGACTAGTTCGATTTCATTCTGCTGTTTCGGCAATTGCTTTTATGGGGGGCGCAACCCCGCAGCTGCAGTGCTCTGAATGGCTAGCCAATAATAATGATCCAATCAAACTAATGGCCCTATGTCGTAAGTATCGGAGTGGAGACGAGAAGCTCCATCATACTCGAGCCAATCAAAATTGTGGCCTTGTATTTCTCATATCCACCTTCATTGGAACATTTTCCATGTTCTGGGCTCTCACCCTTATTTGACCTCATTATCACAGGTGTCATCGTCACTTCCATCTGACATTGAGTCATACCCCTAATCAAAACAATGTTGATCTGTAAAGATTTGTGTCACTCCTTTCAACTAATAATTCCGTTATGAAATAAAGACAACACTCAAATTCAACAGACGTAAGACTGTATCTATGATCAATCCCAACTTAGCTCACAATTTCACCTCTGACATTTACTCCAAAAGTGACATAAACTTGAGAATTCACGTTACCTCATTGTTTTAACATGAAAAATGTTTTTCCTTCCTTAGATCTGAAGATTCGATCGCCATCAACCTTTGACACCAGCCATTGTGTCATATTATTAATTCTCTATCTTTTGATATTGTGCACTTTGTTGCGTCATACTAATATGTTTGGGTAAATAATGGTCATCATTATGTTGTAGGAATCAACACATTCGATATTAAACATTTATGGGCTCCTGGAATATTCCTCCCACAAACAATATTGGCGGACCCATACTGAGACCAGGTAAAAATAAGATTTCACAAAAAACAAAAATAAAATAAACGACAATGAATTTTAACAGAAGGAACTACATGTATAAATAATTGTAATGAAAAGTAAAAACATGGATCAAGCCATAAGAAGAATGTGCTTGCTGTTTGTCTATGTATGAAATAAGCGTGTGATTCACGTGTGTGAATGTGCGTGTGTGAGAGTCCAAAAGTCATAGGAGGACCAAAGAAGCGAACACGCCTCAACAATGGCGTTCATATATACAGGCGACTAAATTGAAACGTCAAAGAGAAAAAAAGAGAAAAACTATGATTGTCTATTTATAGACTTAAAGAGTGCCCCAAGAGGCGTTTTGTCAGAACTAATTGGAATAACCTCCAACTTTTAAGACTGCTTAAATTAAAAGCATCATCTTCCTGAAATACCCAAGTCAACCACTTTTAACTTTATTTTTTTTTTGCAAAACAATCTTTGCAATATATATATATATATATATATATTAAATGCGAATGTCAGTGTGTCACTGTCCCAATTTTTCAATTAAAGGGGCACGAATCTCTAACTTTATATAGCTCAGCTTACAGAAATATAAGATTCCCAAGTTTTCATTACTACGATTGCTTTCAGCGATTTTTTACGTGATTTTTTTGTGATTAATTTTTTTTACGATAACAATTTTTATAGCTTGGAAATAAATTAGGGAATAACCGAAATTAATTGCGAAAGTCATCCATGAAATAAATATAATTGTTTGTACGGAAAGTAAGGACCTACGTACATCAAACTGTCTTTAAATTTAGTGACGGCAGAAGAATTACTTAAATATAGCGATCAATTTTGAGTTTTCCGTAGTTTATTGTTGCCTATGGCATACAGCAGCAGAAAAATCTCCGCCAACAGATTACAATCAAAAGAGCGAGGAAAAGAAAGTGCAAATGAGAACCCAGATCAAACGGCAGCCAGAAGAGTTTCGAATGCTGAGAATATGCAGACTTAGGGAATCTCAAACTCCTCAACAAGCGGAAGGCCCAATCAATAGCCCTTAGTAATAATAAAAAAACTAAATGTTCACTATTCTTGCCCATACTTTGAGTTTCATTGAGACTAGATCCACTTGTTCTTCTTCTTCTTTGATGTGCCGTGTCCGTTCAGAGGGTAGGCGATCATGGCCCTCCACTCCTTCCTCTCACTTGTAGTTCTTAATAAGTTTTGTCTTTTTGTTATTTCTCCCAAACCCTGTTCTGCCATCCATTTGCTCAAGCCCATCAAATGTGTTACATGTTGCTTTCCTCTGTCACTCTTTCCCTCAATCTGTCCTTTGAGCATCAGATTTTCCAAGCCCTCCTTCCTCATTACATGTCCCATAAATTTCAACTGGTTCTTCCTGATGTTATGTATAAGTTTCCTTTTTGTTTCCATTTTCTCCATGTTTGGTCCATGGTATCCTCAGCATCTTTCTGTAGAAGCACACTTCTCTTCAAGTCTCTACTTCATCTTAGTGGAGATTGTCAAGCATTCGCTGCCATACAGGACAAATATCACGTAGCATTTCAGTACTGTTCTTTGTTTCTAACGAAATTCTTTTTTGTCTCTTAATACTCTGCTTAGCTTGTTAGGAGACTTGATTGTAAACAAATTTGATAAAACTTAGTCTTGAATTCAGTTCAATGGCAAAGTGAACGTACTGCTGATAGTTTAATGTTATAGATACAGAATAAATGGCGATGAATAAGAGAGAATTATTTGAAAATGTTTTTATGCGTAAGATTCTTAAAATGTTAGCCCTATTTATTGAGAATTAATAAATCATTTCATTAACCGATAATTTCGTTTATATTTTTAAATAACAATATTGTTTTGTTCTAGACTCCGAAAAAGTTTCTTTAAAAAATGAGTACAAAATACGAAGTTTATTTCTTTAGGAACATTCCTAAATGAACTTGCAGAGAATCACGTGCCACAATCAAACCTTCAAACGAAAAGACCAAAGAAAAAAAAAGAAAATCAGCATGAAGAGCAGAAAAATCTGTCAAACCTTCGAAATCACGTCACACACTTACTTGTTGATAACTTCATTTCGAAGGGGAGATAACTCCATCACAATCAATGCGTGCACAAAACGAGTATCGTTAAACGCAGCGTTCAATAAAGTGATAGATTTGATTTAAATCAATTAACCGAGAAGAGATTTCACAAAAATCCCTTTATTTGTCGCGCTCTATTTCTTTTTCTTCTCTTTGTTCAGCGAATGTATCCCCTTCACTCTCAATCGTGACTCACCTCATTTTCATCAGCTGAAAAATAAACAGGCCCATTGTATTGAACGTGTTCAAGTGTTGTAGCGCCTAAATATTGGATTAAGTTACAACTGATCTATAGAATCGAAATCAAACCCCAGGGGAATACGTTAAGTAGGCAGTAACGCCCCGGAGAAGTAATATTGAAGAACTGGATTAGCAATTCAGAACTGAGAAATGTTTATCAGATGATTGTTCAGCGTTGTGATACGACTTTTAAACTTTTTTTCCGGGACCCTTTTGCATCAGTACAATAGTAATCACTTTTTAAATAATTGAAGCGATGGCGTCCTCTTTGACTGAATGATGAACATCTAAATTCAACAGAAAGAGAAATTTTAATAAAGGCTGGATGCGAAGAAATACTTGCTCAATTCACTTTTGATTGGGCACGCTTTAAGAAACTAGGTTTACATACCGTTTCGAAATTGACGGCTCGAGGATGATTATTCTTCTTGTTGTATGCGCCGTTTCCTTCAGGACGCTGGCTATCATGGCTCGTAAACAATTCCCTGTCCTTTGTAGCTCTTAATAAATTTTGTCTATTCATCCCCTGTTTTGTCATCTGTTTAAACAAGCTAGCGGGTTAGGTTATGGGTTGATTTCATCTGTCCCACTGGCATTAAATCTTTGCGTATATTATTTCCCAAACTTTCTGTCCTTATTATGCGCCCAAGAATATTCAACTCTTTCTGATATTATTAGGTTGGTGCAAAAATAATGTCGTTTTCTCACATGAAGTTGAACGTCAAAAAACGACATTATTTTTGCACCAACCTAATAAATATAAGTGTCTTTTTTTTCTTTTCTTTTTTTTTTTTTTTTGGTTCCACTTTCTCTAAAACTTTGTCGCTGCTCACATGTAAGTCTGTGGTATTCTCAGCATTCTCCTGTAGGAGCGCATTTCTCTTGCTTTATGTTTCTCCTTCGTGGGTGAGGAGATTGTCCAGAATTCACTGCCATATAGGAGGACTGATATTATATAAGAATTTAGTACTGATTAACAGGAAAATATAGCGTGCACTGAATTTTGCGTTGCTTTCCGAGTTTTTTTTTAGGACCCGGTTAGGGTTGAACATTTGAAAAAGATCAGTATAAATTGATAAGTCCTAACTTGTATATTAACAAGATCTGTAAGCAAATATTGTCTATTAGGATTTCTCGTATATATTATCGATATAAATAAAATAATCGAAATTAATGTTCTTCTGGTAAGAAAAGCATTTTGTCTTAAAATGTGTTCCACTAATCCAACAATGGGTGCAAAAACAATCGCAGAAACCTACAGAATGTCTTAAAGAATGTCAACAGAAAGAACACTTTAATTTAAAACTAGAAAAAGACAGTTGAAATTCCTTGGACATATGATGAGGGATGGGTCTTTGAAAACTTAATCCTCATGGGGCATATTGAAGTTAAAGGAGATACGGGAAGATAGCGAGACTCTTACCAGATGGTCTTGTGTCAATGGATGGCGGAACGGTGGAGTGGTAGAAGTCTTAGCAAACAGAAAAATGCTAAGAGTCGGCGATAAGAGATAGGAAGTTGTGAGGAGTCATGGTCACTTATGTCATGAAGATAAGTGGTATATAAAGGAAAAATTCTTAACTCTTATACTTATCAATATAGATTAATATAACCATTTTCTTGTATTTTGTCCTCTTTTGTTTTGTTTTAATTTTGTGTGTGCTTCTTTTTTTATATATAATAACAAGTATAGAACCAATATTTTATAATAACAAATATAGAACCAATCATATAGAACTAATATTTTATAACAAATATAGGACCAATGATATGGAACCAATATTTTATAATAACAAATATAGAACCATATTATATAGAAATAACATTTTATAATAACAAATAGAGAACCAATAGTATAGAACCAATACTTTATAATAACAAATATAGGACCAATGGTATAGAACCAATATTTTATAATAACAAATATACAACCAATATTTTATAATAACAAATATAGAACCAATGATATAGAACCAATATTTTATAATAACAAATATTGGACCAATATAGAACTAATATTTTACAATAACAAATATAGAACCAATGATATAGAAGCAATATTTTATAATAACAAATATAAAACCAATGGTATAGAAACAATATTTTATAATTACAAATATAGAACCAATATTTTATAATAACAAATATAGAACCAATGATATAGAACCAATATTTTATAATAACAAATATAGGACCAATCGTATCGAACCAATATTGTATAATAACAAATATAGGACCAATCGTATCGAACCAATATTGTATAATAACAAATATAGGACCAATGGTATCGAACCAATATTGTATAATAACAAATATAGGACCAATGGTATCGAACCAATATTGTATAATAACAAATATAGGACCAATGGTATAGAACCAATATTTTATAATAACGAATATAGAACCAATGATATAGAAATAATATTTTATAATAACAAATATAAGACCAATAATTTATAATAAAAAATATAGAACCAATGATATTGACTTGCAGTTAAATGTAAAAATAGCTTGAAAGAAAATATTCTCCAGTAGAGTTATTATATTGAACTCTTGGAAATTAACCTTCTTGGGAAGGACAGATTTCGACAAAATAAAACATCCCTTCAACATTTAGATGCGCATTAAAGCAGTGAATACTCTATGCTAGAAAATAGGATGGCTAAAATATTAGCTATTTTAGACATCTTTAAATATTAATTTTTGATTCCATAAATTCTTTTCTTAAAACGGACAGTTTATAATTCCAAATACTAAATTTTATTGAATAGATCAAACAAAGCTTTATTTTCTAATAATTATGTATTTTTTCCATGCACAGATGGTTTCTTGTTTTATGTTTAATTTAGTTTTTCGTTACTTCGATTCATAATCGTCATCACCTGACCGGGTGTGGTCATAGGGGCGCCGCACAGCTGAGCACATGGCTTACTTACAGAATTAATGAGGCATTTGACAACAATTACATCTCAAGGACGATAGCATTAGATATTTCAGAAGACTTTGACAAAGTTATGGCATAAATGGTTACAGCATAATCTCTGTAGCTATGGAATCACTGGAAGGTTCTTCTCAATTATGAAGTCCTTCCTAACGAATAGTTGTTAGGTACTTGTGAACAGCCAGTTCTCTGAGACGGTGGTAGCACCAGTTAGCGGTCAAGATACTATGAAAGTAAAAAAAAAGAAGATTTTTGTAGTAAAAAGATCATTAATACATTTTTTTTAATAAAAAAAATTACCAGCAATACATTTTTGAAAAAATATTATCAGCAATACATTTGATTCTTGACAAAAACCTTCTTTACAAAAATAGGTCAGTGAAACATGATCCACAAACTGATTTCTTACAAAGAATACATATTCTATCCATACGAACCTCTTCTAAAAATCTTGTCGGCATTAAATAACCCATTGATGTGTTGATATGTCGTAAAACAAAATAACACCAAACGTAGTTCTCCGAAGCCCAACCGATCAACGCTGGCGTCCTCCAAGGTTCGCTTCTTGGTTCAACATTCTTACTTTACACAAATGATCTTCCTAAGAGTATGCTCCAATCATTAAGGGTGCATATCCGAAACCCTAAGTGACCTAAGCTTGGCAGCAGTTCCATAAGTAATCTACCCTAACGCATGTATTCGGGATTAATCCGATATTTCATCCCGCCGCTCTTACTACGATCTTAAAACTCCTTTTTTTAAGTTATGGCGAGAGACGTTAATGGAAAGAGGTGAGATAGACTTAAGTTAATTCGTAAGATAACACTGCATCCCTAAACATGTACACCTAAACATGTACACGTCCTTACCAATATTTTATGGTCTGATCCATTCATTTTTCTTTTCTTTTTCTTTTATTTTTTATTTCCAATTTTTGTTATTTTATAATAGAAGCAGATATATCTACCTATCACCCGGTTAATAATCCTTCCCATTTTTGGAGTATGTGTAGATGTTTGTTCCGTGTTTCCTGTTTAATAAAGGGTTTCTGCTTCCTTCTTCCGAGGCCTTAATACAGGTGGCTGTTATGATTTCTTCTTCTTTTGTGATATGACTGGCTCGCGGCTACGACTCATCATACCGTGTCGGCAGTTTTTTCATTGCTGCACCCCGACTTGTAGTTAGCCCGAACTCTTGAATAGCACCTAAAAAGGCTGCTCGGATCAACAGTCGCATAATACCGGGGTTCTTGCAATGTCATGTCGGCATGAATAGATGTCCTTGCAAGCACTTCAGGTGGGCAACCATGAGGCCACACAGTCTGCGCCAATTCCCAGCCAGCTCATATTACCTTAGAACACTGACAGCTACTATTATTCTTCGCATTTTCCACCCTTAAATTATATTATAACGAAAAGCAATAAACAAAATCAAACTAAACAAGCTCGCCAAAAGACACCTCGACCCCTCAACCGTTCTTTCTCCAACATTCGTGGCATTCGTATCATTTTTAGCACTGAGGAATCGCTTCTGTTTGAATAGTATCCAGACATACTAACTCTTTGTGAAACTAATCTGAATTCATCAATCTCTTCCACCGAATTCTTTGCTATCTTCCTCTCTTTTATGGTAGTGAACATCCCTTTTAATCTGGACAGAATTATGAACGTGCATTTGAATTTCACACAGTTGCTAGATTTATTCAATCTCATCGACTACTTCAACTCTGTATTTCTATCGCCTCCACCAAAACTCTGAAACTGTATTTACTATTGATTCATTTATTTTCTTTTACTTTTTCTCAATAGGCGTAGATAGCTTCGCCTATCGTCCGCTTCACATTCATCCCCGGTCTAATGAACAGGTTTACCCGTTGTTTCTTGTTTAGGATTGGGTTTCCAGTTCCCTCTTGGTGGCATTAACTCCTTGCTTGGGATGGTGTATCTCACTCTGTAACCCTCTCCCTCGAGTGGCTCTTAGAACTTTTACAGAGTGAAAATCATTGTAAAAAAAGTTCCTTCTAAATATCTAGACTAAAATTCGAAGTATGCATTCATGCGTTGCGTGTCTTGGGCAAGGAAACCTGGTGATGCCCATTTCTCTACAGTACCAATGTGTAGGCTTCTTATATTTACTGAGTACTACACCCTCAAGATAAGGGGTATAATTCTTGCCCTTTCTATGGTTGCTTTCTTTTAATTGTAATTCATTTTAAATCCAATATATTAATCTTAACTTAGGAAATGCCAATAGTAATTAGGTGACCAGCATTTATTTTAAGAGATTATGTGTATTCAAAAGTATTACAATAATTTTAATGTCTACTATGAAGTTTTATTTTTTGCTTTAATAGCAAGAAAATCGCATAAAACCAGTTGTGAAAATACGTTTTACACGCACGAAGCAAGTTTTAGACTATTTCTTAAATTAAATATTATTTATGTTTCTATCAACAAAATGTTCCAAGGCATCATAATGTCCATATGTATAAAAAAAAATAGTAATTAGACTCGATTTTCTTTAATCTGCCAAAAATGAGTCACCGAAATTTGAGTCGAGAAAGTTAGTGTGATGATTGATTAAATGGATTTCAAAAAATTACTTAGTACTGAAAATAAAAAGAAGAGTCCATTTGTACATGTGGTAACTTCACGTAATACTAAAAAGCTCTCTAGAATATTTTTTTCATTCGGTTGAGGTAGCTACTCATACATGCCCTGTCTTTCACCCCGGGTTTGATCTCTGACGTCAATGTGACTCTCTTTTATTCCCGAGGCATAGGCAAGTTACTACAATATATGCGTATTACCTGTCAACTAATTTCAAAAGTTCACCTAAAATTTTGGAGTTTGAGTTATGGCAAATGAAAGCCACGTTTCCTCAGTTTGAAAAGTATGGCTGACCAAAACGGCATAAAATTTTAAAATATGGCTTCCTTCCTCTCTATATATAATCCATATCCTTTCAGTGTGTGAGCGAACGTGGCTTTTCATAGTTTCCCTTTTGTTCTCAGCAATGTTAGCTATCTTATGACCTCTCTTGTGATTTTTGTGATAAATTTATTCTTTCATTCCTACTTATCAAATATATTACACGCTGCCTTCTCTTGCAAATCTTAGCACGTGAATATAATATTCCAAATCTCTCTCTCAAATATATATATATATATATATATATATATATATATATATATACTGTCTTTTAGCAGCAGTCTCCTTGTAGTTTTTCTTTTTATTATCTGTAAAAACCTTTTCAATGTTTCTTCATTTGTTACTGTCATATTTGTCATATTCGTCTGTAAAAACCACATCTCGATCGTTTCGGAAGGTTTTTTTATTTTTCTCTGGTGAAATTGTTCAACATTTCTTGACTGCTACACAGGAGATTAGATATTATAAAGAAAATTATTTTTTATATTTTTCACCTGCCGATGTGATAAATCGGGCATTATTTATTATTTTATTCGGAACATTAGTAATAGTATTTTCATCATACATATAAAAAAAATTAGCTATCATCAGTTAAAAATAACTCCAGTCACAGTTTGAAATAAATGAAGGCCTGTCAAAAGATGTTAGTAAAAACGAAAAACAGTCCTGTTATTTATAAGCTAAACATAACATAAAAATAGTATCGACCATCGATATTCTCATATGCTTTAAATTCAAATACGTAAGCACATAAAAGAAATAAAAATAACGTCTTTATATTGCAAGTTATTTTCTTTCTTCTCCATTAAGAATTTTGAAAAGATTGAGTTTTGTTAAATTTGACATTTCTTAACTATTTAAATACTGTTAGGATAGGATACGTGGTGGTGTAATGGATAGCCGAGTTCCAGTCGATTTCTTTACATTCACTTATGCGCAAATATCACTGGAAAAGGTATTAATCCATCTCTTCTCTCCCCATCTATGGGTGAATAGCGGGACAGATTTGGTTAGTCTAAAGAAGAAAAAAAATGAATTCAAACCAACCTGAAGAGGGTTGGAATCCGTCAGGCTTTCTTGTTCAAGACACCCGCAATGTTGCTACGGCTGTAGTACATGCGGTGACCCCATGACTCTCAGCGGTTACGTTATCGTGATGGGAGTTTAATAACATTGTTTCAGTAATAATAAATTAGATGTTTTGTTTTTGAATTTTCTTCTGTAATTGTCTTTTAAAAAATAATTTATCAGATAATTTTCCCCCCGTTTTAATTTAAAATAAAAAACAACTAAACTCCAATAATTTTCCAGGAACTTAACGTAAACAATATTAGCTTTATTAAAGGTTTTATTTTCTGAGTTGTGAATTATTTTCTACACTTTATGAAATTTAAGATGAAATAGGTAACAACTGTTAGGGTCTCAGCTATGGGCAAAGAGTTAACCACTAAATTGGGATCAAAACACTCAGTCAAATATTTGGCATACATGTTACAAGCTTAGACGATTATGTATCTTTCGATACATGACTGACGAGGCAGATTTCTTCCCGCAGTAGGTTGCCATTTACTTCTGCGGTAGACCAGTTGCCATCCAAGGCGATAAAACCCGGTCTATTTACCTATAGCTGGGGGAGAAGAAGAGGATTCATACCATTACCAAGGGTATTAGCACGTAAGTGAATGTGATGAATTCGACTGGAATTCGAACTCGGCTCTTCGATTCGTCAATTCAAGTCGCTATCCATTACTCCACCGTACCTATGAAAGTGAAAAATAAGATTTTAATACCAGAAATACTTTTTGTAAAAAATTATTAACAGAAATACATTATTACCAGCAATGCATTTTTTTTTAAAAATTATTACTAACAATAAAAATTTTGTCAGCATTATTTAATGCTGACAAACTTTTTATATAATATAATTGTATATTAACCTCAATGGGTTAAATAACCCATTGAGGTTGATATACCGTAAAACAAGACAAAAACCAGACCACACCAAACCTAACCTTTGCAACAAGGAGCCGCCATGTCACGTACACCGGGAAGAATAATCTCCATTCCATTTGTAAGGAGGAAGTTCCAGCTTCTTCCCAAGTATTGTTACTTTGGGGAAAAGAGTCTCGGTGGGCTTTTTCTTAATCACTGCAATCTTTACCGCTTCAAGACAAGGGTTAAACTATGTTGCCTACATAACCCCATGAACTTAACTGCTTGTTTTTTTTTCTTAATTCCATACAATACCACACACTAACCGTCTACATTAAGTAGCTCTTTGACTTTGTATTGTCTGAACAAACGTATAAAAAAGTAGAGTGACTATGTTTCGAATACAATGTTTTTCATTTTATTTTGCATAAGATTTTTTCGAATGTTTTTACTTTCAGTGATTTAAAAATAATTATTTATTTATGATCCCAAATTTATAGTTGAGGGGGACAAATCCAGATTTTGTTTTTAATTTCTTGGCGTTAAATGAAACCTTAGATTGTCAAATAACATCCATCAATAGAATTAATTGTAAAATAATAATCCATGTCTATAAAATGAAATGTGTGTGTGCATATATATATATATATATATATATATATATATATATATATATATATATATAATACATGTTTCATTAAATAATATAGATAAGTGTTGTCTATATATTTTATGTAAGTTTTTTCATATAGTCTGATAATCTTAATAACATTATCATTAAATAATGAAAGAAAATCACAATATTGATACATACTTTTTTTAATCCAATCTGAGTATGTATCAATATTGTGATTTTCTTTCATTATTTAATGATAATGTTATTAAGATTATCAGACTATATGAAAAAAACTTACATAAAATATATAGACAACACTTATCTATATTATTTAATGAAACATGTATTAATGAAAAAATGCTGCCTAAATACACACAATATATATATATATATATATATATATATATATATATATATATATATATACACACACATTACATTTTATAGACATGGATTATTAACCCGAACGAAGTCAATGCTTTTAGACTCAATTTTTTTTAAAAATAACTAATAATATCATTTGTTACAGAATGGAAGACTAGCCCAAAATGGCAAATCCTGCCGTGCTGGACAATACTTTGGCAACCCGAAATAAGAGATTTATTTGACACAAGGTCATTTTTTTAACATGGGGACCGGAGTGTTTTCACTCGGGCTGCTGGTCCAAGCTGATCTTAGCTGGTCATAGCTTGTCCAATCTTGTCTAAACTAGTCATAGCTGGTTCAAGCTGGTCAGAGCGGGTCCAAGCTAGTCATAGCCGTGATACTACTGGCACAGAGACGGATTCCTGTCCCAGGTAAGTATCCGAATGCATATACCCCTCCAAGGAGGTGTTTTTTGGCAACCTGAAATAATTGGGCGTGAAATCCTGAAAGTAGTGCATTGTCTTTGTTTAATTTTAATATAACACGTTCGAAGACGATCAGTACTGTCACAACAATAGAGGGCGAAAATGGTTTCCGATTCTAGATTCCTTGGGGCACTATTACTTCAGTAGAGCGAGACTCGCTACCACGTACTGATGGATGTGGCCGATATGTTAACAGCCATACTTTCTATTTCCCTCTCGCTTACTTCAAGAAACGATTCATATTATACCCCACTTGACATAAAGCGGCTAAAAAGAAGTCTAAAGAAAATGATGCAGCGTCGGGAGTTTGAGAAATCTTCGGTAGCCCGAGACTAGACGCAGCACGGCACATTAACTAACCCGACTTGCAAAACCAACTAACCCAACTCACTCTTCTGTTGATGTAGAAGTCATTATTATTCAATGGTGACCAGAAAGTTATCTGTTTAGTTTAATACTAAGTAAATGTTGAACATTTATAAATGAAAAAACTTTTCGATTCATTTTTTTTTTTTCATGTAATTTTTGCAATTGCTATTAGGTTGGTGCAAAAATAATGTCGTTTTTTGACGTTCAACTTCATGTGAGAAAAGGACATTATTTTTGCACCAACCTAATAAATGACTTAAATCCTATCTTCATTTTGAAAAGCATGAGAACATCTTTTTAATACCATATCCCTTCGGGACATAGGCGATCATGACACACTAATTATATTTTTGTTATTTGTAAATTGCCATGTAATCCTGGGAAAGCAAAAATGATTTCTAGTTGCCCTTTACAAGCTAGAAAAAGGGAAAGGGAAGATATCCTAGTTTGCACTGGTATTAAACGTATGCGTGCTCGGCAGAAAAGGCGAATTCAATGTCCTTCCCAAGAGCCCTTGTGCGAAACTGAACACAGGAGACTAGCCTGGAATTTGAATTCGCCTCACCGAGTCTCCTTCCAACAGCGATATCCGTTACACTACCCGTAAATCCATCTTTCTTCGAGAAAACTGGCATTGGCATAAATCAGAAACTTTTCCATCAGAGGTTAACGGTCACATTGCGTTGAAACTCCGATTTCCGTACGATCACCGAAGTTAAGCAACATCAAGCCCGGTCAGTATCTAGATGGGTCACCGCTTATGTACTCCAGGTACTATAGACTTGGATGTGCGGATGATGTAATGGATAATGGCAAAAAATTTTAATCGGAGAGTCGAGTTCTAATCCCAATGGAGTTCGTTTTATTCACTTACGCATAAATACCCTTGAGAAAAATATAACTTCACATCTTCTTCAACAGCTATGCCTTAATTAGTAAGAATTGTATCAAATCATTATTATCTTTAAAAAAAAATTCTTACACTCTAAAAAATTCATTGATAGATTCTCCAATTTGATTCTTATTGGAGATGTTTCTGATAGTAGCTTTAAAAAGTGAACCTTTCCAGAAGATAATTTGAATCGAATAAAGTCACCACTTTTAACTGATTCAATTCGTTTAAATAATAATTTGCATTACATAAAATTATGTTTAAATGTATAAAAAATAACGTTTTCTTTTTTAATTTGTAAATATTGGATATGGTCAAATGCGGACACTGGCATATAAAACGTTTCATATTTATTATCTTGTAAGAAAAAAAAACAGTTGAAAATCGATAGAAAAATAGGTATTCTTAAAGCTATTTTTTAAAAAACCTCTTCACCCCAACCAAGGCAACAAAGCCACTAACACAAAGGGGGTTACTGCATGTGAAATAATATAAGAAAAACATTATTAAGGAGAAATAACACTAACAGAACAGAAATAATCATTATCACTGCATTTAAAATTTTGAAGACCAAAGTTGACTGGAAACCAAGAATCCGAACGAAAGTTTCACATGTAAGAAGTGTGAGAAAAGAAACTATTATCATCGAACTTACGGTTAAACTTAGCTAGTAATAGGATTAAATTCATAGAGTTTAGGTACCACAAAGGAGAGTTCATCAGAACAGTTACCATGAAGGTATTTATAAAAAAGATACAGGCACGCTATATAAAGGCGGTTGGAAATTGAGTGAAGCCGAGATGCCAGATCAGGGCTACTGACATTGAAGATCCTTCTTTGAAATTTATCATTTAAATTGAAAATTCTTGATGGAAATTCTTTCTCTCAGATTGGTTCCATTATTCAAGCATCAAAGACAAAGAATGCATACTGAAATGTAAAGTGAACTAATGAGATTAACAGAGATTGTCTAATAATGCTTCTTTAACGTAGTACCTTCTAAAGATACCTTACATTAATTTGTAATAACGGAAATTAGAAAGTCCCTAAAACAGTAGTTTTGTTTGCTTTTTTTATTATCAGAGATACTCAAATTAATCCATTTAAATTAAAATCAGTATTTTTTTATTTACTTTTGCATTTCTTTATTACACTTACTTTTATTTTTAATTCACAGCAATAATTTTTATTTTAACTTAAACATTGATTAACGAAAAAGAATTTTAAGCAGATTCAAAACAGAAACGACAGGAAATTGAAATGTTCACGCATCATGGCGGGAAATCCAAGCTATTTTCTTTCGAACAATGAAGCTTGATGTGCCTAGAAGTTTTGTTAATTGTTTTCCGGTGAAAAGCACCGAAACCATCATGAATGTGTGAAAGCAAAGGAAATTATTACCGGAAAAATTCAGACAAGAGGTTTTCGACGAGAAAGTAGCGGTTGGTCACCACTGTTAAAAAAAAAATAGGGGACATTAACTTTATTTTCGCTTTGTTTCTCAAGACATCCGAAATTATATTTTGCTGCGCAAATTTTGTACATTTCGAAGTTAACATATATGCAATTAATTCAAATACACGAATGCGAGAGGAACGATATATTCACTCTTGGGGAAAAAGGAATAGACAGACAGATAGGAAGATAGAAAAATTTGAACAGACTGAGATAGATAGACAGATAGATAGAAACAGACTGAGATAGATAGACAGATAGATAGAAACAGACTGAGATAGAGAGAGAGATAGATATGAACAGACTGAGAGAGAGAGAGATATGAACAGACTGAGAGAGAGAGATATGAACAGACTGAGAGAGAGAGAGAGATATGAACAGACTGAGAGAGAGAGATATGAACAGACTGAGAGAGATAGATATGAACAGAGATAGATAGATATGAACAGACTTAGATATGAATAGACTGAGATAGATAGATAGATAGATATAAATAGACTGAGATAGATAGATAGATATGAATAGACTGAGATAGATAGATAGATAGATATGAACAGACTGAGAGATAGATAGATAGATATGAACAGATAGATAGATAGATAGATAGATATGAACAGATAGATATGAACAGATAGATAGATATGAACAGACTGAGATAGATAGATATGAATAGATAGATAGATATGAACAGATAGATAGATAGATATGAACAGACTGAGATAGATAGATATGAATAGATAGATACAAATAGATAGATAGATATGAACAGATAGATAGATATGAACGGATAGATAGATAGATATGAACAGACAGATAGATAGAAACAGACTGAGAGAGAGAGAGAGATATGAATAGACTGAGAGAGAGAGAGAGATATGAACAGATAGATATGAACAGAGAGAGAGAGATAGATATGAACAGACTTAGATAGATAGATATGAATAGACTGAGATAGATAGATAGATAGATAGATATGAACAGACAGATAGAGAGATATGAACAGACTGAGAGAGAGAGATATGAACAGACTGAGAGAGATAGATAGATATGAACAGACTGAGATAGATAGATAGATATGAATAGAATGAGATAGAGATAGATAGATATGAATAGAATGAGATAGAGATAGATATGGATAGAATGAGATAGATATGAATAGATAGATATGAATAGAATGAGATAGATAGATAGATATGGATAGAATGAGATAGATATGAATAGATAGATATGAATAGAATGAGATAGATAGATAGATATGAATAGAATGAGATAGAGATAAATAGATAGTTAGATATGAATAGACTGAGATAGAGACCGAGATAGAGAGAGATATATGAACAGACCGAGATAGAGAGAGAGATATGGACAGACCGAGATAGAGAGATGGATAGGGACAGGCTGAGATAGATAATGAAAAGCTTAGATTCTAACAGAAATATAAAGAAAGAAAAGGAACAAACTCAAGCGGTTATATGTCTATAATTAAACACCGAATTCACAGACTTGTAAACAAATTAAATTACATTTCGAAATGTTTCTTAAAAAAAGGATAAAAACAAAAAGGTAGAATAATTATTATGAGTAGCAGTATTTGTTCTGTCTGAATTTTTTGTAACATCTTGCTTGTTCTGTCTAAATTTTAATATAAATATTTTTCTTTCTTGTTAATCCTTTAACCCCAAGAAAGGCAGCAATGCTACTAGTACGCGGGGTGAGGTACAGGGAGTGAAAGTGAAAGAGAAAACCGAGAACAGGGAGGATTGAGGAAAGGACAAATGATGACCGGAATTAAAGAAGAAAGAAGATTGCTATTGACATTTAAATTTTTGAAGATTGTAGTTATCAGGGAAGCGGTGAAATGGAAGATAGTTCCACAGGTGGGAAGTGTGAGAAAAGAAACTGTTGGAGTAGAGTGGCTGTGATTATTGTACATATATCGTATCATGCATATTTAACAATCAAATTGCTTGATCCTAAAAAGAATGTAGCAAAAATCAAAGTTGACGTTTTCGACAGAATCTTTAAAACTATACAAAAACAAGTAAAATTTTTATTGAATTAATACTGTTAAATATAGATGTTAAAATATATTTGTCAGCTTCAGTTAAGTGCCATGCGCGATACACACTGGGGTGATCATGTCTTTTCCAATTCATGACTGACTAGGCAGAAGTTATTCCCACAATAGGCTGCCGTCTCTTTCTGCGGTAGACTGGTAAGCCAACCAAAGCTATAGGGCTCAGTCTGTCCTCCCATAGCTTCTGGATAAAAGATGGATTCATACCTTTCCCAGGGGTATTTCCGCATAAGTGAATTTAACAAACCCGACTGGAATTTGAACTCGTCTCTCCGATTTCTCATTCCGAGCCGCTATCCATTACATTACAACGCTTACCTATAACGTTTATATGCAAAAAAAACTTTTAAGTTAAAGACGGGAAAAGTTCAATTGTGAAAAGGGTAGAAATGATTTGGGCCAAATATTCAAGAGAAACTTGATTGAAAATGTTTAATATAACAAAAAACTGAGATAAATTGCAAAAATTTAGAACAATGCGAAATATTTAAAGGAATATATATATATATATATGAGAGAGAGAGAGAGAGCATGAACTATATCCTAAAAGAAATGTATCACTTCAAAACAGGCGCTTCTAATCACGATCACTGAAGACGAGAAGTTGGCTACTACACTATCTACTGTGAGCAGTAATGTCTTCCAGCAAGTTACCCCGGTATACATCAAACGTCATAGATTTCAAAAATGAAATTTCAAATCTGTTTGACACTATCACGCTGCATTCGAATTCCAATAATTCAACTGAGCCGGTATTCACACTGAATCACTATCTTCAAAGCACAACTGATATAAACCTGGGTATTTCTATGATGTTGAATTATGATAGTACAACCTATTATTACTTTTTCATAAAACTATCCAATAACATTTGGCACGTCAGTATATATATATATATATATATATATGGGCACCTGTCCGAGTGGTTAGAACGTTCGCTTCCTGATGTTATCCGAATGGATAGAGGTCGATCCAAGCGTGCGGAACCTTTGGAAGGTGTCTGAAACCCGTACCACGAGTTGACCCAAGCCTTGCGAGGGAAATTGAGTAGACGGAACTCTTGAGGGCCGTCGATAGCTGTGCTAGCACAAAACCACAAGTCATCGTGGCCGAGCGTGCTGGCGTTGATCAAATTGTTGAATACGCTAGATAACACGATCTCTCCCAGAAACTGTAACTGAGATCTGCTCAGCATAGTTGCAGTATAAACCAAGGTGGGCTCTGTGGGTGTTGATCAAACACAAATGTGCCTGAGCGAGCGTCTACAATAGGGATTGGCTAGCCGCCCTGCTAGACGTGTATCCTCGAATACGTCTGGCCAGCTATTATACATATATATATATATATAAATTTTTGCTATTTTATATTTTTAATTTCGCGCATGCACGTTGTTCGTTTTTGATTTTGTCGACTGCATATTATAGTAGTATAGTAGGGTCCGTCGGGTACCGTCTGTGAGAAAAAGAGTATCATAACCGAATTCACTCCGCC
>OZ038475.1:125905651-125943151 GCA_964036315.1 Acanthosepion esculentum
AGGAACTTACTTAAAATAAATAGACAAAACTTGTCTATATTATTTAATGAAACATGCATATATATATATATATATATATATATATACTTGTAAGTGAACAAACCAATACCCAAGGAAAAATAAGGAATAAAAAAAGAAAGAACTAAGAACATGTACTTCAGGCGAAAACAATCGTCCAGAATCCAAGCTCAGAGTCCAAAGAAAAAAACATCCAACACGAGTAAAACAAAAGTAACTAAGCAAAGTGCTCAATGCACTAAGTAAAGCAAATCTAATTACTAACCTAAAGAGCCAGGCAAACCTACCTAGGTTTTACCTACGCCGATCGTCAGGGTACGTTTGACCAAGCGTACCCTGACGATCCGCGTAGGTAAAACCTAGGTAGGTTTTCCTGGCTCTTTATGTTCGTAATGATATATATATATATATATATATGAAATAAAGTTTTTATTTATTAATCTGACTGATTTTATCATTATTTTTTTTTAGTCGATACTCATATCTGAATAGCCGTTATGATTATTTATTAAACGGTTTATTTTCATCTAACTGGACTTGAATACTCGAGAAATCATATCAAAGAAATATATGTATCATCAGACAGGATTCGAACCTGCGCCCCCCCCTTCCACCTTGACAGGAGAAACCGTCGTTAGATCTGACGTACTTATACTGAAAATAAATAAATTTAACGTTTAATAAATAAACGGAGCAATTATTGAAATATGAGTATCCACTAAAATAACGTGATAAAGTTAAAAATGATAAAAATAAGTCTGATTAACAATTTAAAAATTTCTTTAAAAATTGCATTGTTTCCGTTTGGATACGGAACTGAGCAAATTTGATAATTCCGAAGAATTCATGACAGGAAGGATTTCGCTAAAAGGTGTTGTTCAGACCTTGCTTTACCAGCAAAAGTCCTATGTGGCAGAGTCGGTATAAGCATGTCGGATGTAACGACGTTTTTTTTTTTTACTGCTAGGGATGCTTTTTTTCTACAAGATTTCTCGAATATTCAAACCGGTAGATGAAAATAAATAGACCGATTAATAAACTGAGCTTCTAATCAAGTATGAATATCCACTAGAATAACGTTTAAAGTGATATATAAGACAAAAATAAAACATTTCTGTACTGACGTTATACATAAAGTCCCTTGGTGGACTTTATCAAGGTAAATGTAGAAATTTTATTTTGCAGTGTGTATTTATAAACAGAAATAGAATATCGGTAAGTTTCTAAACTTTTTAAATTTAATAAAGTGCTCTAACATATTGTTAAAGCTAACTGTGTAAGTAACCTAAACTATGGAGGACTCTGCATGATATCATTTAATGTCTAATAAAAAATAAAAAATAAAAAATAAAGCGAAGAATCCAATCATTAGAAAAACAAAAGAATCAAACAGAAGGGATAAAAATATTATGAACGCCACTAAGTGAACTGAAAGATCATTCTCAGAGACTCAGACATTGGCACGCAACGTAGAGAATTGGAGGGTCAGGTGCTCAGCTGCACAACAACCCTAAAGCTACACCAGTTCATGATGATGAGGAGGTCTTAGAGTCTTAATTCAAATCCTGCAAACCCTTGTCTTAATGTGTATAGATTTTAAAGGGTGAGGTTAAAGATTTACTTTGATATGCTATGAATTTATTTTTAAAACTAATACGAATTTTAAATTTAAAAAAAAACAATTTTTTTAAGTCTATTCAAATAGTTATATATATCGCTGCAAGTATTTACTCACTATTATTAAATTCTATATGTTGTTCTTTTCTAGTTTAGTTTCGTTATATTTTTCTTGCTAACATGCGAAAATAGAAATCATTTTTGTGCCAGGCCAAGCAAAACTTAATAACAAACGATGTTTGGTAATCTTAAAATATTTGGGAAGGATGTTAAAATAATCCAGGATCTATAATGGTAGCAAACCGCCTGCATACGGAGAGAAAATGAATTCGGTAAATATAATAAAATAGAAAGCTGTGGATGACAAGAATGTGTCGTCTCGCCAGTCTTATTCAGCCTTTACAGCAAGACAGTTGTGAGAGAATTAAAATTGCTACCAGAATTCATTATTGGCGGACAAATTTTAACAACATAAGATATACAAATGTCAAAAGGATGATAACAAACACAAAAAAGAAACTACATAAACTTCTACAGAATATAGTGAAGGAAAGTGAAAAGAAAGCACTAAACATCATTTGTAAGAAGACAGCATGGTTGTTAGCAAAAGGGACAGCTCATCATACAAATTATCAATTGGGAATATAACAATTTAAATATCTGGTAACAGTTTTAACAGAAGATGGAAAGTGCGACACTGAAATCTGAAGGCACATTGGGATAGCGAACGTTGCTTTCTAAAAGCTAAGCAGATATTAAGAAACAGGAATATTTCGTTAGAAACAAAGAAAAAAGTACTAAACTGTTATGTAATATCAAACTTCTTATATGGCAGTGAATGCTGGACAATCTCCTCACAGATGAAGGAGGGATTTGAAGTAACAGAAATTTGGTGCTACGGAAGGATAACATAGACCAAATATACGAGCAACGGCAAAAATTTTAGAAAATATGTGAACAAAGAGGAGACTTATACTTAACATCAGAAAGAGACTACTGAATATCTAGGACACATAATGAGGAAAGGGGGCTTGGAAAATTGATACTCACAGGACAGATTGAAGGCCAGTGCGGCAGAGGCAAGCAACGCATAATCTACCTTGAGAACTTGAGTAAATGTCTGGTGGCACAGGGTTTAGGAGAGATAACAAAAAGACAAAATTTATTAAGAGCTACAAATGACAAGAAATTATGGAGAGCTATGACCACCAATGTCCTGGAAGGACACGACACATAGAAAAAAGAAATGATCATGATACTCGTACCCCCCATTAGAATCGCCGTGATACCACAGGGGCTACAATCGTAATAGCAGTGGGTGTTTCTAGGGTAAGATAGCCTGATTGAGACCCTCACTCTCCAGACTTGCTTGGAATGCATAGCTGTCCTTTTCCTGAACTGAATACCCTGTTAATCTATAATTGGCGGAAGACGGAGTGATTCTTTTTCAAAGTACACCAGTGCTAAGTGAATGAAGTAGACTCGACCAGAACTTGATCTCGGGACGCCGATACCACTTTTCATGCCAATAACCGTTACATTATATCCGTACATCCGGCAACTACTTTTTCACTGTTGTTCACTTAATAGAAGGCCCAATAGTCACTCAATGTAGAGGGTTATTAAATGAGGTTGCTGAAAGTAGAGCAGCTTGTCATGTTGCACACGCTGGTTAATATTTATTCTTCAGCAAGTAGAATAGGTTATATATAACGCTTCATCCTCACCGGCATTTTTCCTGTCAAGACGAACAGTTATACTTTTAACCCTAGAAAACTAACCATTGATGCGAGGCTTGACGAAGTTCAGTGATCGTAGAAGCATCCTCTCGGGAGTCCATTCTACAAAAGTAGAGCTCCTTGAGAAGAAGCTGTCTGAATGAAACTTCCTTTTTGCTAATAGAATACGAAGCGAATGAGAATGATTCGACCCTGTGTACATGGCATGACAAGTCTTAGCTCTTAAGGTCTGAATTGGTTAAACTAAAGAATGTCCCATGGAACTAACGAGATATAGTAGCCATTTTTGGTCTGGTCCGACTCTTGTATACATAGAAAATACCAGGAAGTGCCAGCTACTTACTGGATCGATAAAGGGAACTGAACATTTTCCCAGTATCTTTCGCGATGAATTGTTCCTCTTGAGCTCAGTAGAAGTTCAAGGCAAGGAGCCACATTAACCCTAGAACACTAACCATCAATTAAAGTTACACCACTACTAACCATGGGTATATCATACCCGATTTTGAAAATATCAAAAAAAAATATTAAATATAAATCTTTATTTGAAATATTTTACATGCAGACACTTCAAACTTTGTACTTTGAGTTAACATTAATAGGAACTGAAAAACGTATTATTTAGGTAAGAAAATCAGGTACTGAAAATTGTAATTAAAAATAGGAAAATTTGCGATGGGTACTATATACCCATGGTTAGTTTTCTAGGGTTAAAAGTATAACTGTTCGTCTTGACAGGAAAAATGCCGGTGAGAATGAAGCGTTACTTGCTTGGTTTTAGAGGTATTGAATGTTACGAGCTTGTTTTTCACCCCCTTGAACTGTTAGAGCGAGATCAGGGGAAAGGTCAGGGAAGAGATCATAAACTGTGGTATTGAATGCATATATATTTACCAATGCCTTCATACGGACCTGGGGGGTAAAATAAAAATGTATATTCAACAGAAATGGCAGAAGCGCCGGATGGACAATGAAAGTAATAAGCTTTTCACAGTCAAACCAATCCTAGGTGAATGGAAACCAATCTCTAGAGGAAGAAGTTAATATGAAGTAACGCGACGACATATATGCTACACATATATAACCCATTCTACTTGCTGAAGGATAAAGATTAACCAGCGTGTGCAACATTGCAAGCTGCACTCGTTTTGAAACACATTTTAACTGAATGTATTCACTTGGCCCATGTAAGACATGAATGTTACAGAGAGGACAGCATGAATAAACTGCAAGTACTAAAACCGTAAACATGATGTCCTGCCTTGAAGAAGTAGGTTTGTACCAAGGTAAGTAGTAACTACAGTGGATCATCTACAAACCGTATATCTGTAGAGCGTGCTTTTGAACTGAAAGTGTGAAATTATGTACAGGGTATCTGAGGTTGAAGTCATGAAGTTGCGTACAAAATATTTAGATATTGGAATCAAATAACCCATAGAGGTGTTGATATGCCACTAAACAAAAAAGAAACTAATGACCTGACAATGTTTAAATAGATTTTTAATATAAAGAATAAGGGAAATAGGACTAAGGAGTGATCATTCGGGTACACTTGCTCTGATCAGAAGAGAGAATTGCGGTACACATGCACTGATCTATATTATATACATTTTTTCTCTGCGGATGCTTCTTCAGTTTTCTTCAAAATATAAGTAATATATTTAATCAAGCATATTTTAAATATATCTATATTTAAATTATAAAGTTCTGTAATTTCTATAATAATCTGAGGCAGTAATGTTTCTGTCATAAACTGAATGTCGTGTCTCAACAATACACAATAGAAGAATCTGAAAGGATATCTCCATTTATTTTATTGATGTGTACCCTCTTTCTAGTGATTAAGAAAAGATTAAATTCGGCTTGTGCAAAAAGCTTCCAAAGCTTTTTTTTTTAAATAATGACTGAATAAATAGTTGGAATCGTTTCTGAAAACTTTTGCTTAAACCTAAAAAATTTTTATTCGCGAAACTTGGCCAATCACTTTGAGAAATTTGTATCTTTTTAGAAGAATATAATTCTGTAAAAAGAGGATTGGAATAATGAAAGATGCCTTTCAGAAACTAAGTAATGTATTAAAACATAGAAAATTTTCGTTAGATGCAGAGGAAAGATTGCTTAACTGCTGTGTAATCTCTATTCTGGTAAGAATGCTCGCTCGTCAATTTCGAAACGACAGAGATGTGCTGAAACAGACGGCTACTGAGAATACCATAGATGGAAAATGTGAACAAAGAAGTTTCGAAGAATTTGAGAAAGTATAAGAACCCTTACCGTATTATCTTTTATATAAATCCGACTTGTGTATAATACGACCCCGTATTGATGAAGCTAAAAACAGGGAATACATTACACCTTTGTGTATAATACGATCCCGTAGTACAGACATCGCTAAGTATTTTTTAAAGCTGCAACACATTATCCACTAAAATATGACCTTTTTGTCTTCTTTTATCGAAACACAATCTTCTTTATTGTTTAAAAGGGGGATGAGTTTGTATATTCTCATATATCTATATTTAAATACTTTTAAATACTCAAACAAGTATATGCGTGTATTGATGTGCTGGGATATACATACATAAATATATATATATGATTTTATCATATAGACAAAAACAGTTTTTGTCTATATGATAAAATTATAATAAATAATCATCGCTCTACTATCGATATAGAGCCCTCTTTTGGATTAATGCTGTGAACGTTAGAATTTATATATTACTTTCGTTCTCATTGCATCGGATATATATATATATATATATATATATATATATATATATATATATATATATATAATTTAAGTATGTATGTATGTATGTATGTATGTATGTATATACATACATACAAAACACACACACATAATGTTTTGAAAACCAAGCTTATTTAGCGAGAAAAATTTAAAGCAATTTCGCTATTATTGTTCATCAAGTCACGTCAGTTCACTCTACATGCATTTCTAACAAGTATTGCTCTACCACAGCCAGCTCTCTCGTTATTTAGCGCGCATGCGTACAAGCGCAAACACTCATTATTGCTGTTGTCTTCACGTTCTCCAAGTGAATGTTCGCTCAGTTAAACGAAATAAACATGACTGAGACAGAAAAACTATTCACGCCTCTCTCGTCTGTTTTTTTCCTCTCGCCACTATTATAACCTCAAACTAATTGAGTGAGAAGGCGTTTCCAGAATTCTTATTCTTTCTTTCGCCTCTTTGTCATATATTTCGATGCTGTTTACTTTAATGACAGAGTTCAAAATCCGTACCGTGGTTTGTTCTTTTCATGACTGACACTTCACTATCAAAATCTTTAATATCTTAAACACGAATAAAAAAGACGACCTCGTGACTCTGCTAAATAAAAATAAGGACTATATAAAGTTTTCAGAGAGGACATGGAGACGAGTCATTTATATATAACTACAGTTATACTCGTTATATGACAATGTTTCAATGGTGGGATTATATTATGCCAGTGTGAGTAACATTTTTTTCACTTTTGATCATCCATACTTCAATTGTCTCATGTGAAGCTCGTACATTTAAGCAGGTTTTATAATATACGAGTAAGGAGAGTTGACACAGTGCCACTTTTTGCATTTGACTTGAATCCAGACCAATAAGTAAATAAACTAAATAAATAATAAACAAATTAACAACCCACAAACGCACACATAAACACAAGTAAACATAATAATAACAACCAACAATAAAATAATCAGTTATAAATAAAAAAAAAAAAATTTAACAGACACCATAAATAGCACAAAAACGGCATCCGAATCCACAATTATTCCCACTCAATAGCCCATAAAATAATTCGAAACATAACCGTTACCGTTCACCAGAATAACTGTCAGAATAATGCAATAGACTGCCACAATGCTGACCTGTATATATAGTCAAACAAAAACACAACACATATGGCCTGATGATTGCGTTTAGCATGAAACAGACTGTTGCCTCTCAGTGTTGACTTCAATGTCCACTTTTATATTTACATACGCCCTATCCCTGATATCGAGCACTTTAATCCATAAATATCTATCTCTTATCTATCCTTTACTCTCCTTTGACCGTGCCTAGCAGGATTGTTTTAGTAAGACTTCCTCATCGTCTGATTTGCCAAACATTCTTGGTTTCTGTCCTTTCACAATAGTTAGATTTGCATATATTGTTCGAACGTTACTATTTAAATTAAATTATTATATTTAATAATTAGTGATGCTATACTTATAAATTATAGTCATTTTTGCTGTATGACTTACCATATTTTAAAAATCGAATGCTACTCAATTTTAAATGCCACTACTTAGGACATCTGGGATTACTTTTAACATAAGTTAGACTAACATCGTTTGCTAATGAGAACAAAGCCAACTCAAAATTTAATAAACCTGGGTTTTTAAATATTTCTCAGTTGGTTACTTATTAACACAGTCTGACAACATTGCTTGAGTCGAAGTTGGAATGTTTTCTTTTGTTTTTGTGAAGACAGACGGATCAGACCAAAAATGGAATATTACTGCTATATCTTGGTTGGAATTTCTCAAACCTTACTTTCCAACCTTGACAGTTCGAAACCCTTTCGCTGCCTTGTGGGTGATGTATTATTTTTTACGTCCCGTTTCCCATAAACGGAATGTTGCAAAGTTCTTACTACTCGATATGCTATTTGCAGACGTTCAGACAAGGTACATTTCTTAGTTCCACCAGTCCAGAACTTTTCGGCTACGACCCGCCCTGTCATGCACAGTGTGTCCTAATTCCCTTCGTATTCCATTGGTAAGGAGGAAGTTCCACTCAGACAGCTCTTTCCTCAGAATTATTACTTTGTAGAATAGATTTCTCATAGAAGGCTTCCACGATCACAACAATCTTAACCTCTTCAAATCTAGGGCCAACCTTTATATATCCTACATATCCTCATAATATGCATCTCTTATTCCTTCCTCAGGTCTTGGATGAACAAAAGTATAAAGGATTTTGCTTTAATTTTTATTTGTTTGTTTTTTATTGTCGAAAAAGATTTTTTATTATTAAAACCAGGTAAAATTAGTACAAGACAACATCATAATAAATATATGTCCTATAACATACATTACATATGCATATTTTTCTTTTGATTATTGGTAACATTTATAAATGGTAATGGTAATATTAGCCGTTTCCTTATAAGGAAACATTCGGGATTCATTGACTGAACAGTCAGTGCTATTTGTGGTTGAAGTTCATAAAAACTTTCTATTAGAATAGTTTTTTCAGGAAAATATTTTTCTCAAGGTCAATAACTGTCATTGCTCGTATTGTAGAGCGCTAACATCTTGATTATGTCATTATTTTCTCTTCGAGATACACGCGCTATCCATTTTAGTTGTTACTGCCATTGAAAGCCTAGAAGTGGTGTCGTTTCAATTATTCTTGTACAGCTCTTTGTTTGTAATTCTGTAGCATCAGTGGACGATATTCGAAGACTGATGTACTTCGCTAAAACCTGCAGGTTTCATTCGCCCGAAGCCACTTTTAACTATTAATATGAAGAAGCTGTTGTATACAGTTTAAATATTTCTGAACGAGTTTGCCGCCATGCATGACTCAATCTGACAAGGCTACTTAAAACCTGACTCAGGTTTTCATGTTATTGTTTCGGTTTGGGAGCAGTTTGTGGTGGTGTGCCAAAATACCCCTAGCGAAGCCTATCCAATGTTCAATTTCCTTATATCCTTTTCTAAATTTGTTACTACTGATCCAGACACCAATATATTTCAGTCGTTTCGTATTTACTAATTCCACACCCTGCTTTCATACCAGTTCCAATTCCATATCGTACGTAGTTTATTATTTTGTTTTAATTTAAATATACGCTCTTAAATAGGCGCCGGGTGGAGTCGTCAGTGATGTAAATTGACTTGGTTCATCAGGGAGTTTCGATTCTTTCAACATCATACAGCTCATCACCACGCCAACCCAATCAGGGGAGATCAATCTCTGATCCCCCACCTCGCAATCAAACGCTAGCAGAGACTCTGGCCTTTTTAATAAATTGGACGAAAACAGACAACGTTTTCCGCGCACCCGATTTGATGTTTGAAACAACCAATCCACTGTGCGAACTGACAAATGGTCCACGGGGGTGGGGGACTGGCTTCTTTTTTTTCTTTTTTCCTTCTTCTTCTTCGGCGGATAGCAACTTCAGTGGATAACCGAGGAGGTAATTTAACGTTCTTAAACTTAACCCGTTATGTTATTTCCCAAGTAAGGTTTGGTGCCTTACTCTAGGAATTTACAATTTTGATTTGTTAATTTCTACTATAAGACTATAACTTAAAACTACTTCTAAACATCATTTGAATGATTATTGAAGTCAATTATTATTGATTATTGAAGTCAAATATTGAAGTTGGGGGGAGAGGAAAAACTCACCTCTACTATCACATTTTATAAATATCGTTTAAACTGATTCTTAACATTATTACACGTCAGTTAACTTTTTAAAGGATGTATTCTCAAATTTTCAAATAATTATTTGGTCTCCATAAACATGCCGTGTCTTAACAATACACAATTAATGCAAAGAATAAAATACACAACAATGTTCATTAAAACAGACTAATTAAATACTCTATTTACAAATTATAAAGTAGGTTAAAATACAATAAATTACGAAATACTCGTGTAAATAGGTTAAATTACGAAAGGAATAGGGAACGATCTGCCTTACAATACACGTCATACTTATAACCGTTAAAAAATAATAGTAATAATTAAATAGGAATGAAAGGCAAAACGTCTTATGATATATATATATATATATATATATATATCAAGCTCAAAACCGATGAAATTAATTTTTTAAATTTAGAAATAAAATAAATGATAAAAGAAAAAGAAAAATTATGACAACATGCCAACGATATAAAACGATAATAAAAAACAGACTAATTAAATACACTATATACATGTTGTGATGGCGATTAAAATACACAAAAATGCGAAATAATCGTGTAAATAGGCTAAATGACGAAAGAAAAAAAGACAAAAAATACAATGTATTTTACGCTTATAACCATTCAAAAAGAAAAAAAAAGAAAAAGAAATACAAATACGAATGAAGACAAAACGCCTTACGATGTATATTAAAAATTACCGCGCATAAAATTGGGTTTAACATTTTAAAAAATCTATACAGATTTACAAATAACTCACTTTACAAACTGACATGAAATGTTCATAGACTGTATCTGTACAATTTAAGTCGTGTATTTAAACATTTAAAATGATATTTATATTATTTCTACATTAAATATATATAAAATTATATTATTTACACATCTCCCCCTGCCCCATTATTTTAAACTATTTTGTTGCTTTGGAGTCCAAGAACTGTCACGTTTAATACATATCCATTTTGCTGTTCTCTCTGCTGTATTAGTTATGGTTCTAATCGCCTTACTTTTGTTACCACATACCAAGCCAATATTTGTTAGGGCTTTGCATAAGGATTTGCAGCAAAACCTCTTGCACCCACTTCGATTGGCTTACAGCTTGCTTTTCATCCATTGTTTTTACAAGTCGTTATTAAGTCATCATATTTTAGTTTTATTTCATTCACGGGCTTCTTCTGCGTGTTCTTCCCACGGCACTGTCAATTCCCACATTATTACTTTCTTTATGTTATCTGAGAAGAATACTCCATCTGGGCGTACTGATGTTTGAACGATGTGGTCAGGGAATTTTAGCCTTTTTCCTAAGTCAGCCTTCAATTCCCAGTCCGTTGCCAATGACAAAGTATTTGCTGTATACTTTTTCTTTTTGTTAGGTTTCTCGCCAGCTTTAAGAAACTCTATAGATTTTTTATCGGGATTTAAAGTATTAGTGCTGATAGCCATGCTAACTATCTCTGCAAGATCCTTTAAAGTTTGATCATGTCTCCATCTATACCGGCATTCTGTTAGGGCTATTTGACAGCTACTTAGAATATGTTTTAAAGTTCCTTGACACGAGCACAATGTGTATAAGGGCGATTCTGTTTTATACCGTAAGTGGAGGTTAACGGGACTGGGAAGGGTGCCATATACGGTCTGAATTTGGAACTTTATACCAGTGTTATTACGCCATATATCAGACCATTTTATTTTTCTATGAGTCATGGATCCCCATTTGGTCTACGCTCCTTGTTAGCTTAGTCCCACCATTTTTGCCAACTTTTTCTCCTTTTCACCCTTGCGTATTTCTTTTTGTATTAAAAGGTATTTTCTTTTCCTTTAGCCCTATCCACCCGAATGGTAGGAAAATACCCTAAGCCCGCGCGTCCTGTAGCCACGGCCCTAATAAAGCCTTTCCGCGAAGTCTTTCTTTAGTAATTTATTTACTGCTCTCCATTTCCTTCCTGAGTAGACTTCAGTGCCTGTTCCAGCCACCTTTGGATCTTTGGAGAACTTGTTCTGAATTGTTCTTTTCACTTTGGTAACTTTGAATTCCTCTACTAGGCTTCTGAAAGGATGTTTCAGAGCATTGTAATTGTCGTATAGGGCAGGGCTAGTCAGAATTTTCGATAGACCTAACCATCTCCGTAATCGTACGTTAATTCTTTTTTCTAATTGTTCCATGTGAAAGGTTGTGAATTCATTGATGGACAATGGCCATAGGATTTTGGGAAGAATGGCATGCTGATAAATCTATGCTTTAAAGCAACCAGGCAAGCCGGACTTATCAACTCTTTTTAACCACATCTCGAATTTAGTTTTTGTTTCCTGGATTGCTGTTGCGTCTTTTAGGGAGTGATTTATGCGTTTCCCAAGGCTCTTTATGGGCTTTTCCTTAATTTCTGGTATGTCTTCCCTGGAAAGTCTAAACCGCTCCTTGTTCAATATTTTGCCTTTTCTTAAAACGAGCGACATTGATTTCAAGGGGTTGAAACTTATTCGGGCCCAAGTGGTGTTTTTCAGTCCCCTTTAGCATCCATCTCGCACCAATAGCAGACGCAGTGATTATCGTCATGTCATCCATGTAGGCTCTTATCGGAGGCTGCCTCAGTCCCGATTTGGTGGCCGGCCCCGCCTATATTCTCTTTCTGTGGCTTTGATTAACATATCCATGGCTGAGCAAAAAAGGGTCGCTGAGATTGTACATCCCGTTATGATGCCCCTCTCCAATTTATGACATGCCGACGCAGTATTTTCTGATACCATTCTCATTTGGAAGTTGTTATAATAATCAGTTCGGTGATTTTATTAGGGACATGATGGCGTCGGAGAGCTTCTTCCATTAGTTTGGAGGTTTAACTTGAGAACACCTGGTAGATGATCTCGATTTTCTGTTAAAGAACATTCTTATCGCAACTATAAAAACTTACGTCATCTGCATACACCTCTACATTATCAGTACATAATCAGTCTCGTGAGTGAAAGCTGGAACGATGTTTTCTATTAGTAGATTCGTTTGGTATAGAATGCTTAAATGGTCAGTGTCCATCTCTTCACATCTGTGCTTGTAAATAGACAAAGCATAACCTATGAAAAAATTGAAGTCTTTCAGACATCTATGACTTTGTGAACCTATATATTCTTTCCATCAGATCTAAGTATCCAGTAGAGTCAGAGTTTCGAAGGTGGATTATAATGGATGAGAAGAGGAATTGATGTGGTCATAGATTATGTTTTTATAACCAACTAACAACTTCATGTTGTTAGATTTAAATCTAATATTTGTATTTTAAATAATACAAAGTATTTTAAAGTTAACTATTCAAATGTAAAAAAAATAGAAATGTTCTAAATTGCACCTACAATGTTTATATATTTTAGCAGATACCAACCATAAGCGGTTGTAATTTAAGAACGTGAGAGACAAATATGGAGGATCTCATATTCTCAAATGATTTTTTTTATTATAAAACTTGTCATGTGAATAAAGAAAACATTGCGAAGTGAAAATCCACCAATAAAACAACATTAAATCTAACCCTGATACTATTGCCCAATAAAACAATATTAAAAATAACCTGATGCTATTGGCCTTATAGAATAGCATTAAATATAACCCTGATGCTATTGGCCTAATAGAATAGCATTAAATATAACCCTGATGCTATCGGCCTTATAGAATAGCATTAAATATAACCCTGATGCTATTGGCCTTATAGAATAGCATTAAATATAACCCTGATGCTATTGGCCTTATAGAATAGCATTAAATATAACCCTGGTGCTATTGGCCTTATAGAATAGCATTAAATATAACCCTGATGCTATTGGCCTTATAGAATAGCATTAAATATAACCCTGATGCTATCGGCCTTATAGAATAGCATTAAATATAACCCTGATGCTATCGGCCTTATAGAATAGCATTAAATATAACCCTGATGCTATTGGCCTAATAGAATAGCATTAAATATAACCCTGATGCTATCGGCCTTATAGAATAGCATTAAATATAACCCTGATGCTATCGGCCTTATAGAATAGCATTAAATATAACCCTGATGCTATCGGCCTTATAGAATAGCATTAAATATAACCCTGATGCTATCGGCCTTATAGAATAGCATTAAATATAACCCTGATGCTATCGGCCTTATAGAATAGCATTAAATATAACCCTGATGCTATTGGCCTAATAGAATAGCATTAAATATAACCCTGATGCTATTAGCAAAAAAAAAAACAGCATTAAATGTAACGCTAATGAAGTTTTCAATGCAAAAGTTATCTTATATGTGAATTCAATTATTTAAATGCTTTCTTAAAAATGAGTGGTTCCAAGCATTGAATTAATAGATTAATTTTATTTCATTGATTTCATTTCATTATTTCATTTGTCCCACCTACGATGGGACAAATTTTATACACTAAACGTCACACCTTCTATGGAACAACTGAATTGTGTTACTCCGTGTTTAGGAAATCTTCTTGCAATAATAAGTGAGATTCTCCTTCCAAGTGATATTTTAAGTTACCAATTCGAATAAATTTGGACTGGAACAATTTCGTGCTTCGTGATTTAAGTTTTAGAGAGTGTCGTGTATTTACTCACACAAGAATATTTTTCAACAAAAGACTTGTTTATAACGTGTATACTTTGTAATGACACGATTACTTGAATATATATATATATACACACACATACATACATACATACATATATATATATATATATACACATATATATATATATATACAGAGACACACACATATATATATATATATATATATATATATATAGAGAGAGAGAGAGAGAGAAAGGGTGCAGGAGATGCGTGCCTTTGCATATTTTGATACAATTTCTAAATCAGTTTTTTGGAGAAAACGCAATTTATGAAAAACAGCGTTTAGAAAGAAAAATAATTATTTTCAGTTTGCATGATTTGGAAGCACTAATGGAAGTTTCGAATGTAAAACCATTTTTATATATACTGTTCAGTTTGTACCATATATCGATAATGAATTCCCCTTTAAAATATCTATAAAAGTAACTTTGGAAATGGCAATACATAGATATGGAAAATTATGTCAAGTATGTCATATTAATGTAACAAAAATAGCTTAAAATATTTAGAACTTTAAGTTTTGTTTTCGAAACATTTTACAAGATTTTTAGAAGTTATTTTTTATCAACCTCGTTAAGCTTCCTTGAGTAAATTTCTGTATCGGTGTTTTTATGATATAGAATAAAAGTAAAACACATGGTTGATAAGTGATATCATTATCGTTAGATCTTTTATGTGTTGTATCCCTTCAGGACATAGGTAATCAGGGCTCTCATCAATTTTATATTTTTGTATATTGTATATGTCTTGTATCCTTACTATCTCTCCCAATCCCTGTCTTGTCATTCATTTATACAAGCTCGTTAGGTAGTTTACAAGCTGTTTCCCTCTGCCTCTATTGCCTTCAAAATTCTTGCATGTGTCAAATTCTCCAAGCCTTCTTTCCTTATGTTTCCAAGAATTTTCCAGCTGTCTCTTTTCGATTCTAAGTGTAAGAATCCTTTTTGTTTCTATTTTCCTTAAAAATTCTTTGTTGCTTGCATGTTCCATCTATTGCATTCTCGGCATCCTTATGAAGAACAACATCTCTGTTGCCACAAGTCTCCTCTTCATCTGTGAGGAAATTGTCCAGCAACAACTACCATATAGGAAGATTGATATTAAATTGCAGTTTAGCAACGTATTTTGTGTGTGTAGGATTACCCCATCCTTGACTGCCAGGGAACGTCTCCTAACAACCAACCAGTTATTAACTGGGACAAGAAATGGCCTGTAAATTTTAACGCCTCAAAAACGAAACTGATGTCTTTTAGTCATCTTAGGGAATTATTTTAACCCTTCATCAGCATGGTGGATGCCAACCTCCAGGAGCGTAACTAATTCCGCCTTTCTCGATCTCTCACGCTTTGCACTGACACGAAATGGAACGATATTATTAAATCAATAGCTAACACTTCGGCTAGGAAAGTTGGTTGTCTGTGTTACACACTTTTTCTCGACAGAATCCGTCTTGCTAATTTATAAGTCTACCATTCATCCCTGCATTGAATATTGCTATCTAACCTGGTCAGGTAATCCTGCGTTATATATCAAGATTCTCGACAAAATCCAAAGAATCTGAAATGTTATCGGTGCTGATCTGGCATCTTGGCTTCAGTCACTTTAGTACCAACTTAACGTCACATCCTTATTTCTTTTCTATAAATATTTTCATGGAAACCGTTCTGATGAGATTTCTTCTTTGGTACCTCGTCTTCACGAATTTAAACGCAGTACTCGATTGGCAGCCAGGCTCATAATTTCAGTTGAAATTTCTAGTTAGAACCGTAATTTCTATACTACTAATTTATTCTCCTGCACTTCTGGCCTCTCCCGGCTTCTTGGTTTCCTGTCAACTACGATCTTGAAAAATTTAAATGCATCATCAATATTTCGTCTCCTTGAAAGCTGTTCTATTATTGTCCTTTCTCATTTTTTACTCTCAGTAACATATTGCCTATTAGCAGCTTTGTCGCTTTGTTTACGGTGAAATGATTAAAGACATCGTCACTCCAAACTGATGACTCTTGTAGCAAACTGGTAAAATAACTTCATTATAACCCTTAGAAATGCGTCGTTAATGCAAAAAAAAGGGGAATGCGCTCAGAAGGTTTTAGCAAATAACTTTCCAAAAACTTATAAACTTATATGTTGCAATGATAATACAATAGAAAAAATCCTACCCGCTGTACGCACGCTATTTTTCATAGAGATTTCTCAGGAATTAATAAACAATATTAATCAATTATTGAATATCGTTAGATTTTAATTATTTCTCAAAGCTTTGTTCCTAATCTTAGCATTTTTTGTGAAGATCGATCAGTTATTTTATTCCAAATTCAACATTTCAATTGATTTAGATTTATCGATTAAATATTTTTGTTCATTTTATATGTATAATGTACAAACAATTTTCTAAATTATCGTGTGTTAAGAGCTGAAACTGTCACGTTGCGAATTTATAACTTTAATGATATATACAAGTAAGCAATTAATGGAAATCGTGTGTATCTATATTAAGAAACATTTACTCTATCACAATTTATCTCATAACACGATTGCATTGAATATTAGAAATTTTTAAATTTGATTACAAATCTTATTCTGTATAGGAAGTTTGTGAAAATTGTAGAATATGAAAACGCTCATTGTTAAATGTTTTAATTTCTTTTTGTTTTGGGGGAGTTTATTTTTTGCTTTTGGTTGTTTTTTGTTTGGTTTTGAGTGTTTTTGTTTTTGGAATTTGTTGCTCTATCTTCCTTTTGGATATCCATACACATTGTGTGCTTATGTGTACTTGAAAGGGAGGTAAATAAAAGGTTAAGAGAGCCTTTAAAAAAAAAAACATATGTGTTCTCGATCTCATTCTCATTTTTTAAAATAAGATCCCTAATTTATATGTTATTATTATTGAAAGTTCACACATTAACGAGAGGTGACAAGTGGTTTTCGTTGGAGATTGAATGATAGCACAGGCCCAGCACCTTCCTCAGTATCAACGCAAACCTCAACAATGCCGTGATCTGAATACTTAACTTTTCTACAAATATCCAGTTCACCTAATCTTGCCTATTTGCTTTGAATTATCAGAAGTTTCTAAACTAACATGAAAATATCGAACCAAAGATCAAAGGTGACCAACTCCGAATCACGGCCATGTAATCAAGAAAACGGATCATAAGCTCTGGACTGATGTGACAGCGGCGATTAAGGGATAACTCCGGCAGCGATGGATTAGTGTGCTACTCGAGACTAGAGGGAAATAAATACGGTTACAGGGTCAACCCCTTAAGAGAGAACTAATTCATGCTAGTGCGCAATCTGCCATGGACAGAGATAACGAAAAGATGATGAACAGCAATTTCTAGTGGCTGCTGAAATTTGTTCTCTGGCAATCTCCAGTACTTTTCTGGATATTCTGGCTCTTCTTAATACTGGAGTGATCTGGATAATCTCAGTATTTCTTGGATTTTCGGTTTTTCCCGTTTCTTCGAGAGAGATTTTGGTAAAACCATCTTGTTCAACAATACCTTAGTCATCATACAACGCTTAATATTTAGAATCACTTTAACATTATTCCTTAGGAGACTGATTTAGTCGGGAGGATGTTCAAACGCCAAATCTGAGGGAGATAATCTCTGCCTAGCAACATGCTCCTATTAGGTTGAATCTTAAATCATTTCCTTTTTTATTTATCGAATTCATTCTTCAAAAGATAAATTACACTTACATTTTATTCAATTATATATTTGCCATTATTTACAATGACTTGTTGCCACTTATCCCGCAGATCTTCAATAACTTTTGAATAAAATTTTGAAGGTTTTGTTGCGAAATATTTTCGACGAAATTTTGAATTGGATTTTTATTAGACAACGGCTCCCCCTCATCAAAGCGTTTTGCAGCGATCCAAAAAGATAATAATCGGTTGGTGAAAGGGTCAGGTTAATATGGCGGTTGGAGTAGAACAAATCAACCGAATTCCAATTTTTTTCCCGTATTATTCGTGCTTTAAGCAGCCTTGCGTTGACAGTGAGGTGAACAACATTTTTCCTATTGACGAGCGCGGGGCATTTTCGACCAAATTTTTCGGACACGTTTTAGCTGCTGGACGTATAAATGTACATCATGTATTTCATTGTGTCTTAAGGATTCTAAATGAATAATAAACCGACGATCCCACCAAACACACAATATTACATTTCTTTCATGGAGCCCAGCTTTGGGGGTCGGTTTTGGATATTTATCCTTGTCTGACTTTTGTGCTGAACGTTGTCGTATACAACCCATTATTCATCACCTGTTATGATATATTTCAGGAATGTTTAGTTTGGATGATACATTCGTCATTAAAATCGGTTCCCAAGATCGGAAAATAGTTTTGGATAAACCTAATAGCTATTATTCTTCCTCTGCTTCTGAAAGACCCATTGCCAGATATTCACTGACTACAACGAACAGCTATTTAAATTATAAGTGGCACAAGTGTATTGAAGCATTAATTTAGGCACAATACTTAAAACGTTCTATCGGCTTTGCTTGGCAATGTCAAAACAAATTTGGCGATAATAAACTTAAATATTCATTGTATTTTTTCATATAAGTATTTGTTTATATAAGTAAGTGATATTTCATATAAGTATTTGTTTATATAAGTAAGTGATATTTCATATAAGTATTTGTGTATATGTAAGTGATATTTCATATAAGTATTTCAAATAAGTTCATATAAGTAAACAAAATATTATTTAATTTTGTCCATAGCATAAATCGTTTCTCCCTTTAGGTCGAAGATGATTATTAACTGCCGGGTTTAGTGGGAGTGATATTAAAATGTACACTGTAAATGAAAAGTATGTGAAAATGATCGAATATTTAATTTTTGTCTGAATTTCTGGGATGAAGATTTATCATTATTTACACTATTTATATTCGGATTATTGCCTCATCTGTGTTGTTATCACAACGTTTCGGCTGTTGTGTCTTCTGGCCTTCCTCAGGTGTATATCGATCGAGGTAAGCTACAAGGAATTCTGAATTAAACCCTTTATTGAATCTACTGTAAACTGTTCTCTTTCCACTGCTTATGTCTAGGAATATCGTCTAGTTTAGTTTGTATATATTACGCTATGAGGATCTCTTTAGTAAGCATAGCATAAAAATAAATACGATATGGGAGTCGCTAATAAAGAAAGAAAGACAATTAACAGCAAGTCTCCAACTGCAGCATTAGCAGCAGCAATCAAACTATAGGTAACAGCAGGAGTCGAAACATGGCAGGAAGCAACAACAGCAGTTGCAACCTAATCAGCAGCCAGATTAATTTTAAGGCTCTAAGTTTTCCACAGTAAATTGTCTACGAAACAATGGCTTTGTGGATAAAAGCGTTGGTTTGTGAATTTGCTGATACCCGTTGCAAGGATACAGTCTTGCCTGTGCTAGTTATTCGAAATCCATCCAAATTCCTGATAATGTCCATCCCCAGGATGAGGTCGAATGAAGGCAGATTATGTCCACTACTTGGACTGTGACGAACTAGATTCATCTCATCTATTTTGAGCTCTATGGTACCAATTACTCTCAAGCACCTCTCCGTTTGTCGTCAGTACATTCATGTTCTTTTTTTTACCAAGCAACACAATTTGAGTTATTAATGAGAGAGCAAGAACAGCTCGAATCCACTAATGCCGTACATGGTCTCCCATCCGTACCTTATCACTGGGAACACCTCATTTATTCCTTATGTCGGGAAGATAGCGGCGCTGATGTTTTGTCCCCTTGTCTATTTCCCTGATACTGCAAAGCAATATGACTTAGTTTTTGGCATCGAAAACACCGTACTTGTTGATAGGCCTTCGTGAACGTCGATACTGCAAATCCTTGACATAATGATTAGGTCCGGAGCGTCTGTAGAAGTTGATGTTGGTAAGACACTTAGTGAAGGTAATGTCTGTTTTAATTGGAAGAGTGGCTACTGTGACTGGTTCTTCATCTGTCATTTCATAACCACGCGACCTTAGCCAGTAGTTGGTTTTCATTCCTCTCGTCCATTCTCGAAGACACACACGGTGTTTGTTTCACATGTTTCGACAATTTCACCACAAAAGTACATGCTAAACACTACTCAGATATTTCACCCAAGCAGCGAAGCAAGCTTTCGTAAGTCTGCAGGATATACAACGACGGACTCTACAGAGCGTAGAGAACGAACCACAAACTATTCGTAGGCCATTAATTTGTCTGTTGAAAAGGCTGTTCGTAGTGCTCTCGTTATTTCTGCGACATCTGACTTTCCCCCTCGCTAAGCTGTTTATACACGACAATGACACCGCTGTTCAAATGCAATGCAAGAATGTGTTCCCGTCTGTTTATCCCGCAATTTCCGCAAACAAGTTCTGCTTTTTCGGGACATTCAAGTACAGGTGGGCTCGTAGCTGTACCATCGAATTCAAGAATCAGTTTTAAACAACTTGTCTGCCAAATCTTAAATGCCGAAATAGCTTGTATAATAAAAGTAGGTATGTCCAATATTTCGCTGAAAAGTGGTATACCTTGACGACAAAAGGTCCCCAAATTGATAAAACAATTTTTAACGTTTAAATATTTATGTTGTTATTAAAGAGGAAAGACCAAAGTATTTTCTGAATATTTTTTCAGATTTTTTAATCCTTCCTATAAATGTTAAAAATTTTATTAAAAAATCTTGTTTTTTTTTCGAGTCAAAAAATTTCGTAAAATCGAACTTATCGACATTTCTGTCGGAAAGATCATAGTTTGTTAGTTAAAAAATCATGAAAAATCAATTACACCTTTTTCTTTTGTTATCTTAGGAAATTTAGAATGATTAAAGTATACTTAATGTAATTTGAAAGAAACATTACTTACATTTTTAGCAGAAAATTTTTTAAGAGAGATATTTCCAACCAGGGTGGTCTATTTTCACAGGCGTTGATTGATGTACGTCAATATATTCACAACTTACGGCACGGAAATTTATTGGATGGTAGCACAGAAGTGATATAATTCGTTCTAATTTTAAGTGAATCTGGTTAGTAGATTTTTTTTTTAAAAATTCACTTTCAAATTTATTTTTTTTTTTTACCTTACGTTTGAGGAAGAATTCTGCACTGAAAATAACATTTAAATTATGAAAGAAAATCCAATTTTACAAGTAAAAATAAAACAGTAAAAAAAATTCATTTTTTTAAATTGAGGTTTATTATTTCAGTCATGAAATATTTTTCTGAGAATATAAAAATTACATGAAACACCATTGATTGAAACGGGTTAACTTAATGAAATGAGATTTTATTTCTTTTTTATTAAGGCAGATTTTTTTCTATTTATTAATAATTATATGGCAGTAATTTTAATATGTGTTTTATTTTATTTATTAATAAAATTAACATGCTATGTTGGTTTTGTTTTGACTCAACAAGTATTTTTTAGTTTGAGTAGTAGCGAGCTAACTCCAGAAAATTTAAACTCCAAAAATCGTTTTAATTGATAATTTGTCGTGTGGATAATAATTCCAAAGTAATGTACAATGAATTTATGCATTCGATTTCAAACTTGAAAATTTGGGTGGACTTCCAAGGGCGTTTTTTTTTTTGTAATTGTAAATAGTCGATATTTTCTTTTATCCCACTATTCGATTATATTTGAATAGAAAAAGAAAAAAATTGAAAATAATACGACGATATTCAGAAAACTTGACAAGCGTTGTTTTCTTGTTACTGAACGAATCAAAGCCATTTCTGAAGTAAAAAAAAAACTTGCTTCTATCAAAGGAAACTACTCATGTGACATTATTTCAACAATGTGCATCCGTACTTTCGTTGTAGACGATTTTAAATACAATTTTGGAATATTAAAAATTATTTTTAAAATAATTATGGTTGTCCGATTTTAATAAGCTTTCAAATTTATGATCTTTAAAAAGTAGAGAACATAATATATCATTTCCATAAGGTTGCAGAAAGAACTTAATGCATAAATATATAACAACCTTTTGTCATATTGTGTACTTAAAATTGAAAAAAAAAAGAAAATTAATGTAAAAATTCATTGTTCATCAAAAAAATTTTTTTCTTTCAGATAATAATTACCTTCGTATATATTATTCAGAAAAGCCATTAAACACTTTCTTAATTAAATATTGTCTTAGTTTTATTGGGTTTTGTATTTTTACAATTGAGGTAAAAGTTTGGACAATTTCGGACATTTTTTTTAACAAAAAAATCGATGATTTAGATTTTTCAGAGTTTTGTGCATTTAATTAAAAAAAAAAATTCAGGTTGCAAATAAATTTTTTTTTGTGTTTTCATAAAATTAAGTTCGAGGGGGGTAACAGATATAAAAAAAATATTTATACCATGACTTTCAAAGAGACAAACATTTCTAAAATAAGTTCATTCATTTCTGAATAAGTTCTGAAGTTTTCATTAAAATCTAACAAGTAGTTAATTTTTACAAGAATTTCGAAATTAATGTGTCTTTCAACTGACAAAAAAACAACTAAAAAAAACGCTAAAAAGGTCAAAATTGGACATACCTAAATAAAAGTTCACAAAACCCAAATCTACATGTACACACATGCAACCTTCTTACAAAAAACATTTTTGGTAGGAAAGGTCAGTTGCTTTTATAGCATTTTGTTTGACCCTTTCCAAGTTTTCGAATTGTGGAGCACAATAATGTATTAGAATATATTTCTGTGCAATCCGTTGCTGTCAGTGAAACTTAAACTTCGATTGGTTAGCAGAATCTAATTTACTCGCTGACTTTTCTTTCTTCTTTCTTTCTTTTTTTTTCTGCAAATACAGCATGCAACATGAAAGCGTGTTGGCTTCCGGGCATGTCATCATTTTCTTCTGTACAGTTATGTAATATTCTACCCACGGACACACGTGTGTTTACTATTTATGGACATAACACTTTTCTACTTCAAAAGTTCTTGCCGTTATTCTAAATAGATAAGCCGACTTCATGTATAGTACGACCCCTGAATGTTTGTGCATATATTTTAACTCTTCCCAAAGAAAAATACCTGTGTATAGGGCAACCGGTCGATGAAAATGCATTATTTTTAACCTTTTCAAAAAATTACTTGTATATAATGCTACCTCCTAATCTTTGGGTAAAAACATATCGTAAAATCTTGCACTATACACAAGTATAATCTGTAATTATTCCAGAACGTTTTATAATCAGTAAGTATTGAATATGAACCTGAAAATTGCAGAAAGGCTTTTGATATTTTATTGCAATATTTGATTTATGAAAGACAAGATAGAGGAAATCGTCCAATCAGTGATTTATCCGATGTCCGGTCGTAGTTTCACGAAGAAAATTACTTTCACCCAACTTATTTTTAAAGATATGATAAATGTTCTCTTCCCCTCATCGGAATGCCTCCCCGAATCCCTTGTTCACGTGAACTATCGCAATTCCAATCAAATCTCAACAGAAATTGGGCTTACATCAACTCTAGTTGTCAACCACTGGGCGAATTGTTCTTTCTCCACCGCCAAATTTGAAATTAATAAACAAATCTGATTCAATTACAATTCAAATATTCGGGGTTTTTTTTACCTCAGAAATGGTCACCTACTTGGCCTTGTCCCGAAATATGCCTTAGTTTGATGAGAGAACGATTATCACATCATTAATTTAAGCGTGCTATGAGATTGGCATCTAAGGCCCCATCCATTCACTGATGCAATAGTGAAATGTAAACATCACTTTTACTCTATCAGTTTCTTTTCTCGCACTTTCCACCGGTTGGAACTTACTTCCGTTTACTTGTTTCCCTGATAACTACTACCTCCAAAATATTTAAATGCAACATCAATCGTCGTCTTCTGTCTTCTTGAATACCGTTCATTTATTTTTATTTTTTTTTACCCTTCCTCAATCCTCCGTATTCTCAGTCTTCTCTTTCACTATCAATCACTAATGTAATATTTTCAATTGAATGATCCTAATTGCAAGACAAACCCACTTAGGCAAGAAGAAAGATATATATATATATATATATATAATACATCAACCGTGACAAGTCAGTTTGAATTGAGTGATTTTATCTCTACAATTCAGAGGCTATTGCAGCTATCAATTTAAATTACCCAAATAGATTTATTTTATTATTTTTAACATTTACATATCGGAGCGTTTGGAGATGAACTCAATTACCCTCTTCTACACTACTAGTCCATTGTCTTGCGTAGCACCTTTCGTGGATAGAGAGTTATTTCTGAGATTGTACTTCACTCCTTGTTTTCTGATAAAATAATTTTTCCTTAATTCTAAATCTCACTTGCCATCTATTCACGTCGTTATATCTTGATAGAATATTTTTATGTTTCGCTAGAAGACTATAAAAATCACCAATAGTAGCTCCTTGCTGATAATGATTAAAAAATAAGAATATGAATCTGTGTGTGGGCTGGAAATCTGATTCTATCTGAAAGGTGGTAGACGGTAAAAGAATAAAAAGGTGAATGTGTTGGTCAAGAAAGTTAACGTCAAAAATAAAATCTCATTTTTGATTTCTTGATAAACAGAACACTTTTGGCCAACCACCGAATAAATAGCTATATAGATAGTTTATAAATAAATAAACTGATATATACATACAAAGATATTCTAGTGCATTTTTTACCTATATAAACACACATAATATCTTAAGTGCGCGTGTTATTTCAATATATGGTCTAACGCAACTATTCAGTAAAAAATGACAAACAAGCCGAAGGAAAATCAGCCTGACTTATCCAAATCCTCTTGTCTCGAGCGAGATTGTCAAAGTATGTTTAAATCTCAGATTAATCACTTTAGGCTAGCTATGGTCCACACAAAGGCAGAATAAATAATCCCGACTACTCACAAAAATACAAATCAAAAGTTTAAAAATTATTATGATTGCTGCATTATTAGCCTCCAGCTCGCGTGCCAATCAACAAAGATAGAATAGTTTTTCGATATATTCTTTCTCTATTTCAAACTGCATTAATTCGCATAGATCGATTCTTTAGGAATATCTTCTCAATACATTCTTTTATAGCACCATTCTTCTGATTATGTTGCTGTGTAAGGCGCGTTAGCCGTGTAATCTTTTGATAGTTGTATTTTTAATGTTTATTGTAGAAAAATTTACAACAAATTTCAGTTCTTCCGATTAATTCAATGTTGCTATTGTCTGCTCGGTAGTTGAAATGAGTCCATTTTTTTTCTAGTTTAAGATGTGCGGACATGCCCCGAAGAAACACTGAGAAAATATAATTATCAAAATAAAGATAGACACACCCTTTTTATTGTCGTTGGTTGACTCGTTTTCTACAATTTAGTAACCTTTTGGATGTTATTTAAAGCCAGGACATATGTTTAGTTTGTAAGAATATTTTCGGAGATAATAATGGTTTAGTGATACAAGTACTACTAATTAACACATAGTTGGGGGGAGAAAAGGTGGATTCACAACTTTCCCAAGAGCATTTGCGCGTAACTTAATATAACGAACCTAATGAGAATTGAAATTCGGCTGTCAGATTAACAATTTCGTACCATTATCCTTTACTCTATCCGCTCATACAATCTTACATCACTTGGTATTCCCAAACAATGACTCATCTAGGTTAGACTTTGCTTAACTTCTCTAATCATACGGGAACCAATGTTTCAACATGATGTGGCCGTAAGCCCCCAATTTTTTTGATTTCCCAGTGAATACATTAATTAGGTTTACACCATATTGTATTGTTGGGCTGAGTTATAAGTAATTTCCGGTTTTGGAAACCAAATGTAATGCTGAACTACTAATCATAGATGGCAGTTAAAAATAAATTTTAGAGTACACTAATGTAACTTTGTACTATAGTGTTGTGAGACCGATACTTTCCTACATCATGGACTCTCCCAGTACTATATTATTATGTGAATGGTAGTATCATGGGAGTAGCACCAGTAATGCGCAGCCGCGTACGATACCAATATCGGACACCACTGGATAGTAAGCTCTGCTTACTCTTACACTATTCTTTGTAACTTTTCTGTTTAATATATCTTTCTTACCTCTAACCCGTGTTCCGTGTTTTCCTTCCGTGACCCCTACTTCGGGTCCACATCATATAGTTTAGCCCCACTCGTGGAGAGATTGGAAATTCATAACGAAACATTTAGAAAATATTTAGTGTTTTTGCTCAAGGTATCATCAACGTAATCATCCTTCGACTTCCCTGTGGTTGGTCGGAACTCCATAAACAATCCCTTTCCACATTGCTCGGTCCAGTATTGCCGTCCCCAAATCCCCAATGTCTAACCCTGAGTCCTGAGCCATGGTGTCTGGGAAAGACAAATTTCTCGAGAAGACACCTTTAGAATGATGCCATAGAAGTAAGGATGAGACAACCTCCTCGACCGCGCGGTAGTTCTATCACTAGCTCTTACTTCATTTAAGATCTTCATTTGCAAACGCAGACACAGTAACAAATTCCTAGTAATTTATTAACAGCCACTTCATAAATCTAAAGACTAAACAATTAATACATAATTCTAGGATTTTTTTCTTCCATTCCACCACTTCCCGTTATTCCCAAGTAGAGAGAACCTTTATAAATAGGAGTAATATAAGGTATCATTATGATCATCCTTTGACCTCCTTGTGGTTGGTCGGAACTCCATAAACAGTCCCTTTCCACACTGCTCGGTCCTACATTGCTGTCCCCATATCTCCAATGTCCAACCCTGAGTCCTGAGTCATGGTGTCTGGGAAAGACAACTTTCGCGAGAAGACATCCCCAGAAGGATGCCATAGAAGTATGAGACGACCTCTTTGTCCGCTGGGTGGCAGTGGCCGGCAAATTGCAATAGGTTTTGTTTGAGCTTAAGAGATTGGTCAAGGTATCATAACTGATTGGCAAATTCAAAATTGAGTTCCGTTTTGGGAAACATTATTGGAACATTCATAGGACTTTGATAAGGCTCGAAATTCATTAGTGAAAAGCAATCCACGACAAAGTTCTAGAGAATTTGTAAAGGTTTAAAACACATTCCAATGTACCATTATACCGACACTTACAAAAGAAAAGTCAGCAAGTTATGTAATTTAGATCCACAAACTCTTAACGAAAAGAACAAAGCGGATGGTTTATCCATTGTGACAAGTATCCTTTCACAACAGACACACAACCTGTTTCTTAAATATATCATAACTGGCGATGAAAAATGATTTGCATACAACAACGTTCAACGCAAAAGGCAGTGGAATGACAAAGGTAAATCTCTACAGCCGTCGCCAAAATATGAGTTTCATGGCAAAAAGATAACTTTGGAGTATCATTAGGCTATTATTCATTTAGAGTTCTTAAAACACAAAGAAACGCTTCCAGCAGTTGCAACTTGTCCGTAAAGATTTCTGTCGAAAAGTGCACTGCGATCGACAATAAGAAAATGCTGTTCTCTATGTAAATGAAAGGTCATATACAGCAAAAATAACACAGGCAAGAATTATTTAACTAGGTTGATCTGTTCTACTTCAACCGTCATATAAAATCGACCTTACACTAACTGATTATTATGTTCATGGATCAATGAAAATGCTTTGATGTGGAAAACTTTCTTTAATGAAAACCAGATACAAGAAAACGTTTTTCCATATAAAAACGAAGTGGATTTTGCTCAAAAAAATATTGAAAACTGACTAAATGACAACAACTCATTGTAAATAATGACGGAAATATAATTGAATAAGATGTAATTGTACTCTATCTCTTGAAGAATGAAACTGATGAACAAACACAGCAATTATGTATGAGTTAACTTAATATATTAAGTGCGAAATAACATTAAGTTTTAAAAATAAAAGAATAGTCTATCGCTAAAAATCATTTTTTTTTTTATTTTTCTTTAAGGGAGTTAATCGAATATAGATTAACTTGTAGCTATTAACCCATTCCCTGCCAATTATTTTGAGAAAAATGTTTCATTTTTTTTTATTTGTTTTAGAAGACTAAGATTCTGAAGAACCTTGAAGTGTTACCAGACGTATGATTTGACAATTGGAATCATTTCAAGCTCAGAAGGACATAAAAAGAATCATTATCGGCGTGTAAAAACGTCTACAGCAATTTTTTAAACGTTACTTTGGACGTGTTTATTCGTCCGTGTCAAAAAAAAATGAACTTTCGATAAAAAACGTATATACACGTCTACGCCAGGGCAGGAATTAATTAATGTAATTTCAACATAATATTCGCTACGAAAATATAACCAATTTTATTAGGTTGTCATATGATGCGGGAGAAGTTGAAATTTCCTTTTTTTTGTTTTTTGCCTTGTTGAGAAGTCTTTCATTACGAGGCAAGAAGTGCTTTGTTAATTTTAACGCCTCCAATATAAAATATGCTCTGTATTAATCATCTTAACGAACCGTTTTGCCTTCCATCAGCATGTATGATAAGAACTTCCAAGAGAACAACTGTTTTTATCGCTGGAGATCTGCTCTATCTAAAGGTGTTATTGCGCTTTGTTATAGTTTCTGTTGAAATTAATATGTGGATGATGTTATTTTAATAGTGATTCTCAGCCGCGGTGCCGAAATATTGTCTATATATATATATATATATATATATATATATATATATATATATATGCTTAGTGGTAGAGGCTACCGGACGTCAAGCCACACTCATGAGCTGCGAAACAGTCTGTCTGTGGATGACAAATAAATATATATATATATATATATATATAGCGTGTGTGTAAGCAGTAATGGTACAGCATTACTATTTTAATAAATGAATAAGTATTAAACTTTTTTTCAAATAATTCTTTTCACTATTCTTCGGTTATGTAATTTTACATAATCTGTTTTAATATTTATTTTTTCAATACCCTTTTAAAATTTTTGCTGAATATGTCGTAATATTTACATTTTCACCTAGGCGTACCTTTGCTTAAAATGGTTGAGATACACTGCTTTAATATATGGAGATGTTACTTTCAGAACTTTCCCTTGCTAATAACGGAAAAGTTTGCTAGGAGTACCAAAATATGAGGCAGGCACAGGAATTAAGTCAACCTCTTTCTCACACAGTTACCGTCGCAAGCTCATTGCTACTCAATTCCTGTTTCCGTGACAAATGTTCAGCTGAACTCCATTTTATATTTCCACCACTTCAGACATTTACATCTAGGACACGCCATGCCATTTCCACGGAATAGTCACACGCATTTCTTCGTTTACCAAATGTAAAAACGAACACATTTTTTCCTCGAGAATTGCCACTTTGTCGAACAAACTCTCGTGGGGGCGCTTTTCTATCTCGACCTCTTGAAGTCATAGTTCAATCCTTATCTTTCCTCCTTATCTTCACTTCCGGCTACTCTTCCGTTCCTATCATCCACCTCATTCATCATTACCATTACGACTATAATGCTCTAACTTCAGTGGTTCTCGAGTAATCTATTGGGTGAAACCTAATATAAAAATGTAGACATTTATAGGTCACAATAATCTTTATTACTTGGATACAGGGATAGTTCTAAATGAGAACTAAAAAATTATCACTATTTACATTATCCGGACTATTGTCCTCAACTTTGTCGCCATATTTATAACAACGTTTCGGCCGTTGTACGCTCTGGCCTTCTTCAAGGACACATGGCTCAGTGGATAAAGGCGTTGGTTAGATCCAGTGACAGGACCCAAAGAGTGTGAGTTCAATACCTGGTTAAGGCGGTGGAGAACTTGGAGAAGAGAATTAACAGGAGATAACTGATAACTGACATCCATTAGACACGGCACGTGGAACTAGAACAGTCTACCCCAGTGAGCGAAATAAAGTGTTCAGTTCGACATTCCAACCACCTGAAGAAGGCCGGAGCGTACAACGGCCGAAACGTTGTAATAAATATGGCGACAAAGATGAGGACAACAGTGTACATAATACCTCATCCCAGAAATATAGACAGATGTAAATTATCAGATGAAGAACGCCACAAAATGATTCAACCGAAATCAAAACAAAGAATGAGGATACTCGCTCGAATTATCGAGTTAAGTAGTGCCCATAGTTGAGATTGCCACCTGCTTATATATAGCCACTAACATCCTATGAGGTGCAAAATCTGCACTTGGTGGCTAGGAGGCCACTTTCCATGTCAACCCACTAATGCAACTGGTTTCATAGACTAATGAAACAAGTGACGTCCATGCAATGTAAATAGCCATATCTACAATTAAATGAAAATAGTTCTATCGGCAGGAAAATGATGATAGGCTGAGAATGATTTAATGATATGTTCAAAAGTAGAAATGTTAATGAAAACGTTTCTTCAAACTTACCAAAGTTGTATGATTCGCTAATTGTCAAAGGATATGTGATTAGAAAATTTTACTAGATTGCTTGCTGTGAAAGTTCCTTACTTTATTCTAAAAAATGAAACTCTTTCATTTATTATATGCTAAAATTTATCAAATCAAGACAGTTACTTGAAAAAATTAATTTACCAGGTTTAAGAACTAGATTAATAACTTGATTGATTAACTGATTTGTTTTTTTAAGTTTTATTAACCTTTCGCATGTTATTTAAAGTCAGAAAATATTTTAGAGTGTAAGAATTTATTGGAGATAATAATGATTATTTGTGTGGTGTCAACGAACACTCGTTGCCACATTTGTAATGTCAACAAATACTCGTTTTCACTTTCGTAATGCTCGTTGTAGTAGAGACTTTGCAATCGCAGATACAACTATAGTAACGCCGTTCAACAAGACTGGTGTCAGACGCTTTCGAATAGCACTCGCACAGTAGTACTTTCTTGATAATACTCGCTCGAATAGTAAACCGTATGGTGATCCAAATAGAGAAATAGTATAGTGAATAGAGTAGAGAACAGCGCTCCGTATTGTAATAGAGAATAGGGTAGGAAGAGTGATCTGTATAGTAACAGAGCACAAAATAGAAAGAATAATCAATTAAACGTCACGCTAATTCCCATATATGCGTTTCTCCTATGGTCACGTGATCTCCTTATTCAAAATGGGATCACCTGTGTTTGCTCACTGTTGATCTGTGTCCAAGCCTAAGTGTCGGAAGTGACACTTCATTCCTATATAACAATTATTTACTAATTAACCCATAGCTGTAGGGAGAAGAGGTGGAATCATACCTTTTTCAAGAGTATTTGCACGCAAGGGAATATAACCAACCCGACTGAATTTATGATTCCGTTATCTATTGCGCCATCCGCAGATCCAAGCTTATGGGGCCTGGTATTTGCAAGCGGTTACCCATCTAGGTACTGACCAAGCTCGACGTTTCGATCGATCGTACGAAAACGATGTTTCAACGTAAGCCGTTTAAAAACTAGAAACGCCATTTTAATATCAGTTGACTTTAGTAATTAATAACATGTTTTGTTTAAGCACCGCAGAAGTCGACAAAGCTTTTGTGTCATATTTCGGAGTCTTTTAACTCTGGCCGATCCCTAAATGTGACTGTGGTCGCATAGTATAGAACAATTGTTAGCATATTTGTCACGCAAGCAATTATAAGAATGTCGTATTCGTGATTAATGTTTCGTTATTGACGCTATTGCAAGGATTAAGCTAAATTTATCTAAACAATTTGTATGTAGGAGTTCGTGTTCAATAAATACGTAGCATGACAAGGTTATCAGTTAAATAATAGTTGCGCCTATAGAGTGATTGGTTTGATTTGATATATATAGCTGTAAACAAAGTAACTATTAACAACAAACAAAATGCCCTTAGCAACTAGAAGAATATGAATACAATAGCGTTTCTAAATTCATCAAGTTGCTCAGGACATATATAGCTGTGTATTTTTGTAGCAATCACTCTTTAATATATCTCTCGTTAAACAAAACTGACGAGTTACTTTTGCTTATTTTTGTTTTGTTTGCGACCAAAAAGAGAGTGCTGAACAACAGCAAAACAACAATCCCTCTTTTATTCAATCAATTCGAAATCCCAACTTCCACAGCTGATAAGGCTGAATGCTTTGTTTGGAAATTCTCATCCAACTCAACACTAGACTCATCCGGAGTATCCACACCTGACTTTCCCGCTAGAACTGAGGCTCTATTGATTGAAATGAGTATAACCCCGTCGTTGGTATTGGACATCATCTCTAATTAAACTCTCATAAAGCAAGTGGTGGTGACGGGATACCAGCCGTAGTTACAAAGAAATGTGCCCCTAAGCTGGCTCCAGTTCTATCTAAACTATATAACTGTTGCCTGACTGACTCTTGCTTTCCAGCCTGTTGAAAGTCCTCATCTGTTGTCCCTGTTTTTCAGAACTCTGGAGACTCTTCTGGCCCGTCCTATCAGTTTCCTACAACTCTTCGGTAAAGATGTCGAGGCTTTAATCAATTCCGAAATGGTTAAGCACCTTACATCCCATGATCTACTCTCTGACAAACAATATGGTTTCCGCTTTGCCAGGTCTACCGCTAACGGGCTCACGGCCATAACTGAATTTATACACAAATCTCTTGATAATAATGACGTAGCTCGAATTGTGGCTCTAGATATCTCTATGGCGTTTGATAGGATATGGCATGGCCGGCCTTTTTCGTAAGTTTCAGGGATACGGTATTACAGGACGATTATTTGAATTAATTCAATTATTCCTGTCAAACCGTGAAATGAAGGTCGTCCTAGATGGGTTCTCCTCCAGTTCCTTTCATATGAACGCTGGTGTTCCCCAAGGCTCTATCCTGGGCCCTATACTGTTTCTGATCTTCATCAACGATCTTCCTGGTATCATTAGTTCTCAAGTAGTGTCGTCTGCGTAGATGCCTATCATTTATTCCTGTCTCAATAGTAAATCCAGCATTGCTGACAAAGCCGTTGGTTTCGAAAAGGACTTCCAATCTGTGGTCGACTGGGGCAGGAAATGCCTTGTAAACTTTAATGCCCCCAAAACAAAATTGCTATTATTTACCCACTATAGAGAAACCTCCCTGCCTCCTATCACCATGGCTGATGCTCAACTCCACGTGAGCGTCTCTCTGTGCCTTCTTTGTCTCACGTTTTCCACTGACCTGAGATGGAACAACTACTTTGAATCAATAGCTACATCTATCGCAAGGAAAGTTGGTTCTTTGTATTGCGTCTGAGTCCATCCTTCAAATCTACCATTCGTCGTCTCATTGAATACTGTTGCCATATATGGTCTGGCGCCCCCGCTGTTCATCTCGAGGTTCTCGACAAAATCCAAAGACGGATATGCAGTGTGATAGTTCCTAACCCGGCATCTCGACACGAGTCACTTTCTCACAGACGAGATGAGGCTTCCCTGTAACTTTTCTACAAATATTTTCATGGCAACTGCTCTGACGAGCTACGTTCATTGGTTATCCGACTGCATGAATTTAATCGTGCTACTAGGTTGTCATCTCGGTCCCACCCTTTTACTGTCGAAACAATTAAATGTAACCGCCTCTTCTACTCCAACAGCTTCTTCACTCTCACTTCTCGACAGTGGAACTCCCTTCTTCTTACTTGCTTCCCAGATAGCTATAAACTTCAAATATTCAAATGTAATGTCATTCGACATCTTCTGATGTCTTGATCTTGAGCCACGTCCTTCTCTTTATCATTTCCTCAAGCACCCATCTTTACTTTTACTCTCACTCTCTGTAACTCCTTGCATGCTGAAGGCACTCCCACCTTGCTTGGGGTGAAATACTTAAAAGAATGTCAACATTTCTGGTTTTAATATATGTAAAAATTGTCTTAAAATTTGTTGGTTATGAGAGCATTCGTCTAAACTGTTACCCATTTTCCAGGATTACTTTTTGCATAAGAAAAAAATAAAATATTATAACGAAAATGAAACCATAGAATGGCTAACAATTTAGACGATTTTTACATTCATTAATTCCAGAAAAAGACATTTTTACGCATAGAAGAAAAGCATGAGAAATTAAAGAAATATAAGCGGTGCTTCTCCACTCCTCTCCTCATTTATATAAATCCACGGATAACTTTTTCTAGGTCAAGGAGTTTAGACTTTATTTCCTGTTCTATTGTGATTTATTTTTAAAATCATTTTTTAACATGTTGTCTGGACAAATTTAAACCATTTTGTAATTTCGGTCTAATGAGGCAGATATAAAAACTTACCTACTGAAATAAATTTATTACGAGATTTTTCGACACTGTTTACATTATTCGGACTATTGTCCTCATCTTTGTTGCCATATTTATCACAACGTTTCAGCCGTTGTACGCTCTGGCCTTCTTCAGGTGGTTGAAATGTCAAACTGGACCCTTTATTTCGCTTGCTGGTGAAGACTGTTCTAGTTCCACGTGCCATGTTTAATGGGTGTCAGTTATCAGTTATCTCCTGTTAATTCACCTCTGCAAGTTCTCCACTGCCATAACCAGGCATTGAACTCACAGCTCTTTGGGTCTTGTCACAGGAGATAACTGATATGTTTTTCCGACATTTTCTCTCCAAGTACTTTCATCCACTCTATCTTCAGAGTATAAAATTGTTTTCAGTCGTGTCTTTCTATAACATTTTTTTCTGGCTCTAAGTAATATTTGATCCGTTAATAACCCTCCTTGGCCTTTTTTCTGACATCCATTCACGCAAATTCATTAAGTTCCTCACCGTTCCTTTGCTTCTCTTTGTCTTCAGTAATCCCTTCTAGTATTAAATTTTCTAAGCCGTCTCTCCTCATATGTCCCATAAATTTCACCTATTTCTTCCTGATTGTAAGTAACAGTTTCCTTGTAGTTTCTATTTTCCTTATTCGCCTTTCACGTGTTCTCTTTATGTTATACTCAGCATTCGTCTTGTAGAATTATATCTCTGTTGCTTCAAATCTTTTCTTCATCTGTGAAGAGATTGTCCAGCATTTTCTGCGATATATGAGATTAGATATTACATAACAATTCAGCATTTTTTTTTCTAACGAAATTTTCATGTCTTTATATTTTGCTTATTTTCTGGAAGATAGTTTCTGATTTTCCAAAACTCCGTATTTCTGTCACATTTTCTGTCGTCTATTCCTATGCTAACCAGAATTACATTTTTGTATATATACAATTCATAGCTAATACCTTGGATTTTCTTTTTTGCTGACAACAATGTATTCTGTATTCTTATATTTAATGTGCCGTCTTTCCTTCATCGTAACTAGGGAAAAATCAGTCTAAATCCTAGACTGGTTTGAGGGCCATTGAAAATTACAAACCAGTTATTTTCCCATTGAGCTGTTAGAGCTTGGTCAGGGGAGAGGTCAGCAGTAATGTTCCGATCATTTGGGTTTTAGTGGGAGTGCGTCTATAAACATATATATCCATATATGTTTACTAATGATCTGAGAATGCTCCTGGGCGGATCGTTTATAAAAAAAAAAAAAAGCAGGCTAGGGCCGAGGAGAAAATCTGTTGGACGGCTTGGATTGATATCATGAACTTCAGAAGACTAACCAAAAATAAAAATAAACCTTGGATCAAATAAAGAGCGTAGCTCAATTCTTACTGAATAACCCTGAGAAAGGCTGAAAAACCTATGGGTTAAAAGTTTAGGATCAAAACAACAAATATAAGGATACGTGTCCAGATAATTTATGGATTAATGAAAATATCTATTCACAGAATTTCAAATAACAACGAATATTCACTAACAATTTAAATTCTTCCAAATGATACAAAACAGTATTCTATTTGCTTTCATTTTTGCGTTCGTATATCAATATGTTCAAAATCTAATAATATCAAAATATATCTTTTACGCAACGAATATTTATTTTCAACTTATTCTCATTTCTTGTCATTGCACATAATTCAATGGGGAATATTCATTACATAGATTGAAGATTAATATAACTCAATGCCCCTCAGGTTATATATTTATTAATACAATCTGGTATTCATAAATATTAAGCGAACAAACGATCATAGCATCACGACTTCAGCTCATTAAAAATGTCCTGAATTTTAATTTTGCAATTTCACTAAAATGTCGGATTCGTTAACAAACTAAATCTAGAAGAATCTTTGTTTAGAATTTAACTGATCTAACTGTAACCAGTTTTTACATTCTGAAGTCATTCCGTGTATACTTCGGCCTTGAGCTCAAATACAGATCTTGAACGTTTGAAAACTACTTCTGATATATGCTTATACCTACTGCAGGTTTATTCTAAGCTCAAGTGAAACATTTTTCATTTTCTTCTGAACTTTAAACAAATTTAACAAGTGCAAAAGCTGTTTTTTTCTCTTACAAATTTCACGATAGAACCCAGATATTTTTTGTTATTGTCATTGTCAAAATTTAATTAATGACATCATCACTTTGAACTGTCTCTTTTGTTTCTTTTAAAATGTTCAAAATGATCAACTATTGTTTTAACCTTTCCATTTTCGGCGCATTTCATTTAAATATTTTTTTTTCATTTTTAGAATCAGTTTTATGACGTTTTATTCCGAAGATAGCTTGGAGATTTAGTTTATGATAGTTTTTTGTCTTGAAAATAATTCAAATACATTAATTGACAATATTTAAACAAGAAGAGAACAACAGGACTGGTACATTTTTATGATTGATTGATTGTCTGCTTTAAAATTTGATTAGCAAATTATATTTTCTATTTATTTCAGGTTTGGGAGCTACTGTTAAATAGATAAGCGGTTGTCAATCTGCAGAATAAAATAATTTTTCACTTTGAAAGTCGTAGGCTGGGGAAACTCAAGAAGAAGATAAGAGAACAAAATTTGGATATTCTATTGACCACCATTCATAGAATTGTACCACCCACCAAAAAAAAATAAGAAAGATGGTGGGTTTACGGTCATTGTGCAAACTAACTTGTATATGCACTGGGAAGTCAAAAACTGTGGGGTTACGACAATATGTTAAAATGCTGGTTGCCGTACGATCACCGAAGTTAAGCAACGTATATCCTGAAAAATTCCTAGAGAGGTGACGGCTTGGAAAGTACAGGTGCTGTAAGATTGGATGTGCCGGCTCGAAGTTGTTAATCGCAGACCCGAATTACAATTGCCATTGTGTTCGTTATATTCATTTCCGCGCAAAACTAAAGAAAAA
>OZ038475.1:125963734-126011234 GCA_964036315.1 Acanthosepion esculentum
GGTAATATATATATATATATATATATATATATATATATATATATATATATATACATATATATATATATATGAAGAAATATAGTCTTAAAATGTGCTATATTTATGGGATAAAGTGCTCAATATCAGAGATAGAGCGTGTTTAAATATAAATGTGAACATATAAGTCAACACTTAGAGGCAACAGTCTTTTTCATGCTAGATGCAATCATCGGAACACGAGTGCTGTTATTCTTCTCGGCTATTTATTTATACGGGTCAGTGGTGCATTGTGGGTAGTCATTTTTGGCAGGTGTTTTACCGGAAGTCGTTTATTTCTTTATTTATTTATTTGTATCAAATTATTTTGCTTGTTTTTATTTAATTTTATTTTTGTTTTTTATCCTTTATATTTATTTTATTTTTATTTATTTATGTTTTATTTATTTTGATCGGTGTTTTTATTAACGTAGTAAAAATTTGTTTATATAGCTTATTGTGGGTGGTTTATTATGGCAGCTATTTTACTCATTTATTTGGGTCAAATCATTTTGCTTGTTTTTATTTATTTTTGTTTTTATGTTTTATCTTATATATTATTTATTTATTATTTTTATTTAGATCGGTGTTTTTATTGACGTAATAAAAATTTGTCTATATAGCTTATTTAACAGTTTTGTTTATGTTTCGGAAGATAAAGCTATTTGTTGAATTTTGGGGTTGATTGTTGTGGTTTGTTCTGATGTTTATTTTTTGGCGGGAACAGTTTTTTATTTATTTATTTGGATTGATTATCTTTATTTGTTTTTTCTAAACGGCTAGTTTATCGGTATCGGTTGTTAGTTTATTTATATATTTGGATGTATTTAGATCAATTTATTATACTTGTCGTTATTTTATTTATTACACTGTATATTTTCTCTTTTTGGTTTTCGATTTTTAAGTAACGCAATATATTATTTTTATTCATTTTTTTTATCATTTTTGTTGAATATTTTGAGTAGGGTGCTTGATTCCGGGAGGTGTTTGTGTAATTGTTTGCAGAATATTTTTCCTACGTTTCTTTTTACGTTTTTGCTGTACGGTGGGTTGAACAATATGACATTTCTTTTCCTGTTGGCCTTTTTTGTGTTCTGTGGTGAGTATGTGAGTGTTGCTGGGAATCCGCTAATAATAAACAAAATATTAGACTATAAAAAATCAAAACAAAAAATCGAACGAAAAATAGCTATAACTGTTATATAACGATAAAAAATGAATAAAAATAATATATTGCGTTACTTAAAAATCGAAAACCAAAAAGAGAAAATATACAGTGTAATAAATAAAATAACGACAAGTATAATAAATTGATCTAAATACATCCAAATATATAAATAAACTAACAACCGATACCGATAAACTAGCCGTTTAGAAAAAACAAATAAAGATAATCAATCCAAATAAATAAATAAAAAACTGTTCCCGCCAAAAAATAAACATCAGAACAAACCACAACAATCAACCCCAAAATTCAACAAATAGCTTTATCTTCCGAAACATAAACAAAACTGTTAAATAAGCTATATAGACAAATTTTTATTACGTCAATAAAAACACCGATCTAAATAAAAATAATAAATAATATATAAGATAAAACATAAAAACAAAAATAAATAAAAACAAGCAAAATGATTTGACCCAAATAAATGAGTAAAATAGCCGCCATAATAGACCACCCACAATAAGCTATATAAACAAATTTTTACTACGTTAATAAAAACACTGATCAAAATAAATAAAATATAAATAAATAAAAATAAAATAAATATAAAGGATAAAAAACAAAAATAAAATTAAATAAAAACAAGCAAAATAATTTGATACAAATAAATAAATAAACAAATAAACGACTTCCGGTAAAACACCTGCCAAAAATGACTACCCACAATGCACCACTGACCCGTATATATAAATAGCCGAGAAAAATAACAGCACTCGTGTCCCGATGATTGCATCTAGCATGAAACAGACTGTCGTCTCTAAGTGTTGACTTCTATGTTCACTTTATATATATATATATATATATATATATATATATATATATATATATATATATATATATATATATCTTTGTCTCTTTTTTTCGGGATGTCAATGAATACTTATTGTCACTTTCGTAATGCTCGTGGTAGCAGAGACTTTGTAATCGGAGATACAACTATAGTACGCTGTTAAACAATACTGGTGTCAGACGCCTTCAAATAATCTCGCTCTAATAGTACTTGCTCGATAATACTCGCTCGAACTGTAATTCGTATAGCGATCTGAATAGAGAAATAGTATAATGAATAGAGTAGAGAATAGCAGTCCGTGTAGTAGAGGATAGATTAGAAATAACGATCCGAATAGTAATAGAGGATAGAATAGAAATAGCGATCGTTAGACGTCAGCTACTTCCTACATATATGTGTTTCCTCTATGGTCACGTGCTCTACTTATTTCAATAATGGAATCACCTGTGTTTGCTTACTGGCGATCTATGTACAAACTCAAATGTCGGCAGCGACACTTTATTCCTATATAACACTTTCTGTATCTCTTTCTTTGCCTCTTTCTTTCTTTACCCCTTTCTTTCTTTACCCCTTTCTTTCTTTACCTCTTTCTTTCTTTACCTCTTTTTCTCATAAAGAAGAGGACAGTATCTCAGTGTTGTTGAGAAAATACTTGAAATATTGAAGACTTGCAAATAATTTGCTATTCTACATCAAGAGACTAAATAGAACCTTACTTTTGTTAGTAGTTCTGGGTATGACGATAAGCTACATCCGGCAGCAAGACCTCTAATCGGAAGATTGGAAGTTTTGAGGAGCGTAGAACCAACTCTTCAAGTCCAACCTATGGGCAAATAGTAAACTCCCAAACCAAAAGTATACAAATATTTTTTTATAGTAAATTTCCCAATAATACGTTTTATAGTGAACTGACCAACAATACATTTTATCTGTAGTTAAAGGCATACAATTGCGTTCAGAATATTTTGATTTCGAGATTAAATAACCTTTAGAGGTTGATATGCCGCTAAACAAAATCAAAGAACCAATATGAAAGAAATCTTTCATGACATTAATCCAAATAATATCTTACAATTTCTTACATCAAACTCTATTCCGAAATATAACTACAACATAAAATACGCATATCACCACCTCTAGTAATTATATCCAAACAAACATATGTATGCACAAAAGCTGCGTATCATCTACCATGTATTCAATTGTGAAAACAGAATAACATATATGATATTTCTATTACTTAAGTGACCCATAAGGAGTTCATATGGCGTTTTAAAAAATATATAAACAAAAGAACTTTTGTTAGTTGACGTTATATGACGTTATCGAATGTATTTGAATAAAATATATTTTTATTGTTTGATATTTATACGAAAATAATACTCGATTTCTTTAAAATGATGAAATTGTTTCAAATACATTGATTTTTTTTTAATTTATAGAGTATAAAAAATATATTCTAATGAAAAAGCAGAAACATCAATTGTGATTTTTTTTAATAATAAAAAACAACGAAATATGAATTAATAATAAACAGCTTCAATAGTTAAAAAAAAACACAAACGCACAACGCGAGAGATTTTTTCTGCATTCTGTTGTCGTCACTAAGGACGTAATTCACCATTCATTCTATCGTTAGAGACAGATATCTTTTCTCTTTCTAAAGGTTGTAATAATAACAGCTTACTTCAAATCGCATATAGACGATAAACGAACACCAATGAATAAACAATGTGTCAGTTTCATTTTCCGCAAAGAGTAAAATACAACTGGCAGTTCAAATGTCATTTTCGATAGGGTTGAAAACATTTGATGCGCCCTCTTTATAAAAAAAAATACTCTAAAATAGAATTTTCAAAAGCTTGTTTGTTGCCATCGTCATTGCGTGCAGTTCGGATTTCTTTAAGATATTTTTGTCACACATAAAACTTCTCTTACTTGCAAGCAAAAAACAAAACTAAAGAAGTTCTGATACCGTCACGACTTGTGTGACTATCTATGCGAATGTATACGTATCTCGGTTGCGAACACACACAGGTGTGTATTTTGGTTTCCTTGCTTGAGTTAATGTGTTTGGCTAGAATTCTCATAAAAATCAATGTGTGTAATGTGTTTGAGTTAAACGAATCGTGTGGTATGTTGCCACACGTCTTTGCATATAACTTCATTTTTTTTTTCGATGAACGTTGTACGTGTGGTCGATTAATGGAAGCATACGACGCTTCATCCAAAATCTCCATCTTACCCCTTATTAAAGTTACGACGTGATTAAATCTTGTTCAAGATGATACATACATAACAAACCTCCAGAAAAAAAAGCACAGAACTTGAGATCAATATTGACCAAATTTTGAGCTTGAGTGTATCTGAGATACACTTTTTTAAAATAATGACCCTTTAATGATTATAGAGAGTCCATGAATTAATGGTCGACATAAAATGATGATTTTTTTTTTTTATCAAAAAAATATAAAGCTGGCATTCTAGTGCGACCCATTATATGTAGAATTGGTCATGCTCGCCATCATTTATTCATTTAGCGCATTTTTCACCGCTGTGGTCCCCACTCCCCTCCATTTCACAATTGTGGTTAATGGTGTCATTCAAGGAAGAAAATTGCAGGGGTTTGTCGGTTCCTTTTACACCGGGAATGTTGAGGTTACCCCGTCCCTCCACTGAGAATTTAAAGAGCAAGACCTACAAAGCAAAAAGTGGTTTGAATTCAGAGTTTTCCTTCTCCTAGACTGGAGATGGTATATAGAGGCCGTGCGCTCCCCAGACTCCATGGCTCCCTCTCGGCTGTACCAAAGCAATACAAGGCATTACATTTGGGAACGGCTTAGCTGCAGGAGTTACATGAAAGTTGTCAGTGTTATCAGCCAGCCGCTTTCGGGACTCTATTCCGGGTCTTCTGTCTGGATTTACTTCTATAGCCTTTCCCTGTTTTGGATATGACTGCAAGGCAGCGGACGTTTAAAATCAGGGTTTTCCTTCCCCTAGATAAACTGCCTTCCTGGGCTGTCGAGTTACATCTATCCGAAAAATGCTCGTCATAGAGTATCAAAAATCATCGTAAAATATTTGAACAATTCATGGAACAATTAACTCTTCACATATTAACAACCCCGGCGTCCTGATCAAAAGTTTAAAAGAAATAAATATGGCAGATAAACTCATGGCTAGTTTAGATATCAAATCCCCATACCCTAACGTATCTGATTATGATGTTTTAACCTCTTAAAAATGCATTTTATACAATAACGAATAACCTCTCCATAACAATCGATAGAATAATAATGATATACCGACTTATTAAAAAACAATGTTATTTCACTTTTGACAATGATTCTAAGAGATCAAAATTCGGAATAACGATGGCATCGTCTCTTAGCAATGTTTTCAATCGTCCTTTTTTAGAATTTCCAGAAAACAGTTACTTCTAAAATATATGTCTGGCGAGTACCCCAATACGGAAACATTTCAAGCCTCATCAGAAGTACAAGTAGGAAATGTGAGCCCCAGTCTATTTAATCTTTTTCTATACTCTACCCTGCGTATTTACAAGCTTAGATATAAAGCGATAGGGCTCTGATCATTCAAGATTCCAAACGAATCTACTAATAGAAGATAGCGATCCTGCTTTCCCTCCCAAGACCAAAGTACTAATGGTGAAGAATGCTATACCGATGACATAGGTATTCATACTTGTGATCAGAATGATCTTGAACAAAAAATCTGCATCTTCTACCAAGTATTCCAAGAAATAGAATTCAAAAAATAACTTTACCAAAACAAAAACTACGATCTGGAATTGAAATGAAAATGGCACATGTACTGAATCCATTATAAACATTCAGGATGTGGAATTAGTAAATACCAAATACTTCAAATACATCGGTACATTTGTATCAGTTATAACAAATTTAGTATCGGCAAAAACGAAATTAAACATAGAATAAGCTGCGCTAGAGGTGGTTTCTCTCAATGCCACAAATTGCTACAAAACCAAAACATTACCCTGAAAACTCCAGACACGTTCTTAATTAGACTCGTCAGATCGGGACTTTCATATGAATGTCATACATGGCGCCAAACTCGTTCAGAAATATCTAAACTGGCAGCTGTATACAACCACTTTCTCAGATCAATTATTAAAAATGGCTTTGAGCGAGTGAGGTCTGTGAATTTTAACCAAGATCATCCTTCTTCCAACATTGTGGACTGGTGCTACAGAATCACAAACAAACAAAAAAATACTAGATAAGTTAAACCACATCACTCGGGGGACATATAACAATAAGTAAAATTCATATTACATGTAAGTCGAAGAGAAAATAATGGCATAAAATGTTGACGTTCCACACTGATTCAAATAAAAGGTTAGAAAGGAAACCCCTATTAATACTGGAAAGAGCGATAACAGCTAGTGGACTAGAAAAACCTATTTTACTGAAAATATTGTTTTAAGAGAAAGATTTTATAAATTCCGACCGACAGCAGCACAACTACTCGTTCAATAAATACCGATTTTTCCTTATTAAAAAATGGATATTATCATTGCTATTATTAGTATATTGCCTCAATATTATCTAAACTTGTAAATAAACTAACGAACATCGAATGAAACAGAAATAAAATACACTGTTACTCTGATGCCATGTTAAACAGTATTGATAATGATTTAAAACGAGACAAACTTTGATATTTAATCATTTTTGTGATTTGAAAAGTGAGAAATTGATAAATAAAATTTTAAAAATGGTAATATTTAATAATATCACTGACCATGATGAAGTCTAAGTACTTCCGGTCCCAATAGGGAATGCTGGGAGAGAAAAAACAAAATGAGCGTGATTTTTTTTTTTAAATAAACCAATTGCTGATTTTAGCATGTCTCGTGCAATAACAATAGCAACAAAAACAAAAGCGGCAGAAAACTGAATCGAGACAGGTTATGCATCTACATACACTGGGCGCCAGAAATTTAAAATTTAGCGTATCTGTATCTTCAGCGTTTTCTCGTCATAAAATTGTGACCGGCGTTTGTTGTTTTTCGTCTCCACCGCCCACATATATGATTTCATCTATATTATTATTATTTCGTGCGAAGTCCTTTCGAAAGACAAAAGGCGTAACACCGAATTTTTATCCCATCTTGTCATTTAATTGACCTCTCTATGATGAGTGATGACTCAATATTTAGAGAAAGAAAAACGAAAATACTTTCTCACCTCATATTAGTTGTAATATTCATATCATTTCGACTCTTGTTCACGCCAACCTTCTTCAGACATCTACCGCATTCGTTAATATGAATTCTGAATTTCTGAGGTGAGGAGTTATGATCATTATATATTAATTTATTCAGACGAGTGTCCTTATCTTGTTTGTTATGCTCACAATGTTTTAGCTATTATTCCTCTCCAAATTTCTTCAATTTTCTTTATTAACCTTCTTGGAATTCCTATCTTAATTTTGGTTATTCAGACGAGTCTCCTCATCTTGCTTATTATAATCACAACCTTTTGATAATGATACTCTCCGGTCACCTTCGCATGTGTGTAATTTTCGAACGACTCTAATATTCAACTCACAGGGTAGAATGTTCTAATTCCATTGTCCATTCTCAACAGTTTTTCGTATCCTTTCATTATTCTTGATTAATTCCTCTTTGGATACCACTTTTTTTCTTTTTCCAATTAACCAAAATATAGGATATTCATAGCCTGGTCCAGGGATTGAACTCAGGAACTTATTGATAAACTCGGTTTTTCAGAAGATTTCCTCAAAATGTCCGACTCTGTTTATTAATTTCGCACTTTTTAATCCTTGTTTACTAAATATTGAGAAAAATTTCACTCGCCCCATTGTTAAGATCCTCCACCATTGTAAGAGACATCTAAGCGTATATAAACTTAGACAATAACATTATTCCCAAGGAACAATCAAGTGGTTGCATTTTGGAACATCAAACCTAGTGTCTGTTATTTTCCCAACCACAGGCTAATATGCTAAATCATTTTTTTTACCACCCAAAAATTGGCAAAAAGGATAATCTTTCTCGTTTCTCCTGCATGCTAAGGATAATGACTCTAGGCTGTATTATGGTTTCCATTTTCTCATAATCTCAAATGAAATACCAGAATCTGGGGCTACCGATTCGTCTGATGAATTCGTTGTACACTATAAATGGTGATACGAAATCAATTTCATTGGAAAAATGGCACGGAGAAAGTAATTTCCTTCGATAACCCGAAAATCTAGACTAATACAATGTGACCATACTTTATGTGACTGATTACATTAAATTAATTCTTTGATCACTGGAACAAAATTATAATTCAAATCTGATTTTAATAGCCTAAATATTCTATGACTATTTACCATGAAGCGAGAGAAATATCAGTGCGATTTTGCAGTACAGTCACCAGGCATTTCGCCGCGGATTTCATCATGGGGATTAAGTTGAATTTTCTATTACCTGCACTTGGGTCCAGCAATGGACTGCTGCTAACTGTAAATGTGATGCAGCAAAGTGAGAGAGAGACATTTGGAGGATTGAGACTGAACATTATTTTGATTGGTTGGTGGTCATTTTCATTGGTCAATCCGTAGACAGTTAGAAAGAGACCTCTCTCTTCTTTATCTTTCTAAACATATGATGTTGTAAGGACAAGACATGTTTCGTTTCCCTCGATAGGACTTTTACTCCCTAGCGGATCACGTGTCGCATGAAAACAACAGCATACGAATACTCTGAGCTAGTAAATCTAACAAACCAACAAGGAAATCTTCTCAAATTTGTAAGTCTCTCAACGTGTTCACGAGGAATCTGAACACACCGTGCGTATGAATAAGCGTATCACTATATCCACACTGCCATTTATCTTTTTATATCCTTCCTAATTAGCAAAGTGTTATAGTGGAAGACACCTAGTCTATAGGTAATAGACTCTCCCACCTATTATAAGTAGGAATCAGTAGGTAGTCGAGGGGAGAAGTGATCAGCGACCACAACTCGATTACTCTGCGTAACACTTTATTACAAGTTCCTAACGTTTCTGTACGTTTACCCCATTTAGGACGCATTTAGTCCGACTACAAGTTCTATTGTGGAAATAACTCCACAACAACTTTCGGCGACGAAGATTCGAACTCATACGGGGTGAGAAAAAAAATCGTTGGCCAAAACAACTTTTGGCGACGAAAGATTCGAACTTATACGGGGGAGAAAAAAAATCGTTAGTCAAGACAACTTTTGACGACGATTTGTACTCCTACAGAGGCAGAAAAAAAATTCGTTCGCCAATACAACTTTTGGCAGCAAAGTTTTGCACTCATAAGGAGGAATAAAAAGTTCGTCCGCCACAGTGGTTTTGACGACGAAATTCGTACACGTAGGGAGGAAGAAAAATTTTGTTCGCCGCAAATAACGTGGGCGACAAAGTCTCGGATTTACAGTTTGAAAAAAAATGGAGGAATGCAAAAGTCTACTCCAGGATTTTTTAAAGTTCCAATTGGAACAACAAGCGAAAATATTGGAACAACAAAAAGCATTCCAGAAGCAGTTACAGGAAGAAACTTTCAATAGACAGATGCAATTCCAACAGAAAATGGAACAAATGCATGAGGAGTTTCAAAACAAAATTCTGGAAGTAACCGAGAACAGGAAAGAGAAAAGTCTACAAAATGATTCCTTCCCGGAGAATACAATATGGAATTCTATTGAAATATTTACGTACAGTCCAGATGAAGAGGTAACTTTTCAAGAATATTTTAAAAAATATACAGACGTATATAACGAGGACTGCCATTTGTGGTCTCAAGGAAAGAAGGTTAGGCTTCTTTTAAGTAAATTAGGAACTGCTGAGCATAACAAATTGGTAAACTACATTTTACCGAAAAAACTAATGACTTGACATTTACCGAGGCGGTAAATATATTAAGCGAGCTATTTAGTCAAAAGACATCTTTGTTCCACAAGAGGTGGAAATATTTAAATTTGATTAAAGATGACGAACATGACTATATAACGTACGCGGCCAATGTGAATAAGCATTGTGAAGAATTCAAGCTAGCAGAGCTAAGCGCAGGCAATTTTAAGTGCTTAGTGTTTATTCAAGGTCTGGTAGCGGAAAAAGACGCAGAGTTGAGAAAATTAGTACTGGCAAAATTGGAAAGCAATCCAAGTATTACGGTACAGAATTTGGCAGAAGAATGCACAAGATATGTTAGCGTAAAAAAAGACGCTAAAAAGATAGAACAGTCTGGCGTTTCGCATGTAAGGAAAATGCGGTACAAAAAAGAAAGTCAGTCTGGCAAAAAGAATAGTAAAATTGCAAAAACTAAAATACCAGAGAAAAACAAACAAAAACGCCCGAAGCCATGTTTTGCTCGCGGTGAACTACACTGGTACAGATATTGCAATTTTAAAAATAAAAAAATGTTTCAACTATGAAAGAGTTGGGCACAAACACACACATTGCCGTTCAAAAAATGGGGGCAATAAAATAAGAAAACTAAAGTCCAACGAGATAAACTATGGAATAACTAGAAAATTCGGTACCGTCGAAATAAATAAAGAAAAATAAAAATGCAACTGGACACTGGTTCGGATCTCTCTATCATAAATTTGCATACGTGGAAGAAGGTGAGGAAACCAACTTTAATGAAGACAAAGAAAATCGCGAAGTCAGTGACGGAAGAAAAAATACAATTTATTGGAGAAATTGTTACAAACGTCACGTTAAATAAAAAATCGCGAAAAATTAAACTATTTGTCATGGAAAATGCCACGAATTTACTCGGTACGAACTGGATAACAGAATTTCAGTTGTGGGATCTACTGATAAATTCTTTCTGTTACAAGGTAGAAAGTTTAAACTCCGAAGCCCCAAAATTAATAGAGAAACTTAAGGAAACATTTCCTACTGTTTTTTCTCCGGGCTTGGGAACGTGTACCAAGATGGAGGCAAAATTCTTTTTAAAAGAAAACGCTCAGGCGGTATTCAAAAAGAAAAGTAATGTTCCGTTTTCCTCAATTGAACAGATTGATAAAGAATTGGACAGATTAGAGAAATCCGGTGTACTCAAAAAGTTGACTACAGTGATTGGGCAGCTCCGACGGTATACGTGAAAAAAAAGTCTAAAGACATTCGCGTGTGTGCAGATTTTTCAACGGGGTTAAACGCGGCACTTAAAGACTATAATTATCCTCTACCAACAGCAGAAGAAATATTTGCAAAGCTTAATGGAGGCACTGTATTTTCGAAGATAGACCTCAGCGATGCATATCTGCAAATACCGGTAGAGGAAGAAACATCTAAACTTTTGTGTATTAACACACATCAGGGTCTGTATAAATTTAACAGACTACCTTTTGGGATTAAGGTCGCCCCCGCCATTTTCCAGCAAGTAATGGATTCGATGTTGGGTGGTTTAGATTTCGCAGTATGGTATGTAGACGACATCCTCATGAGAAGTACAAGTATTGCAGAACACGTGAAACATGTCAATGCAGTAGTTTGCAGAATACAGGCGTTTGGATTTAAACTCAAGGAAACTAAATGCGAGTTCTTCATGGTTAAAGTAAAATATCTGGGGCAGATCATCGATAAGAATGGTAGAAGGCCAGACCCAGAGCAGTGGCTATAAAAGACATGCCGGCTCCGAAAGATATTACAACTTTACAAAGTTTTTTGGGACTAGCTAATTATTACCAAATATACATCCCTAAAATGTATGATCTGCGGCAACCATTAAATGAACTACTGAAGAAAGGAAAACCCTGGAAGTGGACTAATGAATGCCAGAAAGCATTTGAAAAGATTAAGGAAGTATTAACCTCGGAATTATTTCTAACCCATTACAATCCGGAGTTAGAAATCATAGTAGCTTGCGATGCTAGCGCGTATGGAATAGGAGCGTGCATTTTACACAAAATGGCAGATGGTCAAGTAAAACCAATTGCCTATGCTTCTAGAGCACTACTTCCGGCTGAGAAGAATTACCCTCAGATAGAGAAAGAGGCGCTCGGAATAATATTTGCAGTAGCGAAATTTCACCGTTTTCTCCACGGTCGACATTTTAAGCTACAAACCGATCATAAGCCTCTAATTTCGATTTTTGGATCGAAAAAGGGTTTGCCGAAGCATTCAGCAAACCGACTGCAAAGATGGGCTACTATATTGCTAAATTATAACTTCAGCATGGAGTACATACCATCTAATAAATTTGGCTATGCTGATGGGTTGTCCAGGTTAATTCCTAAAATGAGCGAACCGTTAGAAGACACGGTAATTGCTTCACTGAAATCGGAAGAAGAGCTGAAATTTACTGTGTGTAATGCAGTTCGGGAACTTCCAGTCACTCTAGAAAAAATAAAAGAAGGAGCCACCAGGGACGAATATATTTTGAAAGTTAAAGAGAAAATAGCCAAGAGGGACCTGTACATAACAAATGTGTTTTCGCTATGCGATTCAGTATTGTTATATCGAGAACGTGTGGTGATTCCATACACACTTCAAAAACAAATCTTAAAGGATTTCCATACTGGTCATCCAAGCAGCACTAGGATGAAGAGCCTAATGCGAAGTTTTGTATATTGGCCGAATATGGACAGGGACATTGAGAACGCAGTAGCAAAATTCAAAGGCTGTGCTTTGGCTTCAAAGGCGCCACCTGTAAAATTTAATCCCTGGCCAAAAACAGACCTACCATGGTCTAGGTTGCATGTGGATTTCGCAGGTCCACTGAATGGATACCATTACATCATAGTAGTGGATAGTTTCTCAAAATGGCCTGAAATACAAAAAATAAGAAATCCGACGACGCATTGTACGAAAAACTTCCTGCTGGAATTGTTCGCAAGGTTTGGTGTTGTAGACACCATTGTGACGGACAACGGAAGTCAATTTACGTCGAAACAATTTAAAGATTTCTGTAAAGAATATAATGTCGAACACATTACCACAGCTCCGTATCACCCAAGATCAAACGGGTTAGCGGAAAAATTTGTCGACACCCTTAAAAGAGCTTTAAAGAAAGCTAGGGAAATACCTGCAGATGAAGCCCTACAGAAGTTTCTACAGGTATACAGACTTACCCCAAATAACGCAACACCAGCGTCACAATCGCCAGCCGAGGTGATGTTTGCACGTCGAGTAAGATCTGTTTTCGACAAATTATTACCAAAGAAGACAAAGCCAGGTACAGGAAAATTTATTCACGTTAAGAAGTACAATCCTGGTGAAAAAATTATACTTTAAGGTATATAAACAGAATAAATCATTCTGGGAGTGTGGAAAAATAGAAAAGCGGATTGGAAATATGATGTACTTCGTGAAAGGTGAAACATTCACGTGCAGACGGCACATTAACCAGATCAGACGACGCTCTTCAGACGTGGTTGACAGCGCTCCAGTTGAAGATACACCTATGGAGGTGATTTTTGATACGTTTGATCTTCCAACGCCAGTCCCGATGTTACCTGAGGTACGCCGATCCAAAAGAAAAAGAAAGGCAACTGACCATTTAAAAATGGATCCAAAACGTAGGAGATACGCTACGATGTTGCTAAAAAAATAAAGTTTTTTTGTTTTGTTTTTTCTTCTCTTTTTTCTGTAAAAAAAAATAAAAAAATAAAAACTTTTATTCCTATGGAGTAACGTTTTAGGAGGGGGGTGTTATAGTGGAAGACACCTAGTCTATAGGTAATAGACTCTCCCACCTATTATAAGTAGGAATCAGTAGGTAGTCGAGGGGAGAAGTGATCAGCGACCACAACTCGATTACTCTGCGTAACACTTTATTACAAGTTCCTAACGTTTCTGTACGTTTACCCCATTTAGGACGCATTTAGTCCGACTACAAGTTCTATTGTGGAAATAACTCCACAACACAAAGGCAATAACATGTTGCTATATGTGCAATATTGTTTGTAATGTCATCTCTCTCTCTCTCTCTCTCTCTCTCTCTCTCTCTCTCACTCACTCACGCACACACACAATTCTTTAGTACAGCACCTGACATCCTTCTCTGTTCCGTGTCTCTTCAGGACGTTGACGATCGTGGCTCTCCACAATTTCCTGTCCTTTGTAGCTCTTAATAAATTTTGTCTTTTTGTTATTTCTCATAAACCTTGTTCTGCCATCTATTTGCTTAAGCTAAGTAGGTTATACTTTGTTTTCCTCTGTCCCCCTTAACTTTAGTTTCCTGTGAGTATCACATTTTCAAAGCTCTCTTTCCTCATTATGTGCCTTAGAAATTTAAGCACTCTCTTTCTAATGTTAAGTAATGTTGTGTAATTTAATGTCAGGAACTTGGCCAGAATTTGAACTAAGCTTGCCGATTTCCCTTTCCGAGTCACTCTGACTTCCTTTTTATTACTGAATATGGCTTCGTGGTTGCTAAGATACTATAACTATGAAATTTTCTCACAAGATTACAAGATTGTACTAGTAAAAATAAATGTCATAATTGTCTTTTATGTTCCGTGTCCCTTCAGGGCGTTGGCGATCATGTCGTTCCACAATTCCCTGTCCTTTGTAACTCTTAATATTTTTTTCTTTTTGCTATTTCTCCTATACCTTGTTCCGCCATCCATTTACTTAAGCTAACCAAGTAGGTTATGCGCTATTTTTCTCTCTCCCTCGGGCCTTCATTCTGTCTTGTGAGTGTCAGATTTTCCAAACCTTGTTTCTCGCTATGTGCCCTAGAAATTTCAACTGTCTTTTTCTGGTGTTAAGTGTAAATGTCCTTTTTTGTTTCCATTTTCTCTGAATCTTCGTCATTGCTTCCGTGTTCAGCCTATGGTATCCTCAGCATCCTTCTGTAGAGCCACATTTCTGTTGCTTCAAGTCTCTCTTTCATCTATGAGTAGATAGCCCAGCATTCACTGCCGTGTAGGTGGACTGATATTACCAAACAGTTCTGTACTCTTTTCTCTGTTTCTGACATTTTCCTGTTACTTAATAATATGTTTAGCTTTTAGAAGGAAACTTTCGATATCCCAATACGCCTTTGGGTTTCAGTGTCGCACTTTCCGTCCCTTGTTAAAACACTCCTCAAAATTTAAATCGCTGTACTTTGATTTTGGTATCTCCAATTTATAATTTGCATGTTTGAGTTCTTCCTTTTGCTAACAAACATGCATTTTGTTTTCTTGTAATTGATGTTTAGTTCTTTCTTCCCTCTTTCCTTCACTACCTTCTGTAAGAGTTCTTGTAGTTTCCTTTCTGTGTCTGCTGTCAACACTGTGTTATCTGTATATCTCGTTTTGTTAAGAGTCTGTCCGCCAATAATGAATCCTGTTTGGACTTCTAATTCTTTCAGAATCACGTCACTGTATAGGTTGAATAAATCCGGTGAAAAGACACATTCTTGTCTTACACACTTTTCTATTTTTGTATATTTACTGAAATCATTTTCTATCAGTATGTAGACGGTTTACTCCCAGTATAGGTTCTGGTTTATTCTAATATCCTTCCCAAGTATGTCAAGGTTACCTAGCAGTTCAAACAGTTTTTTTTGCTATGTACTTTATCAAATGCTTTTGCATAAAACATACGTATGCATCCTTTTGCATTTCTATTGCTCTTTCTGATATTATTTGGAACATAAATATTACACTTTTTGTTCTGTTTGTTTAACGAGCTAACACTGTTATTGTTCTATTTCCAGTTTAATTCTGCTGCTCGCACTGTTCATTAGAATTAGAATATGTTTTGTTATATGGCTCATTATTTTGATTTTACAATTGAGTTTACGTTCGTTTGCACCTGTCTTCTTAGGTAGAGCTTTTAAAAATGGGTCTACTTAGGCCTTCCGGTATATTTAATTTATTACGTCTGTAATCTTGTCAATGTCGAAATCATCTAAGACTGCCAGCGTCTCCATTACAATTCTGTCTGGTTCTGCTGCTTTATTTCTGTTCAATATAGCCAGTGCTGATTCCACTTCAGATTTTAATATTTCTGGTCCTTCGTTATTTCTGTGTAGTGCCGGTTGTTATCTTTTGTCTTGTATTCATTTCATTTCTGAAGTATTTTTTCTCTAATACCAATATCCCGTCGTTGGATTTTATGTATCCTATTGATAAGCATGTCTTTTGTCTTGTTAGTTCTTTTATTTTTTATACATATCTGCTTTATCTGTGATACACATTCATTCTATTTATGCATATTTTTTGTTGAGCCATTCCTCTTTAGCCCGCCTGCATTTTTCCTAATTTATTATTCATGTGTTCTATATTCTGTGCCATACCTTGGCATTGTTGTTTTTGGGAAGAGAGGTAAATAATATCAGTCACCTACCTCAACGCTATAATCAGCATGTTCGACTCGCAACAATTCATTAATGTAATTAGTTCTTCGCTATTGTGGCCTTGTCCCAAACTTAACTAACCTTCATAAATAACCAAAATATATATTTTTAGTAAGAGTGTTTTAAAAATTCCACTCACGATTTTTTAAGCAACTTATTTTCCCACATTTGTCAATTATTAAAAGCGCAAAACTCCAATTAGCGGATGCGTTTAGTAATTGGTCATTTCTTTGAAATTATTTTTTGAATTGTTACATTATTATCTATCCGTAAAGATACCTGATAGATAGGTGTTTTCACACAAATACGCACAGACGAAGATTCGCTAAAAAATAAACATACAAAATGAAAAAATCCCAAAACTTAATAAAAACAAAATTTTATCGTCAAAATCTTCAAGAGGAAAGATCAAAGTATTTTTGATTATTAAATTATATTTTTTAATCTTTTTTTAGAAATTTCAAAATTTTAGTTAAAAGGTTTTCCTTTTTGCGTAGTCGGATGACTATAAATTAGTATTAGAAATTTTAGAGTGATTTTGCAGTGAAAAACACATTGAATTTGAAATTGTTGCAAAAATCAAATAATTGTCGGATTTTAATGAAATTTTCAGGACTTATTAACAAATAAAGGAAATTATTTTATAAATCTTTCTTTTTTAAAAAAACTTGGTAAAATGTTTTATATAGGTTACCCCAAATCCCACACTTATTTAATTTTATGGAATTTCGAAGAATTCTATTTTTATGGGGCTTAATTTTTATATTAGTTGCAAGCAGAATTCTTTGGAGAATTTAAATCATCAATTTTTTTTCTAAAACAGGACTTCGAGTGACCGAAAATCTTCTCTGAAACGTAAAATAAAAATGCAATAAAACGAAGACATTATTTAATTAGAAAAGCTTTAAATTGCTTTTATGAATAAAATATATTATAGACACGACTGTCTTAAGAAATCATGGATAATGAATTTTTACAAAAATTGTTTTCATGTTTTTACATTTTAATTAGAGTAATTTATAAAGTATTAAATCCTTTAAAATTCTATATTAATTTTTACCGATTAGGTGATATTGCTATTAAGTAAAAAACTATATTCACTCATCATAAATGGAAACGCTTTCTACAATTCAGCGATTTTAAAAAGAATTGAGTGTGTGTGTGTGTGTGTGTGTGTGTGTGTGTGTGTGTGTGTGTGTGTGTGTGTGTAAACGTGACAAATTTTGTAAATACGGACTTCCATACGTAACATTATTAGAAAATAAGAATGGTAACTATAGTAAATTTTAAGCCAAAATACCCAAAATTCAATAAAACATTATCTATCCACTTCCCTTCTCCACATCCTTTCACCTTTCATTCCTATCTGCTCTCGCTCCAAATCTTCTGTAACCCCCTTGCCTTGATAGATCCACTATCTTTCTCCACATCCTCTCCTTTACCACTCCTATCTGCTCTTCCTCCAAACCTTCTGTAACCGCTTGCGTGCTAGTGGCCTCCAGTCTTGCTTGGTGTGATAAGCTTAAAAAAAAAAAATGACTTAGAATATTTACTGGGTAGTTAAAATTATATAAATTACCCAGTCTTTCAAAAACAAGGACATCTGCTCAAACACATTTACTCACTAACTAAAATGTTTATAGTAATAAGAAATATACGTACTGCGTAAATTTGCTATATTAAGAGGAAAGAGTGATCAATACTACGGATAGTGCTTATAGATATAAACAGTACAAATTTCTGTATCCACAGTTTTTAGGAATATACGCCATTATATGAAAAATAAGAGGACGTATTCTGAGAAATGCTCCATTCGCAGTGACAAACAAAAAGGCTGATATAATTTGTTTCTTACTTCCCAAAGCTTGAAGGAACTTAGTGCTTAAACAGTTCTGGGCGTGTCTCATTAATAGACGCCACAAGCTACTGAGAACTTTGTGATAATTTAAACGTTAATAAGATTTGCAAGTTGGAAAAGTAATAAATTAGCTTTGAAAGTTTTTTTTAGGATTAGTGTTGGGAGACTATCCAAGCCCTAGAAGCACAAAAACACATTTTCAGGATTATTTTGTGGAATTAATAAATTACATTTATACATATTTTTATAACTTTTAGATATGCTTTATTCACTTTTAGAAAAAGAAAAGGGATTTTAAAATTATGATATTTTGAACCTGAAAAAAGTAGAAATCTTTCTTTTTTGCGTTAAGGATTTCAATTGATGCTATGATAGAGAAGGTGATAAACGGTATTTAGAATTTTTAAGGATTTTTCTTGTTTAATTAAGGATAAAAAGAAGAAATCTGGCAGTTCGTTTGTTAAAGCAGTTGGTGTACATAAGTAGGTTTACGGAGGAAAAATGGATGTGAGTTCGAATATCGCTTGAAGCTTATTCTTTATTTACAATTTACGCTGTAGACAGACAATCTGAATCAGTGTCGATGAAACGCAATTAAAATAAAATAATCCCAGTCACTGCAAAATATTTTTGTTGATTTAACTACATGTCAATCCTTACTGCAGAATGTCTTTTTCTATGTGACGTGTCCCTTCAGGACGTGGGTGATCATGGTTCTCCACAACTTCCTGTCTTTTGTAGCTATTTGTCTTTTTGCTATATCCTCTACTCTCTGTTCTGCCAATCTTCTACACAAGCTCGTTTGGCAGGTTATGCTTTATTTTCCTTTGTCCCTCTTGCTATCAATATGTCCTGTGAGTTATATAATTTGTGTATTTAGGCAGCAAATTCTCTTTTAGACATGTCTGATTGAATAAATTACATGCATTATGTCTGCTAATTTTTAGCAAAATCCGTTCATACTCATGAATAACCTTCCGTGTATTGATGTTAAAGGATGAGAGAAATGTGCTATAGCTGTTTAAATTTCTTTTATTTTCATTTCTCAAGTACTTTCGATCATCTCTCAAGATCATCTTCAGGGGTGCAAGTAATATAAAAGTATATGTTGTTAAAGGGTACAGGTATTTATACAAAGTTGTGCGTTGCTATCCATTACCGTAATTTTTTTTCATTATGCTTTTAAATGCAAATCGGTTGACAATGTGCATAATGGATAATGTTTTTACGTTCTAATGAACTGAGCGTTCATTAGAACGTGAAAACATTATCCACTATGGAATTTTTTCTATGTTATAATGTCATGGGCATGCGCGCATTGAAGCGTGAAAAACTGTTTCTTTACAGGCATTTCAGAACATTACTGCAGTATTCATAGTTGATTCTGTTCAGTGTCGGCTTTAATTTTTTAATATAAATTGCTTCTACTATCTGTAGTCTGAATTTGTTGGATAGTTGTGTTATCGATTAGTAATTTTTGAATTTTGTGAATGTGGACACAAATGTTGTTGTAGATGTCTCACAATGGACGAATGGTCAGACATGTGTAGAGTAAGCCTTCTTGTTAGTGTAGTTGTCGTATACCCAAGATATGTATTTGTTTTTGTATCGGAGACACATTCTCCCAATGGACATTTGAATTGGTATATAATGTTGGTATTACATAATACATCAGTTAGTGGGGATGAGTTATTGCGAATAATTACATTGGTTGTATAGTATTTTTTATAATATTTGATTAATTTTATTTTTTTTAATTAGAATCCATGCAAGATATGTTAGTGTGAATGAGATTCTTCATGATTTTTCATCCTCTTTTTAGTTAGCATGCATTTGGTTACAATATAGTAGTTTGATATATTTAGTTATATATATATATATATATATATATATATATATATATATATATATAATGAGACCAAATATGAGTGTATAAATATTTATCCACCAAGTATAAGTGTATATATCAGCAGTTCGTAGTTGAAAAAGTGAATTTGTCTTTTGCTTGTTTATTTTTCAACTAAAGAGGTTGATTGTGGGTAAAGAATAAATGGAAAAAGGATTAATTGTCTTTTTAAGCAGAACGAACTCGAACTTAGCAAATCAAACTTTTCATAGTTAAAGAATTAATTTCTCTAAGCTGTTAACTCTACAACCGGCGAACTTTCCTGGGATCAGTTTCCTGTTTTAGGTGTATTCTGGACTATTTGTTCTGAGATTAAACAATAAGAAGAAAAATGAAGAAAACCATCTCAGTTTGAATGGAATCTGCTTTGGGGAAAAGTTCTCTGGGTTTGATGGATATTTGCAAGAATGTCAATATTACAAATGGAGAAATCTGGAAAAACATTTGCATATTTCGTAGTGAGAGTAATGGATGAACTATAAAAGAAAGGTTTATTCTCCCAATTTAATTTCCTGCATTATGGTCATTATTATGTCCATGATATGATAACAGCTCATTCCACGGACGAAACGGAATGGCTGGAACGAAAAGGAAATACAAACGTCCCTTGTTCTCTGAGATAATTTTATACCAATAAATCATACACAAATTATATTTACACGTTTCCCACTCAAAGAAAATATAATGCATATATGCAACAACAAGGACTGTGAGAAGAAAACGAAAGAGGAGTCATACGTATGATAATTTTGGGGAATTGGATTTGCCGGATATATTTCTGTATTTTTGGAGAAGCCATATTTAGGGTTCCAGATTCGAGCGGTCTGGATTCATCTGCTATGTTCTTTGCAAGGACATATTCCGCAAACTGCAAACGATGAGTGCTCATGTAGGACTGGTGAAGATATATTTCCATATGAAATGGCACTTGTAAACTTCACCAAAGACCAACTACTCGGTTTGAATCTTGGAAGCTGTCTAACTGTAGGACTGACTAACTGCCACTTTCGTCATTATGCAGCGACGTCGCGTGACCCATGCGACTTCATCTCCACCAAAGGGAGATAACCGCCTAGAAGTGAAATTGTTTGGAAATCGTTCTTTTATAATGAAATACACAATTTATAAACGCAAAGAAGATACTTTAATGATGAATCGCTAATCTGATGATGTTATTGGAATGGAAGTCATTATAAAGAAATTCTGAAATTTTTGCATCAACCTTTGCACACCGTTATGTGCGTGTTTATCATCATCATCATCATCATCATCATCTCCTTCTGTAACTGTAAGGGAGATCTGAATGCAGAAGCCACACTGAATCTCCTCCGCGACAGTCTATCAAATGCAGCCAGCACCAATTCTGGTCTAGTCATACTTGTCCATTGTTTGTTATTGTCCAAGTTTTTGCGTTGGCGTCTTCTCCTACGTCCACCTTCAACGGTGCCTTGCATGATGGTCTTGCACAGGATGTCGTGCCTTGTAATGTGTCCGAACCACACCATTTTTCTCCGTTTGAAAGTGTCGAGAAGAGATTCCTAGTGCCCCACAAATCTTTCAATCCTTTTCCGCAGAAACTTATTGGTTTTATGTTCCCAATAGAAGAAGCCAAGGAGTTTTCTCGTGCATTTGTTTTGAAACGCTTGTATCATTCTTTCTGTTTCTGCAAAACAATGTCCACGCTTCCCATTCATGTTGAAGAATGGGGACTTCCAGCGTTTTGTACAGTCTGTACTTTGTTTGAAAGCTGATTTTTCTCCTCCATATTCTCGCCATGGCTGCGGCAATCCGTGTTCCGATTTCCGAGTTGCAGGCGCCATCTTTACACAAGATTTCTCCCAAGTATTTAAAACTGAACACTTCATCCAGTGAATTCACGTTCATAGTAATGTTGACAGAGATGTTCCTACTGTTTGTGCTATTCACCATTATTTTGGATTTCTCGGAGTTGACCTCCATTCTATATACTCCTGCTCTTTCAACAAGTTTGTTGATCAAGTCCTGGAGCTCACTGTTACTCCCTCAATCAATGCCAATGTCGTCTGCAAAACGTACGTTACAGACGGATCTGCGACAGATAGAAATTGAAAGATCATGGTCTTTCAAGTTTTCTTGCATGATTCTCTCTAGAAATAGGTTGGACAATGTGGGTGAAAGTGCGTATTCCTGTCTCACGTCCACAGTTGTCCGGAAGAATCCTCCCATTTGTTTTCACAGAAGAACTGCGCTGATTCCATCTTTATATAAAGTCTAGACGACTTGGATAATTCCGTTATCTACATTGAATTATGTTTATGCATATGTGCATATAATTCATTTTTTAACTTCAAGTCGGAAAATGAGGATCTATAAATTATTGATCATTGAAATTGCACTGCTTACACAGGCGCATAAAACAAACAGAAAAATTAACTCAAATAGGATAAATGAAAATGTAGGGAATTTCATTTTCTTTTGATTGAAGATAAATTTATTTACAATCCTGCGTATTGCATAAAAATTCTTTTCAGCTTGTCTAATAAATTCTGCAGAGCTCATTTCCTGACCATCTTTGGCAGATTAAACCAGTAAAGATCTAGGATATGTTCAACAGAATGACATTAGGAGTTTGTATTAATTGGCTAAGCGCAATTATCTTTCTAGATTATGAAATCTGACATGAACGTTATTTTATTGCCATAAATCGAAACCTGTCTTGGCTATACAGTCATTAAACTCATATTCGTTCACTGTTGAAAATGTAGGAAATAGAGACTGATCAGAAAAGCTGAGAATATCTCAAATTCCCACAAGTCTGTCCTCCATCTCAGTTACCTACGAGTTTTTCTGATTATTGTTGATGATTTATGAAATAAATTATTAATGACTTGACCCATAATATAAAAGTTTTTATAAAATAAATTGCTTTTTAAAGTGTTTGTATAAAATATTCGCAAATTAAAATCATTGTAATAAGAGGTGTGGAAGTTCAGAGACACGTTTAATCGACGTTCTTCAGTGAATTCTTAGTTTATCAAGAAAATGAACTTATTGGGGTTAGATTTACTGATGAAGTAAGCTTATTCTGAAATAAATTTACTGATAAAGTGAGGTTATTTCAAAGTAGTTTTACTGATAAAATGAGACTAGCTTTATAGATAAAATGAGATTATTCTAACTTCGGTTTATTGATAAAGTGAGGTTATGACGAAATATCTTTACTGATAAAGTGAGGTTAGGTTATTCCGAAGTAAGTTTTAAGGTTATTTGTCAAATGTGGTTATTCTGAATTCACTTCAAAATGCTAACCTTGCCACATCTCCACAAATTAGCTTCCAAATCATTTAACATTATGGTGTTTGTGTTTCTTCTTTTTTTTGTCTTGGCAAAATGATCGTGATGTTTGTTCAAAGAGGTAAAGTGTACTTCGTGAGGAACAAAATTGATCACTTTAAAAAGCGAGATTTTAAAATCGTGTACTTCTAACTGCTTTAGAACTATCGCACAGAACAGATCGGAAGAGACGTGGGGTATTTTGTATCATTGAGATTCAGTAAGTCATCACGAAAACCTATTTTTCTTTCATTCTTCTGAGTTTATATCTGCGTGTGAGCGTTTATATACACATACACACACACACACATATATATATATATATATATATATATATATATATATATATATATGTGTGTGTGTGTGTGTGTGTGTGCAACAGTGGATCAATAAATATGTAGCTTAAAACATTTATTATCTGAATTTGGATCAGATTTGGTTTGGTTTGTTTTGCTTTACGACATATAAAGCTGAATGGTAATTTAATGCTAACAAGATTTTTACTGCTGGTAATAATTTTTTTCCAAAAATGTATTTCTGGTAAAATTTTTCATTTTCAAAAATGTGTTGTTGGTAATATTTTTTTTTTAAATATATTACTGGTAATTTTTTCAAAAAATGTATTGCTGGTATTAAAACCTACCTTTACACTTTCATAGTGTTTTGACCCCAGTTTGGGGGTTAACTATTTACCCATTGCTGGGACCCTATCAGTTGCTATCACCGGATTAGGGTAGACGTGGGAACACCAGCAATTAAGAGGTGGTTCCACACTCCTCAAAACCCTCTTATCAGAGGTCTTGCTGCTGGATGTAGTTTATTGTCATACCCAGGACGCCTCATTGGAAGGGTATTACCCCTCTGAAGAGGTGCAGTTAGCGTATTCTGAAGTCCCAGCCGTCTGGGCAGGAATCAAAATGATTTACTGTATTATGTCCGATCTATGTGTTCAATGGAGAAGCGTTAGATTAAGGGCATTGAGAAAGAAGCGTATTAAGTAGAAAAATAAATATTTATGGTGTAAAATAGATACTTTTTACATCATTAAGCTTCCACCTATATTCACACACACGCACAGGCGTACAAATGTGTACTTTATTATGGGGTTGTTGTTTCTATTTTATGGCCCGACAGCAACTATTACCTCCCACTATTTCTTAAATAAATAATAGCAGGTGGTGAAAAATGGGCTACATACGACAATACGGGCTACGTACGACAATGCTCAACTCTAAGCCTCCACAACCTACCCCCACAAACTGAGCTGTGGTCGGATAGATGGTATTTAAAGGTTTTAAAAGACAATGAAATACAAGACATGCATTTATACGTCCAGCAGCCGTGATATTTCCATAAGAAAATATTGATCTCCTCCATGGCAACGCATACAGAAAGAAAAATACAGGAAACAATCTTAGAACTCGGTTGGTCTGTTTAGCACCCACGCACTATATTTAGCTCAGCATAGATCAACCGATTACTACCATTTTGACCTTTTCATATAGTGTTGTAACCTAGGAAGGGTTACTGAATAAGGAATAACCAAAACGAAGGTTGGAAGGGAAATGGTAATCTTTGTAACATCAACAAAATACAATACTCGCCAGCACCGTGAAGTAGGTAAACCACTGCTAGTGATGGACTACTTAGACAGCATATTACCCCCACATACAATAGTGTCCAACGTATTTATGAGGATTGGGACATACCCATTATTTTTCATAGGTACCTCATATAACACATAGCAAGAATAATACAGATAACAATTTTACAACTCGGTTGGTCTGTTTTACTTCCACGGGTCATATTTCGTTGATCTTGAACCAATCGATTATTACCTTTTCCGATTGTTGCAAAATGCCTTGATGCGGATAAATTTTCTCCTACTGAAAACAAGATTCAAAAGTTCACTGAAACGTTTTTTGTATCAAAATAATTAAGTGGAATTATTAATTTAGATACATATGAAAAGTAAACTCCTTTAGTATTGTTGAAAGAAACTACATTTTCTAATAAAATTATGTGCAGACGAAAATAAAATATGTCATTTCCTTTGCGAAGTTCTTATGGAAATAATTTCCTGATATTTCTGATTGTTAAGGCTTCTAAACTTAGTAAAGTTAACTGATTGATTTCTGATATTTCTGCAAGTTCCTTAAGTCTTTGTGCTGCTGCTATTTTCTTCAAAAGTTACTTCAATTGATTTCACGTTCTTTACCTTTGAACACGAAAACACTCCTTTTTTTTGTTTTTGTTTTCAACTTCGCAAACCATTCCTGAATCATGATTTCACTTTCTGCAACATTACCAAACTGAGTTGCTGTTGGACGTTTGATAAAAAAAGAAAAATTAAACGAGATTTAAAGATTATCTGAGTCTTTATACGGCTATAGAGCGAATCTGTCAAAATCCATTACAAACACCAATGACGATTCTATTATTACTAGCTTACCAAATATAAACTTCTCTTCACATTAATTTTACTTTCAAACAGAAATCTGAAATCTAGAAAGATGTTATAAACAAAATCGTCAATTGACAATTACCGAGTATGTCTATTAATAATGAATGTTTTGGCCCATACTATAAAATGTCTATACAAAAATGTTTTGTCAAGTGCTTGTATTAAAAATCTCGAAATATAAAATCACCATATTAAGAGTGTGGGTTTTCCGATACGTGTGTAATCGATTCAATTTTCCGTTTATTAGAAAAATAGTCTTATTGATCTCGAAGATTAAGACTTTTGATAAAGAATGGTTATTCCGAAATAGGTGTGTTGTTAAAGATTGATTTTGATTGACTGATTTTTTCTATGACTTATCAACCATTTGTAGGTTATTTAAAGCCAGAAAATATTTTTAGATTGTAAGAATTATTTTTTTGAGATAATAATGGTTTAGTGATACCAGTCTTACTAATTAACCCATAACGGGGGGAGAAGTGATGGATTAATATCTTTCCCAAGGGTATTTTCGCGTAAGTAAACGAACCCAATACCTATCTTTGATTAAAATTTCCGAACCGTTATCCATTGCACCACCCGCATATCCAAGCATACAGCACCTGTTATTCCCAAGCTGTCACCCATCAACGTTGCTTAATTTTGGTGAGCGTACAGGAACCGGTGTTTCAACGTGAGGTGATCATAAGTCTTGTTGATAGAGAAAGATTATTCCGAAATAGGATGTTGATAAAGGTTATTCCAAAATAAATTTGTTTATTAATAGAGATCAGTCTGATATATGTATGTTGATAAAGAGAGATTATTCCGGAATAGTTTTGTTGATAAAGAAGGTATATTTCGAAATAAGTTTGGTGCTTAAGAGAGATTATTCTAGAATAAGTTTGTTGATAAGAAACAGTTATTCCGAAATAGGTTTGTTGGTAAGGAAAGGTTATTCCAAAATAGTTTTCTTAATAAAGAGCGATTATTCCGAAATAGGTTTGTTGATATAAAAAGGTTATTCCGATATAGGTTGGTAGATAAGGAAAGGTTATTCCGAAATAGCTTTGTTGATAAAGAGAGATTATTCCCAAATAATTTGGTTGATAAAGAGCGATTATTGAGAAATATATATGTTGATATAGAAAGGTTATTCTGAAGTAGATCAAATAGCGATTATTCCGAAATAGATTTGTTGATAAGGAAAGGTTATTTCTAAATGTGTTCGTTGACAAAGAAAGGTTATTCTGAAATAGGTTTGTTAATAGAGAGAGATTATTCCACAATAGGATTATTGATAAAGAGAGATTATACTGAATTATATTTGTTGATAATGATTTTTTTCCGAAACAGACTGTTAATAAAGAAAGCTTATTCTGAAATAGGTTCATGTGTAAATTGAAATACATTTAAAAGATAAAAATGACATTTGTCACATCATTTGCCAAGTTCATGTGGAATTCACTTCCTGATTTTCTGAATTCTTAAGCCTTGTAAATTTCCCTGTGCTGAATCATTCAGTTCTGATTTTTTTCTTCTTGTTTCCAATGTCGCTGTGCTCAACATTCCTCAAGTTTCGTAAAATTCTTTGTCTTTGGAACCTCTTCTTTTTAAAAATGTGTCAACCGTTCCTGAAACATGCTTGCACCTATTGCATCCTTACCATCACCTTCAGTGATTCCCTTCCTAACTTCCACTTCACTTTTACACGAAATCAAATATCAAACAAAGAGAATATATATTTTATACTTAGTTACCTATTTGGCCCAAAGTAAGTAATCATTTTTCTACAAAGAATTCTTATGAAGAATATTAATCTACACGCAACAAAAAGCTGAAGAAGACACTTCTAAGATTTCTCTAACATTCTGAAAACGTTGCCGATTGGAGCGCTTGCTTAAAGCTAATCGGATATTTAATGTTACTTTTTTTATTTTACTAGTTGAAATATGTGCACATTTCTTGACTGTTCAAGTCGGATTTTCATTTAACGTTTTATTTCGATTTGATGTCGTAGTGCAGGGTCATTCATTCTGCTATTTCAAAGAAACAAAAATATTTTATTTTAAAATTAATTCTTTGCGGTTTATTTCCCTTCTTTTCAGTTAGGATTCACTCAGCATAAAACTGCAAATGATACGGATCGGTGAATATTAAGGGTTAACTCATTATCGATTGGAGTTTTGAAAGGAGATGAGAAGTCCCAGTTTGTAACGGCACGGAAGAAGTTAATTGGTTTTAAATTAGTTATTCTGTAAGTAGATAAGAGAAAATAATGAATGAAAACTAATAAATTCTGAACTTAGGGCGTCTTTCGTGATGTTTACTCTTAAACCTAGCTTCAAATAGACTATTCTGTACAAAGAGAAGAAGCGTATAATTTCTCGAATAGTCAGAAACAATCTACTTTTAAAAATATAAGATTTCAGGAAATTCTAATATGGCTATAACACAGTAGAAATGTTTATAATAATGTTCAAAAACTGAAAAATATCTGCCATTTAACAAAACATCTGAAGCATAAGACAATCACTTCGAAAATAACACATTCTATTGTATTATGTTGGTCCACTATGTCAGTGGTAAATGCCTGTGATAAAGCAGTAGAGGTTGAAAATTGTCTTATTACAGATAGCAGTCTGACAAAATGACGTCTGACATAAAATTATGAACAAAGCAGAGACACTATATGAACAAATAGCTTCCTACGTTTACAGAGATCAAACAGTAGATGTGAGTATAGTTAAGAGATAAGTAATGCATTTCAGCACTGCTGTCAGCCCACGAAATTTTCAGCGTATATTTTTATCCTAAATTGAACATAGAATAGACTGTGCTAAGGGTAGTTTCACCCAACACCGGGAATTACTACAAAACCATAACTTTAACCTGAAAATTCGAATCATGTTCTTAAATAACCTCGTCAGATTGAGACTTTCATCTGCATGTCCTGCATAGCACGAAACTCGTTCAGAATTATCTAAACAGTCAGCTGTATACAAAACCGCTTTCTAAGATCAATGGCTAGAAATGATTTTTAGCATGTAAAATCTGTGAATCAGGACGAAAATCATTCTTCTGTGAACATTGTGTACTGGTGTTACAGAATCAGAAAAAAAATTAACTGTACCAAATAACAGGAGACCACATCACTTGAGGACTACCAACAGTAGCGAAGGCTAAAGTAACATGTAACACGAAGAGAAAAAAATGATATAATTAAGATGTTGATGTACTATCACACTTAGGTAAACATTACAAAAAGAAATATGCAATTTACGGGAAAAAGGTACATGAAAACTGATTTCTCGCCGTAACTTTTAGCGATGATGACATGACGGATTTGCTAGAGGTTGGGTCCTTCATGGAAATAATCAACCAACTTAAGACAACAGCTTGCGTTTAGTAAAATTATAGGTCCCTACGAATTTGATGATAGTCTCAAGATAAATACAGACAATTATTATCCATTATTGCACAAGACGTTTTCGAATGGTGTGGGTCACAATTTTATTACACTTTGCATAATAAAATGTGACACCGCCAAAAGATGTTATGATCAATATCGGTAATGAAAATGTATCTGAAATTCACATAATATATTGCACATATAAACATGTCCTGAGAATCTTACTAACATCGGTTGGTTAATAACAGTTCTATTGTGAAAACATAGGAGATAAGGAAATTGAATATAGTATACGCTGCGCTAGGGGACCGTTTTATTCAACATCGCAATATACTACAAAAGGAAAAACAAATAATTAACTTAAGAACTCGTTTCTTGCTCAAATGGTCTCATCATATCTAGAGTGGCATATGGATGTTACGCATGGAGTCCAACTGAGAATAATGATTAAGAATGGTTGTGAACGAATGAATCCTGTAGACATTAAAGAAAGCAACCCTTCATCAGATCTTTTACACTGGCGCTACAGAATTACATGGAGATTTACCAAATAACAAAACCACACCAGGTGAAGACTTTTGACATCAGTAACAACTAAAATGGATAACATGTGTAACTAAAGATAAAACAATGATGTAATTATGATGTTGACATTCCTCATGACCTTAAACAAACTCCCATCAGTACTAGAAAGAGAGATGGCATTAACTTTAGAAGCCTATTTTCATGAAATACCATCTTAAGAGAGATATTTGATGAACCGACAATAACACTATCTTTTCGATCAATGAATGCCGAATGTTTCTTGTACTGAAACGGATATTCTAATCATTATCATTAGAATTGAATTGCATAATAAAATATTTCATTCGCTAAAAATTGTGTATAGCGAATGAATCGATCTAAGAAATCATAATACACTATAGTGAATTGATATTAATCGACAAAATATTTACTGATATTGCCTTAACATTCGAATTTTCTATTCCTACCCACAAGAAAAAATAATTTTACGTTATGTAAAATAGTTAAATATTCTTCTCTTGCTGGTAGAATTTTTTTTATTTTTTACTCCTGTGGCAGCGAACATTTCTGGGGTTATTGGCTCTCGTTCGATGGCGTTCCTTCGGAGGGTTGGCGGGATTTTCTTGGTTAAGGGAGGAGCCGGCGCGAAACCAAGTGGCTCTTGCAGCGTGTCTTATTGGCGATGATGCGATGTAATGCTTTCTCCATCATTGTGGCTGGCAGAGGATAGCAAAAAAAAACATTTTATTTATAGTTAATTACCGTTTTTTTAACTAACATTTTTATTTTATTTATTTTTATCAACTAATTTCCTTTCTTCCCCTATTATTACTGTTTTCTTTAAAATTTTACGTTTATTATATTTTTAAAAATTATTGATCATTCCTTATGAATTGTATAACGGAATCAGTAACAATACTATACGCATCGCCTTAAAATTATGAGAATACTGTTGATAGATTAGATATAAAAGTTGATACTGGGGTTAACACAGAGTGGCAACAGTCAATTCCAAGATTAAATGTAAACTTCAGGTCATCACACACACACACACACACACACACACATATATATATATATATATATATATATATATATATATATATACATACATACATATATATATATATATATATATATATATATATATATATATATATATATATATATATACATATATATATATATATATATATATATATATATACATATATATATATATATATATATATATATATACATATATATATATATATATATATATATATATACATACATATATATATATATATATATATATATACATACATATATATATATATATATATATACATACATATATATATATATATATATATATATACATACATATATATATATATATATATATATATATATACATACATATATATATATATATATATATATATATACATACATATATATATATATATATATATATATATATACATATATATATATATATATATATATATATATATACATACATATATATATATATATATATATATACATACATATATATATATATATACATACATACATACATACATACATATATATATATATACATACATACATATATATATATATACATACATACATATATATATATATATGTGTGTGTGTGTAATTATAGCGCTAGATATAAAGTTATAGCTGAGAAGCAATATGACCCAAAATTTGAACTTGACACTCAGATTCCTTCCTGGTCATAGTGTTGTCACACATCACATTCTCTATTATTACGATCAACAATTAGAGTCATAAGGACATCACAAGTACATCAGTTATAGCAAATGTGGTGTGTCTTAGACAAAATAGCCTGATGTAACCAATCCCTGTTCATGCTGTTTTTTGCAATCGGAGTTTTCCTTCTCTAAGTTTGGTTACCACCTCAAGGCAAGAGAGCTCAGTCTGACCTCTGTTTACCCCATAGCTGGAGGAAGATGGAACTGTGCCCTTCCCAAGCGCATTAGTGCAAAGTGAACAACATAGAATCAATCAGGAATTGAACTCGGTATGATGAATTTATTTTCAGCACTGATAACAGTTGCGCTATCCTCTGTGTAAATATAGATGTGAAATAACAGTTTTCGGTGATTGGGAATCTAAAAATAAAAAAGAGAACTCCTAATTAACAGTTAAACGTCACTTGTTTTATATCAAACTTCTTCATATCTTCTGACTAAAACGGGTTTGACTTTATTTATTGTTTCGTATTTATCACCTTTCGATCACTAACCGTGATGTTTCGAGTCTTTATACCGTGTCATCGTGCGAATTAGTGGCTTAATGATTCTCTGTCATACGCTTTTTGTTCATTTCTATCGATTTCGAAATGTCAACATGATGAGAATCTAGACAGAAGCAAATAATTAAAGAATAAAAAAATTTTATTTGGAAAAATAAATAATTAAAATATTTGTAATAAGATCCTCCATCTTTATCCAGTGTTAAATCTTCTGTTTGTGTGTTTTACGTGTGCCAGCATCGGTGTTGTCTTTCGACTACTTTTGATACAGCATTGCCATTTTCTCAAGCACATCTGTGTCTGCCATTTTGCTATTTCTAACAGGTCAGATAAAATGACGTAGTATATGTCTATCAGACGATTATTAAAAATTGGTTGTGTTTTTATTTACATTTGTTTCCTTTATTTCCTTAAATATATCTGAAAGGTATTATAATTGATGAACTCTTTAGTAATAATGATTGAACGAGAAATGTGCACATTTAGAGTTAGTCATACAAATCGTCTTTTATTGTTTTCGCTTTTTTGATTTTAATTTTATTCATCATCTAAAAAGAAAACACAACTCTCGTTCTGTTCAAGATGGTCATATGCCCATCCCCTTTGATGTTAGTTTTATTCCTAGCCCCACCGCCAATCCTAAGATACCCACTCCACCCTCCAACCTTTTTAGCTATAGTCGAAACTTAGCGGAAACCCGAGACTTTTGACCATAAAAAAATACTGCTTCATATGCAAGGTCTGCGTTTAACTTTTAAAATCACAAAAGTGTCTTGCTTATTGTGGATGTATGTTTATATTTTATTATATTTTGTAATCCCTCTATGTTTATTATTATTATTATTATTTTTATTTCCTTTGATATCTGGCGTTTACACATTTCTTTCCGGGTCCCGCCCAGGGACCTAAGGTTAGAAATGGCATCATGACACTTTCCACTGCAAAAAAAAATAAAAAATAAAATAAAATAAAAAAATAATTACATAGATAAAGCCCTTCGTAAAGTGTGGGCTGTACTTGTCAGAACAACTTTTGTATCTCTTTGAGTCATGGACTTCCAGGGATCCCTTCAATCAGCCTACTGGAATATTTTCCAACCAGTCCAAGGGCTCCAACTACAACAGGAATTGTTGATGTTCCCATGTGCCACATTTTTGAGATTTCTATTTCAAGGTCCTTGTATTTTGACAGTTTTTCGAATATCTTCAAAGATACATTGCAGTCTGCAGGGACTGCCATATCAATAAGGAGGCACTTATTTTGTTTGTGGTCTTTAATAACAATGTCTGGGCGGTTGGCTTTGATTGTTCTGTCGGTGTGTATTGTGTAGTCCCATAGAATTGTAACAGGTCCTATCTCCGTAACCGGGTCAGTGTGGTGTTCGTACCAGTTTCTTTCAGTTTCCTTCCCATAGGAGTTGCAAATTTTCCAGTGCAGATATTGGCCCACTCTGTCATGCCGGGTTTTATATTCAGTGGGTGCCAATATCGTGCAACCTGCTATAAGATGATCAATGGTTTCTGGATATTTGTCACAGAATCTGCATTTTGGGCTAACACAATATTTTAGTATATGTGCTTGATAATTCCTAGTTAACAAGCATTGGTCTTGTGCAGCAAGGATAAAACCTTCAGTTTCACCTTTCAACCCTGCACTATTATTATTATTATTATTATTATTATTATTATTATTATTATTATTATTCCTTTTGTTAAAATGTACTTGTTTCAATTTATTTAAACTGCAATTTAAAATCTTTGAATAATGGGGAAAACATTTTTCACGGCTATTTTTCGTTTACTGAATGTCGCTTTCTATTAGTCATTTCATCTGAGGGACGAATCGGCTAAAACAGTAACTTTTATGTATCTGCCTTAAAATAAGTGTCATAAACTCTGTTATTACAGAGGAGACTCCCGGCTTGATTTTTTCAGCACTTCTCGCCTGTGGAACTCCCCTCCAACTCCATGCTTTCTAGCCAACTTTAATCTTCAAAAATTTAAATGCAATATCAATCGCTATCTATTGTCCTTCTGATTACTCTTCTTGTGTTCTCGCTCCTTGGTAATGTTTCTGTTTTCTAATTCTTCTACACCCAGTAACCCTTGTGTCTTAGTGGCTTTAATGCCTTGCTTGGGATGAACTCGGTTAAAAAAAAAATTGCTTCCTTCAGCGAACTTAATTCTGATACAGGATGTGCGGGTTGCGTAAAAGTCATCGGCGGGGAAAGTGGAATCAGCGACAATAGTTCGAATTCCTGCCTGTTCTGTTTCTTTCACATTTACACAAATGCCCTTGGGAAAAATATGAATTTGTCTCTTTTCCACCCAACTATGGGTTAAATAGTAATCCAGTCTAAGAGAAGAATTACTCTGAATCCAAAACCGTGGAGAATGCAACGTGGAACTACTCCACAATCTTTCCCAAGAAGTTATAATAATTCAAGTATAATAAAGAAAAAGAATCTGTGGAGATCCATGATTGCATACCTTCTGAATAAACGTGACATTAAATAATATTAATATCCGATCGTTGTTGAATCTCATGATTACAACGGACAACTTAACTTCAAACCAGGATTAGAATAATTTCATAAAATCTATCTTGTCCGCTTCATATAAATTTCACTCTTTAGTCATTTATATACCGTCCTGGGTATGACGATGAACTACATCCGCGTCCAGGGTAAGACGATAAACTACATCCAACAGCAAGGTCTCTGATCAGGAAGCTTTGAGTAGCGTGGAACCACCTCTTACTTGCTGGTATCCCAGCTATGGGCAAATAGTTAACACCCCCCCAAAAAAAAAATACACTATGAAAGGGTAAAAAAAAAACCGGTTTTAATACCAGCAATACTTTTTTGTGAGAAAAATTATTACCAGCAATAGATTTTTGAAAAAATATTAATAGCAATATATTTTTGGAGAAAAAAATATTACCGGTAATAAGAATCTTGTCGGCGTTAAGCCATTAAGGTTTTGGTAAAACAAAACAAACCAAACATTTATATATGATCTTCTTTTATGTGCCGTGTCCCTTCAAGACGTGGGCGATCCCGACTCTTCACAATATCCTGCCCTTTGTCGCCTTTTGTAAGGTTTGTCTTTTTTGCTATCTCTCCTAATCTTCGACCTGCCAACCATTTACATGAGCTCGTTAGGTAGGTTATTCACAGGTTATTTCAGCTGTCTCTTTCGGATTCAATGTATAAGTACCCTTTTCACTTCCAGCATTCTTCTCAGCATCATTCTGTAGAACCGCATTTCTATTGCTTCAAGGTGCTTCTCCATCTGTAAAGAAATTGCCCAGCATTCATTCCCATGGGGACCGATATTACATAACAATCCAGTACTCTTTTCTTTGTTTCTAACGACATTGTTCTGTTTCTTAATACTTTGCTTAGCTTTTGGAAGACAGCTTTTGCTATTCCAATACGCCTTCGAATTTCAGTGCCGCATTTTCTGGCCTCTTTTAAATCATTTCCTTGATATTTAAAATTTTGTATTTGCTTGATTTTGGTGTTTCTAATTTTCAGTTCGCATCTTGAGCCGTTCCTTTTGCTTGATTATTTTATGATATAGTTTATTAGTAGTTTATAATATAGATTTTATTTGTATATTGTTACGTCTTTACAGTTGATGAGTAATCATTTCTCCTTTTTTTTTAACCCCAAGCAAAGCTGAAAGCCACTAGCATGCAAGGGGTTATAGAAGATTTGGAGCGAGAGCAGATAGGAATGCTAGAGGAAAGGATGTTGAGGATAGTGGATAGATCAAGGCAAGGGGGTTACAGAAGATTTGGAGCGAGAGCAGATAGGAGTGAAAGAGGAAAGGGTGTGGAGAAGGATAGTGGATAGATCAAGGCAACTGAAGATGTCGATTGACGTTACATTTGAATAGTTGGAGATTATAGTTGTCAGAGAAACAGGAATAAGGGAGGGAGTTCCACAGGCGAGAGGTACGAGATATGAAGCTATTGGAGTAGAAGAGACGTCTACATTTAACAGTTTCAACAGTGAAAGGATGGGAGTGGGATGTCAGCCTCGTATGACGCTTGAATTCATGAAGCCTGGGAACCAGCGAAAGCAGCTCACCGGAGCAATTACCGTGGATGTATTTGTAAAAAAGACAGAGCGAGGCATAGTAACATTTATTTTTAACTATTTTTTCTTTCTTTTTACTGTCGCAGTATGTTGTTTCGAGTGAGGGGCTTCGGTGCTACACTGTCTTAAATATATAATCCTAAAACCTGCAAGACTTATATTAAAAAAAGCAAACTATCTAAATAAAAAAATTCCGTCTCTACATCCCCTCTAAATGATTTAATGGAATCTACTTTCATTTGAAATGCTCTCCTTGGATGTCTACAGGAAATGGTTCTTGGCTGTTAAGCTTATTGAATTGAACCCTTTTTTCTGTGGAGGCTTCCTCCTCGAGGATTGACTAAGGTCTATGGTTTGGAAGGAGTTACTGGACGAGAGAGAATTTTTTGCAGCTGCTGTTGATTATTTCATCTTTAAATTTTGTGTTTCCATTGTACATCGACATTATTTCCTCTCCAAAATAATTGTGTTGTTCTGTTTTTACGTTTTGGTCTGATCCCAACCAGTTGTAAGTAGATTGGGATGAAAAATAAATCTAAGTAAAAGAAATTACCCTATTTCATGGGTACTATTTTCCTTATCTTATCGTTTCGGCCGTACCCGCTGGTTTTCATCAGTTACATATCGAGTCAGGTAACCTGCAGGGAATTTCGTACTGAAACCTAAGTGGGCACATTGTTCTCGTCCCTCTACCTATGTCTACGAACATCCAGTCTAGTTATTTTCCACAGAACAATAGCCTTGTGGATTAAAGCGCTGTTTTGTAAATTTGGTGACGTAGTTATCGTGAGTTCAATCACTTGGCCGGGCAGTATGTACTTGGACTCTATAGAAACGGGGTGGGCATTAACTGAGCCGTAATGAAATAGAAACCAGACGAGGTATCCCTAGACATTGGAACTGGAACAATCTACCGCCGGAGCTTAAATAAAAGTTTCAGTTTGAAATTCCCTGTAGGTTACCTAGCTGTAGATACTCCCAGTGGCTTAGCTAGAGAGGGGTGGCAATGAGGGTGGCACTTTTGTGTCTGCAGTAGGCTATAATCCTATATAGGCTGTATTGAAATAAAATGGTTTTAATGTCGGGACAATACTTACGGTTGAAGGATTGTTTCGGTTTCGAATAACTTGAACTATGGCATATATACTGGCCTATCTACTGTCTACAGAACTACAAATGACAGATGAAATCGTTTTTGACGATGTCATTGAAGAATTTGCCAACAAAAAAGCAAGAAAAATTATCCGTTTCCCTACAAGGAAATATTTGGCATTCATTGACCAAACAGCCAGTAATGCTTTTGATTGAAAATCTTAAGAAAATAGCTTTCTCAAGTCCAATAGCTCTTTCCAGTATTGATGGGGGTTTCCTTCCGAACCTTTTATCTGAAGTAGTGTGGAATGTTAACATCTTGATTATGTCATTATTTCCTATCCATTTTAGTTGTTGCTGCCGTTGGTATTCTTCAAATGGTGTGGGTTCTATTATTTAGTACAGTTCTTTGTTTGTGATTCTGTAGCGCCAAGATAGATGACCTTTGCCAAGACCCTCAGGGTTTACTCGCTCAACGCCATTTTTAGATCTTAGAAAGTGGTTGTATGCAGTTGACCGTTTAGATATTTCTGAACGCGTTTGGTGCCATGAACGACGTCTATATGGTAAGTCTCGATCTGACGAGGATATTTAAGAACATGACTCGAGTTTCCAATTGATGTTTGGGTTTCGAAGCAATTTGATGTGCTGGGCGAATCAAACTCTGGCACAGCCTATCCTATGGTCTGTTTCTTTTATTGCTTCCATTTCAATTCCAGGTCATACTTTCTGTTTTGGAAAGGTTTATCTTGATTACCATTTCTTGGAATACTTGATAGAGGATACTGATTTTTTGTTCAAGATCATTCTTATCCAAACTATAAATACTTATGTCATCCGCATAGTCCCCTAATCCTCTGTAAATTGGCCTCTGGAGGCAAAGTGGGATCATTATCTTCTATTGTTGGACTCAGATGCGGTATGGAATTCTTAAATGGACAGTTCCCATCTCTTCACATCTGTCCTTATAAAATCACAGGGTATGGTCTAGAAATAGATTAAATGGACTGGGGTTCTCATTTCCTCCTGATGAAATCTGAAATGTTTCCGTATTGGGGTACTCGCCAGACGTAAGATTCTGTGGGTCGATACAGTTCCTCTATTAGATCGATGCATTCAGTTGATTTGTACCTTGGAGGGCGGTTTCTAATGGATGTGAATTAGATTTCATGATAAACCATACTTGTTAGTGATGTATTTCTGATTCCAAACTTCTTTCATAAAATAGAGGAAGTTTTTTTTTATTGAATTCGTGGAGAAAGTGAGCTATTTTCAAATGTTCAGCTTCAATGGTGAGTGATGCTTTATAATTACTACTTGTTTTTTTTAATAGCTTTCTTAATTTCTTCATCAGTAGATTCATCATTGTCTATGTTTGGTTTATATTCGATTTCTGAGTGCATCTGAAGTTTATCCTAGTCAGGGTTGAGATGTGATTGAAAGTTAATTTTTTAAAACCATGAAGATTTTTCTGTGGACGTTTTGAGTGTATGATATTACGTTTATTTTTTATTATTTTATTAATATTTTAACACATTGCCTCTGCTGTTTGACTTCGTTAAGTTCATTCCCAATTTGTCGGAGATTGTGGTTTCTCACAGAATTAACTATTTTTATTTTTATTTTCTTTGCTAACTGTTTGGTATCTCCCTTGTCGTACAATGTGTGCATCGTTTTCCTTCTAGGTCTTCCTGGAACGGTGTCACGTGCTTCGGCTTCAGTGTTACATAGGCTGAACAAACCATGTGTTAAGGATGGAGTAACTTTTTGAGTATCAAAGGCTTAGCAAGCATTCTCCATTGGCGTTTGAGGCTTCCGTTTCAAATGGTGATGTCTACTTACCATCAAAAGAGCGGTGGTGTGTCTAGATGCTTGAGGTAGCATTAAAATCCCCATTAATGCATAATGTCCTGTTTTTTTTATAATATACAATTTTTACTAGATCCTGTTTAGAATTTCTCTTTTTTCCGAAACAGCGATATGTTTTTATAGCAAAATGACAATCAATACAACACCAAAGTGTTGTGGATTCCGGGATGAAATCCGGTATCAAATAATAACAAACGCCAAGAACGAATATAGGGAAATAAATCTATTAACATAATAATACAAACTGGTAATACAGGTTAGTAGTTCCAGGAATGTGGGTTAGTAGTTTCATAGTCTTTGGTATCGACGTATCGCTGTATGACTTCTTACTGAGTCTACGTGCTTCGTTACTGTCACTCTATCACTGTCTCTGTGTGTAACTCGGATATCGACCGACTCTACTCTCTCTATTACTACTGTCTGGGTGTTCACTGGCAGTAGTATATGTATACCTTGGGTGAGTCCATTTGTGTAAAAAAAAGGGAGATCCCTCAACACAAAGAAAAATATAAAAATATATTTATAGTAAAATTACCAGCAATACATTTTGTGATCTACAAACTATACATCTAAAATAGCATAAAAATATAAAATTATGCATAAAACATATTCAGTTGAAGGCGTAAAATTGCATTCAAAATATTTAGATTTCGGCATTAAATAACCCATAGAGGTCGATATGCCGCTGGACATAAGTAACAGACAAGCAGCTAGTTTCCCCAATCATTATTGACGACAAATGCCGACTGAATATTGGGGTAGGAGGCTCTTACTAAATTCATAATTATATTACTATTTCTTGCGGACATGTACACTAGATGACGGTGAATAACGCAAAAAGAAAACTTTCCTGACTTTTACAACCTGTCAGAAGTTCTTAAGCAAGTCATATAAAGTCCAATACTTAAAATTTGGTTTTAAAAAAAATTGTCAAATTTTAAACAATCAATTTAGATGTCAAAACAAAGCCTGAGTTAAAATTTTAGGTAGTATCAATAAGTTTTATTGAAGTTTTAATGTATTCTAAAAAAACTGCCGTTTGAAGTTATTAAGCAAAACCAAATAATCACATATTACTTCAATAAAAAGGTAATAAAATCATCATAAATTGATCAATATCTATAACAGAACAAATAACAAACACTTATGATACATCTTTGAATCCTTTACATTTTAATATAGTAACCGTTCTCAATAACTACTAGCAATCTATTATCCATTGATTTTGTTATTATTTTTTTACTTCAGCAGGTTCAATTTCAGACATGGTTGTTTTAATTGCTTTCCATGGGCCTGGTCTGCTGTTATATTGTTTGCCACCTTCATATAATTTCATCTTCAGAATTGACCATAGATTTTTGAACGGATTGAGATCAGGACTTAATGGTGGCAATTCCATCATCTTCTCTTCTGTAAATCTTTTATGCTCAAAGAATTCACGGGTAAGCTTAGGTACATGAAAAGGGGTATTGTCATGCATAAATACACAATTCACTTAGAAACTGCACCTACTTGGTAGCACGTTTTCCACTGATATGAAATGGAATGATTATATTAAGCTAGTTGCTAGATCTGCTGCTAGAAATGTTTGTTCAATGTGTCATGTCAGACAATTTGTTCCGCAAGAATCCATCTTGCACGTTTATAAATCTGTCATTCGTCCGTGCATTGAATATTGCTGCCACATGTAGTCTGGTGCTCCTGCAATATGTCTCAAGATTCTTCACAAAATCCAACGAATAGTATGTAATGTTATCGGTCCTGACCTGGTATCACAACTTCCGTTACTTCCCCACCGCCGTGACATAGCTTCCCTGATTTTCGTGGCAATTGTTCTGTTATCTCGACCGCATGAATTTAAGCGTACGACTAGATTGGCAAATAGGTCTCATCGCTTTACTATTGAAATAGCTAGATGTTACTATAAGCTCTATTCTAATAGTTTCTTTTCTTGCACTTCTCGTCTGTGGATCTCCGGTTTGTAACTTGTTTGACACCTACATTCTTCAAATATTTCAATGCAACGTCACCCACCATCTTCTGCCTTTCTGAAACCTGTTTTTATTGTCCTATCTCCTCATGTCTTCTCACTGTCTTTCACTCTCAGTAACCCCTTGCGCCTTAGAGACATTGTTACCTTGCCTGGGAGCGAAATGATAAATATATATATATATATATATATATATATATATAATATATATATATATATGTATGTATTACTGATATCTTATTCCGTTCTATAATTCTAGTTATGAGAATATTCCAGCATTTTTTTCAAAGTTTTCGAAGACCCCGGTTCATCTTGGAGCCGAATGATTTTTAAAACTACTTTTATTGCTGAATCGATCAGAAACGGGATTAACGGAAAGAATATTATTCACGTATCTTCAAGCTCGTAAGACGTTGATAATTTGAAGGACACGGTAGCATCTTGTAAGAGCACGTCATTCGAGAGGTAAAAATCGAACTTCTTTACAATTTTCTTTCAAAAATAAATGAATATTATTTTTAAAAATATATCAAAAGTTTGTGTCTGAAGTAAAAGACGTGTACTGTAATAATCGTAATGTATAAATTAATTATAATATAAAGTAATATGAAAGTGTGTATCTCAAGAATGATGAATAGTATCGTGCAGTTGTCTTAACGCCATTTTCTTGTTGTGTCTTCCGGTAAGGTGGGAGAAAAGGACAATGAAAACTGTTGAGAGTAAGTGAAGTGATGTATGAAGCATCCTCGACAATCGACACAAGATAAAGCTATTTAATTGTCACGCTTTCGCACACGGGCTGACAGGATGCAGTCGATAATTCTCGTGATTTGTATACGCGAGGTACCACAATAATATTTCCGACTGGTCGATGTTCGAGAATCTCACTCTTTTCAACTTACGCAAACACCTGATTTCGTCTTATACTCAAGACCGCCTAACAACTCAAAAGGCTGGAGACGAATGAAAAAAAGAGTTGATAAAAGAAAAGATAAAAGATAAAAAGATAAGGTAACTAGCTAGCCTCAAGGAGTTGATGAAAAGTCGCTCAGAACAAAAAAATATACTTAACAAAGCGTTCATTTTAAATAAATAGTCTTTATAATTTCATTGTTGGTCACGCAGCAGCAACAAAACATCTATATGATATTCTCTTCATTTGAGATTGATAGATGAATGGATCAATAAGTCCGAAGCCTTACATATATTTGCCTGAAATACATGCCGTATTTCTTGTGTATAATACGACTTGAGTATAATACTAACTGGTGCTTCTGAAGCAAAAACAGGGAATAAATTACATTCTTAAGTACAATACCACCCGTAGTATAGCCATCGCTATGTAAATTATTTGTGAAAATTTGTACGATATTATCCATTAAAACCTCAATGCCGTACACATATTTCACTAGAATATTTCATTTTTCACGATATTAAAGAACAGAAATGAACCAGATATTTAGTCATCGCGTGTTTCTTCTCCTAATATCCGTTTCAAATCTTATTTTCGAATTTTCAGTGAAAGGTGCTTTGTTGTAACATTAATGTTATCATGACATGACAGATCTTGTCTATTCCCTTTATTATTTTTTTAATCAATTTCGGTGAATTTCTTGTCTTTGAAACAAAAGATATTCAATTACACTGATTCCCAAAGAACAAATATTGCCGACATATCAAATAACTTCTGTAAACAGTTGTTATGAACAGCTTCCTACTTGGTATTTTATTATCTATTGTACTAAGTGTATTTGAAAGCTTGTTTCAAATATGAGGGTTTGTAAAGCTGAGTAAAAAAGATTCTGAAAATGTGTACTTGTGTATAATACTAGCACCAATTTTTTCCTTTGATATTCGCTCAGAATTTCTCGTATTATACACAGAGAAATACAGTAATCAGATCAATATACAATATTCGATAGACTGGATCGATATTCCCCATTGAATAAAGTGTATGGATGATGAAATGGATTAAAGTGAAAACATAAATAGTTATTGTGTAAAATAAATTCTTACTAGGCTACAGAATTATTGATGTGCACAACCTTGCTAAATTTGACCTTACCTAGGCTGATTAAATATCATGAATATAAAAGATATTTCTCAATTAGAATATGACGTAATACAGTGTTGTGTATTTGTCCTTATCATAAGCTTAGCGGTATTATGGTATATGCAAGATGGAGTGGTGATGGATGAGTTCTTATAGTAAATGAGCAAAGTGTAGTGAAAGAATGGGTCGTGATTCTGATTAACTAGGTCAGCTAATGAGACCAGCCTCTCTCTATTTCCCCTTCGGCCTTGCGCTACAATTTTGTATATCTTTACGAAATAAATAATCTTATCATAAGCTTAGTAAATATCATGAATAAAATGGAGATTCTACAATTGGAAGATGGCGTAAAACAATCTTGCTTAATTTTGACTTATCCTAAGCTTATTAATATCATGAATAAAATTAAGATCCGTCAATTCAAATATGACGTTACACAACCTTGTTCAATTTAGCCTTATTCTAAGATTTTTAAATGTCATGACTAAAATTTAGATTCCTTAATTGTAACATGGCTAAACTAATTATGCTTTGTTTGGCTTTATCCGAATCTTAAAAAATATTGTGAATCAAAATGATATTCCTCAACAGGAATATGACATTTTTTTTGGCCTTATTGTAAAGTTAATGAGTATCATAAATAAAATGGAGCCTCCTCAATAGGAACATGGCGTAACGCAATCTTGCTTTATTTGTCCTTATCTTAAGCTAACTAAATATCATGAATAAAAATGAGTTTCCACAAATGGAATATGACGTAACAGAATCTTACTTTATTTAGCCAAATCCTAACATTTGTGAATGTAATGAATAAAATGGAGATTCCATCAGTTGGAACATGGCGTAAGACAATATTGCTTTATTTGGCCTTATCCTAAGCTTCCTAGATATCAGGAATAAGATTTAAGTTTCCTAACTTACGTAATAATCTAACATAATCATACATTATTTAGCCTTATACTAAGCTTAGTAAATAGCCTGAATAAAATTGATATTCCTCAATTGAAATATAACGTAACCAAGTCTTGCTTTATTTGGGATTATTGTAAACTTAGTAATTATTACGAATAAAATAGATATTCTTAATTGGAATATGACGTAAAACAAACCAGCTTTATTTGGGCTTATTTTGAAATTAGTAAATATCATGACTAAAATGGAGATTCCTCAATTGGAACATGACGTAAGACAATATCGCTTTATTTTGACCTTAGAAAATATCATGATTTAAACGGAGATTCCTCAATTGGAACATGACGTAAGACAATATCGCTTTATTTTGACCTTAGTAAATATCATGATTTAAATGGAGATTCCTCAATTGGAACATGACGTAAGACAATATCGCTTTATTTTGACCTTAGTAAATATCATGATTTAAATGGAGATATCTCAACTGGAACATGACGTAAGACAATATCGCTTTATTTTGACCTTAGTAAATATCATGATTTAAATGGAGATTCCTCAATTGGAACATGACGTAAGACAATATCGCTTTATTTTGACCTTAGTAAATATCATGATTTAAATGGAGATTCCTAAATTGGAACATGACGTAATACAATATCGCTTTATTTTGACCTTAGTAAATATCATGATTTAAATGGAGATATCTCAACTGGAACATGACGTAAGACAATATCGCTTTATTTTGACCTTAGTAAATATCATGATTTAAACGGAGATTCCTCAATTGGAACATGACGTAAGACAATATCGCTTTATTTTGACCTTAGTAAATATCATGATTTAAACGGAGATTCCTCAATTGGAACATGACGTAATACAATATCGCTTTATTTGAACTTAGTAAATATCATGATTTAAATGGAGATTCCTCAATTGGAACATGACGTAAGACAATATCGCTTTATTTTGACCTTAGTAAATATCATGATTTAAATGGAGATTCCTCAATTGGAACATGACGTAAGACAATATCGCTTTATTTTGACCTTAGTAAATATCATGATTTAAATGGAGATTCCTCAATTGGAACATGACGTAAGACAATATCGCTTTATTTTGACCTTAGAAAATATCATGATTTAAACGGAGATTACTCAATTGGAACATGACGTAAGACAATATCACTTTATTTTGACCTTAGTAAATATCATGATTTAAACGGAGATTCCTCAATTGGAACATGACGTAAGACAATATCGCTTTATTTTGACCTTAGTAAATATCATGATTTAAATGGAGATTCCTCAATTGGAACATGACGTAAGACAATATCGCTTTATTTTGACCTTAGAAAATATCATCATTTAAACGGAGATTCCTCAATTGGAACATGACGTAAGACAATATCGCTTTATTTTGACCTTAGTAAATATCATGATTTAAATGGAGATTCCTCAATTGGAACATGGCATAACGCAATCTTCCTCAATTTGGACTTATCCTAAATTTACAAAATATTATGAACGAAATCGATATTCCTCAGTTTAAATATGAATTAATACAATCTTGCTTTATTTGGCCTTATTATAGGCTTAGTTAAGGGGCACGCTAAAGTAATGGATAGCAACTCGGTTTGCCAACTTCGAATTTCAATCGAATCCATTATGTTCACTTAGGTGTTAATTCCCTTGGGAAAGGTATGACTCCTCTTCTTCTCCCCACCCCACAGCTATGGGTAAATAGCAGGACAGACCCGGTTGTATAGCCTCGGATGACAACTTATCTACCGCAGAAATAAATGGCAACCTACCGCGGAAAAAATCTGCCTCGTCAATCATGTATCGAAGGATTCATGGTCGCCTAAGCGTGTATCACGCATGGGACATAACTGACTGATAAGCTTAGTAAATATCATGATTGAGATTGAGGTTCTTTAATTGGAACATGGCGTAACACAATCTTGCTTTATTTTGCGATAACCTGACAGTTGTAAATGCCATGAGTAAAATAGAGATTCCTAAATAGGATATGACTTAATACACTCTTAATTTATTTGGCCTTATTTTAAGATTATTAAATATCATGAATATTCCTCGATTGGAAAATGACGTAACACTATCTTGCTATATTTGGACTTATCTTTAGTAAATATCATGTCTAAAATTGAGATTCCTGAATTGGAATATGCGTAACACTGTCTTGTAATATTTAGCCTTATCCTAAGTTTAGTAAATACCATAAATAAAATTGACATTGGAATAAATTACAACTTCATCAGAAAATATACTACTAATAAATATAATGTTAATACCAAGCGCATACCATACATCCTACGTACATTTCAAATCATGGCCACATGTAATTTCTGCTTCGAAATGTACCTAGTGAATGACGGTCAATAGAATTTATCTTAACATTTTTTGTGTCTCTCATCCTTTGTTTCACTCATGGCCACATGTAATTTCCGGTTTGAAATGTACCTAGTGAATGATGGTCAATAGAAGTTATCTTAATATTTTTTGTGTCTCTCATCCTTTGTTTCACTCATGGCCACATGTAATTTCCGCTTCGAAAAGTACCTAGTTAATGACGGTCAATAGAAATTATCTTAATATTTTTTGTGTCTCTCATCCTTTGTTTCACTCATACAATGTATCGGCACATCTGCTTAGTTAATTCTTAATAGATTTTCCAGTCTACTTAAAGTGGAAAACCACGAAATCGTAAAAAGAGTCTGGAGCAGTGGGGGCACTGAAAGTCTCCAACGTCTCCAACGTGGTTAATCACTGGCGCGCTCTTCTAATTCTTTGGGTTCGAGCTTGCACACCTAGAGATTAGCTTTCACGGTGTCTTTGTACCGTTTTTTTGGGTGGCGTTGGATTCTCTTGCCATGCAGTAGATTAGACAGACATTATTTGTCTCACTGGGAAGTCTTCTCTTTTCGCCTACCCGTATTCATTCATCTTTAGATTGCTATTCGTTTCGGTTCTTTTGTCCGGTTGATTAAAATTTCACTTAGATAGAAGTCTGAAAAAACCAACAACACTAGTTATTTCCTCTGAAAAATTTTAAAAGGACACTTTTGGGGAGTATAGAATTATGATTTTGCTGAAATTTAGTCGATCAAAGTATGTTTTATAAAAAATTATTTAAAAAATACATTTTTCAGAATTGAAAAATATGTATTTTTTGGAAGATAATTTATAAAGTTTGATGAAATTTAGCGGATCAAAATGATAAATATGTTAATTTTTTTTTAATTCAAAAATTTAAAGGAAATATATTTTTCAAAAGTAATATGGGTCGATAAATAACTTCCTGAAATTTTTTAATTGTTTTTGTTTAAAAAGGTTTTAGTGCTTTTAAATTTTGTTAAAACTTTTAAAAAAACTAATT
>OZ038475.1:126016234-126101234 GCA_964036315.1 Acanthosepion esculentum
GAAACAATATTCCTAGCAGTAGATGTAGCAAAGGATTCATTATAATTACTCCCTGCATTGAAAAACTTGAGCTCAAGAAGACGTAAAGAGTTGCAGAAAAGGTAGAAAATGTTCTTTTTGGTGATTAAAGTAGTTTTGTCTTGGAGGCATTAAAATTTACAATTCATTCCTTGTCCTAGTTAACCACTAGTTAGAGCTTCTTTTCTATAGCAGTTGCCATTTTTACTTTGTCGAACCTCTCGTGCTTGCTACTAAGAAATAAGTAAATAGTCATTGATGAAAATAAGAAACAGCGTAGATCCAACGATATAGCTCTGGGGGACACCACATTAATGTGAAATGAACTAGAAACGTGTCTGTTCAACACGACCTTCATTACACGAGTTGTTACGAACGATTGGATTAAGGCAAATATTCGTCCAGAGACAACATAGCCCTTGAGCTTGTGGAAAATCTCAAACGCTTTCCGGATATATAGAGACACTGCTCGAGCTTCGCCGTTCTTATCGAAATCTTGATAGACAAATTCAATTATAACCTTTAACACATCGATGGGGAACCTGGAGAAACGGAAGTCATTTTTTTATCAGAAAGTAAGCCGTGTGAAGTGAGGTGCTTAAACCAATTCGGCGTTGATTAGATGATCTAGTACTTTACCAAAATTACCCATATGCTGCTGTTTGTTCACATATCTTTAAGAATTTTCAATGTAAAGAAGTAAGACATGGGCCCTGGAAACAGCTGATTCATTTTAGTATGAATCCATAAAGTTTCAAGTGAGATACATTTCATATGACATTAATCTGAAATATACGGAAAAATAAAAAAATCAAGAGTTATCTCTGCATCATATCTCCTTATGAATTGATTTTAATTGTTCCACAGTGGCATTGGCAGTGCTCCGAGGGATTTCTAATTGTATGAAGTTATGTCAGAAGTGCATACAAATATATGAATTGAAGGTTCAACGAGTATTTTCTAAAAGGTTTGATACAATGTTGAAATGTACTTGTCTGAGTAGCATTGTGAATTTCGACAAAAAATACTGCTTTTTTGTTCGTTTTACTTTGCTTTTTTATTTTCATGTATTTATTTATTTTAGTTTGTTCTTTATATTGATTTCTGGTTATTCTCCAGAGAAGATATCGGAAATAAATTCTCAATAGCGTATTTAATTGGATAGGGGAAAGTATTTAATAATATCTTACCGCTAAATTTTCACATTTTTCTTGTACATTCTTTGTGTATCCTTTGGGTTTTTTGGGGTTTTTTTCAAAAACGATATCGTCATTTTATACTTATTTCAGAAAGGTGTTGCAGATGGTCACAACAATGTCACATATATTTACTAATTTTATTTTCGTGGAATTCTTAACCAACCTCCCCCCTAAAAGTGGATAACGATATTACAGTATATCGAATAAAGAAATTAAGAGTTAATCATAGAGCAGTATAGTTGTACGGTGAACAATTAAATATCTATATTGTGATATTATTGATTATTGGTCTATTTAAACTGAGTAGAAACGGAAACTGTTATCTTAGTTCTTGGATAGCAACAAAGAAAAGGTAGAAACAACTCTACAGCAACTGTTCTGTTCGAACGGAGTAATGGTCAGTCAGTTAAGTGCCATACGTGATACACGCTTTTGATTCATGACTGACTGGGCAGAAAATTTTCCCGTAGTAAGTGGCCGTTTCTTTCTGCAGCAGACTGGTTTCCAACCAAGGCTAAAGAACCCCGTCTGTCCTGATTATTCAACCCGTAGCTGGAGAGAGAACAGACGGATTCATAACTTTCCCAAGGATATTTGCGCGTAAGTGAATGTAATTAATCCGACTGGAATTCGAACTCTGCTCTCTGAATTCTCATTCCGAGCCGATATCCACTGAACATCTTGGGGGGGGGGGTTAATGGTAACGGATCGAAGTCCAGTTGAGATCGTTATATTCACTTCCGCGTAAACACCTCTTGGAGAAAGGTATGAATTTATTTCTAAAGCTATAGATTACATTGTAGGGCAATCTGAACTCGTCAGCCCTATATGGCAACCAGTACAAGTCGCGAGGCAAACACTGAATTTCCAAACCTGGATATAGTATGAACTCGTTACCGTGGAGTCCCGTGATCGTCTAAACGAAGGTAAAGCAACGATTCTTTAGAATACGGAAGATGGACATTGCACCAATCATTCCACCCAGTGGATCAATTCTATTACAGAAACCTCACCACGAGGTGCCAGGCAGATATTACCAAGCGTGTTGGTCTTTATTACTCATAGTGTGGAAAAAAATAACGCTTACACCTGTTATCCTTTTCAAGAAAAATAATCTTCATATGTGGGCAACCGCATTCCGGATAAATTTCGATTAAGGGACCCAAACATGACAATCTACCAAATCAGAATATTATAAGGCGGATGCGGCAAACATTTGAATCCTATGGCGGCAGCAAGGTTAGACATGAGTAGAAATGACTTGTCGCGCAGTAAGATGATAGATACCCTGACACAAACTTTCTAATTTCATTCAGGTACCATCAGACTGTCAAGTGTTACACCGTATCTGACAGTGTTAACTGTCTAAATAAGTGGTATGAAGCACATGCACAGTAAAAGTATATCTATCAAGTCGTTAACATTATCTGACTGCGTTAACTGTCTGACCTTACAGCATGAAGGCGATGCGCATTAAACATCTATTAAATCTACTTTCTTGTTTGATATTAAACCATAGTAATTCTCCATTTTACTGTTTGTCATGACTGCAAATAGTGATATTTCTCATTGTTATAGTTTTTCTTTCTTTCTACCTTCTTCCTTCTCATTTCTTTCTTTCATTCATTCATTCTTTGAGTCTTTCGTTTATTCATTCTTTGAGGCTTTCATTCATTCTTTCTTTCATTCTTTCTTTCATTGATTCTTTGAGTCTTTCATTCATTCATTCTTTCATTCATTCATTCTTTCATTCATTCATTATTTCATTCATTCTTTCATTCATTCATTATTTCATTCATTCTTTATTTCATTCATTCATTCTTTCATTCATTCTTTCATTCTTTCTTTCATTCATTCTTTTATTCATTCTTTGATTCTTTGAGTCTTTAGTTCAATCATCCATTCTTTTTCATTTCTTGTTTCATTCCTTCTTTCATTCATTGATTCTTTGAGTCTTTTATTCATTCTTTGAGGCTTTCGTGCATTCATTCTTTGATTTTTCTTTCATTTATTCATTCTTTTTCATTCATTCTTTCATTCTTTCATTCATTCTTTCATTCATTCATTCATTCTTTCTTTAATTTATTTTCACTTCAAGATTAATATTCAGTTTGACGACAATATTCTCTTAACCATGATTCCACTAATAGAATTTAGTTTCTAACACCATTAATAAATGAGAAAACGAAATCGTAGATATGCTAAGTAACAGCGTTAAACGTTTATATACCAACAGTCAAACAAGAAAGCGTACTAATTAATATGTTTGTGAAAGAGAAGGCATTTGGCAATGATAAAGGGTCTGTGCTTCAAGTCCTTACGTTCACGATTAGAAGAAAGAAAGCCGTCATATAGTGGCTGGTGTCGCTGATACCTGTATGTGGTGCTTTCTCAGGAGCTGATACTTTAAAGTCACCATGGCACCACATATTTTTTGACGCAAATTAATCTACTATTATTGACTTTTCCAGCTGTTGACTCGCTTTTTATTTGTTTTCGAAGACTTCTTTTTTCACAGACTTATTTTTGAAATTAAATAGAATTGTTTGATTATTAAATTACTCTGTCTCAATGAACATATGTTATTTTCTCTGCTACGTCCGCCGTGATCAAACTGGCTCAAGTGAAACCGATGTTCATTTTCGTCTTGAAACAAGAAACGAGCATTTATATATATATATATATATATGTATTGTTGTGGATTCCGGGATGAATCCCATATCAATGAATAACAAACGCCAGGAATGGATAAGGAAAATAAATGTATTAACGTAATAAGACAAACAGGTAATACGGGTTAGTAGATCCAGGAATGCGGGTTAGTAGCAATAATATATATACAGTCTTGGTATTGAAGTATCGCGGTATGACTCCTTACTGAGTCTACATGCTCGCTAACTGTGACGCTTGCCGCCGCCTGTGTGTGTGACTTACTCTTCTACTAATGAATTCTACTACTCTTCTGTCGTTCCGTCTCGACTCCTTGACTCAACGTACCACTACTCTCCTCGGGTATTACTGGTAGTAGTATATGTATACCTTGGGTGAGTCCATTTGTGTGAAAAGGGGAGACCCCTTAACACTCCCCTCCTTAGTTATTATTTTTTTCTCTTACGGTTGATGATCAGAGGTTCAGTAAATTTTCTCTTCCTGTTTGACCTTCTAAATTCTGTATCTTCCTGTGGTCTTTGAATCTCAAAAGCTTCAAAGATTGCGTCCATTGCATCGTCATTTTCTGTGGGTGACGAGCTTGACTCCTCAACCCGTCTTCTTTGTATTTGGTCAATATGTCTTATGTGGGTAAACTTTTCGCCTTGTACTATGTACATCACATTTCCCAATCTGTTAATTATTGTGCCAGGCTCCCAATAAGCCATATTGTTTCCGAACAACCTAAAGTAAACTCGTTCTCCTGGTTTAAATGATCTCTTTGGTACAATAGGTGTATACTGGATTTTGTTCTTGTTTGGCAATAATTTATCAAACACAGACCGTATTCTCCGGGCAGACATCAATTCCGCTGGTGAAAGATCAGATGGTGTGTTCCCGTTAGGTGTTATTCTGTATACTTGGAGGAACTGCTGTATCGCTTTTTCCCTCGGTATATCTTCGGCTTTTTTTAAGCTCTTTTTAGTGTCTCTACGAATCTTTCGGCTTGTCTGTTCGACCTCGGGTGGTACGGAGCTATCTTGATATGCTTTACTTAGTATGTCTCACAAAATTCTTTGAAGTCACTGGAGGTAAATGGTGTACCGTTATCAGTTACCAAGCGATCCACGACGCCGAATCTGGCGAATAATTCGTGTATACAGTTTATGGTATTTTCTGTCGTCGGGTGTTTGAATCTGGAAACCTCAGTCCATTTACTGAAACTATCTACTGTTATTAAGTAGTAGTAACCCTCTATGAGTCCTGCGTAATCCACGTGGATTCTGGACCACGGTCTGTCAACTTTAGGCCATGGCTTTTGTATAGATGGTGGTGCTTTCGCCGCAGCAGCACAGCCTTTACAAGTTTCCACCATTTGCGTAATATCATCGTCTATGTTAGGCCAGTAGACAAAACTTCTCATAAGTGCCTTCATCCGGTTTTTTCTCGGATGTCCTAGATGAAAATCTTTCAAGATTCGCCTTCGTAGCGACTTCGGTATTACCACTCTCTCGTTATACAATAATATTTAATCACAGATTGAAAAGCTGTGTGCTAAATTCCTTTCCTTCTCTTCTATTTTTTTCTTGGTATTCTGAATAAATTCATCCTTTTCCGCTTCTCTTCTTATCTCTAGCAAAGTCACAGGTAGTTGTTTTATTGTATTGTATAACATTTCACTGATTTCATCTTCAACTTGTAATGCCGCTATTACCTAGTCTTCCAACGGTTCACTTTTCGCCAGTATTAATCGCGATAGTCCATCAGCGTGCCCATCTTTGATGGTAAGAACTCAGGTTTGAAATTGTAGTTTAGTAACACAGTTCCCCATCTTAAAAGTCTGTTCGCTGTATAGACTGGTAGACCTTTTTTTGAACCGATAATGGTAAGAAGGGGTTTGTGGTCCGTTTGGAGCGTGACCTCTCTCCCATAAATATATCTGTGAAAACGAGTTATTGCAAATATTATGCCTAATGCCTCCTTTTCGATCTGTGAATAGTTTCTCTCCGCCGGTAATAATGATCTAGATGCGTGCGCAACGGGTTTCTTTATACCGTCCCGCATCTTGTGTAGAATACACGTACCTACCCCATGTGAGCTCGCGTCACTTGCAATAATGATTTCTAATTCGGAATCGAAATGTGTCAGTGCTAGCTCCGAAGTCAATTTTTGTATTATTTCCCTAAACGCTTTTTTACAGTCTTCTTTCCAATTCCAATTATTCTCCTTTTTAAGTAACTCATTTAATGGGGCCCTCAATTTATGCATATTATCAATAAATTCGCCATAGTAGTTAGCTAGGCCCAGGAAACTTTGTAATTCTGCAACGTTTTTTGGTTCAAGCAAGTTTTTAATTGCCGATGCCCTCTCTGGGTCTGGTTTCCTGCCATTTTCATTAATTATATGGCCTAAGTATTTAATTTCATTTAGGAAAAAAATCACTTTTTCCTTTTACTTTAAACCCAAAGTCCTGAAGTCTTCTGAAAACCTCCTTTATGTGCGATGTGTGCTCTTCAACATTGTCGCTCTTAATTAGAATGTCATCCAGATAAGCGGTCGCAAAATTCTGACCCGTAAACATTGTGTCCATCGTCTACTGAAAAATTGCTGGTGCAAATTTTACCCCGTACGGTAGTCTGTTTAATTTGTACAACCCTTTGTGCATATTAATACATAGAATTTTCATACTCTCTTCTTGTACTGGGATTTGCAGATAAGCCACACAGATCTATTTTGGAAAATATCTTACCGCCGTTGAGCTTTGTAAATATTTCTTCTGGGCTCGGTAATGGGTAATGATGGTCTTTTATAGCCTTATTTAGCCCCGTCGAAAAATCTGCGCATACACGGATTTCTCCTGATTTCTTTTTTACATAGACTACCGGTGCTGCCCATTCACTAAACTCTATTTTTGAAAGGATCCCAGTTTGTTCAAGTCTCTCTAATTCTTTGTCGATTTTTTCTTTAGTAGCAAACGGTACGTTTCACTTCTTTTTAAAAACTGGTTGGACGTTTTCTTTTAATTCAATTCTAGCTGTAAATTTGTTGCACCGTCCCAACCCGCTCGCAAATACCTCGGGAAATTGATTATGTAATTCTTCCTTTAACTTTGTCGCATCTGATGTTTCACCGTCTAACCTTTTGCTAAATGAGCTGATAGGTAGGTCCCAAACGTCGAATTTTTGCATCCAGTCTGTACCCACTAGATTTTCTGTATCTTTCATTACGTATATCTTGAGTTTTTTTTTTCCTGTGAAATTTAACATTTACGATTATTTCTCCTTCGAATTTTATACGCTTTCCTGTCACCGACTTAGCAATTTTTTGTGTATGTAACATGGTTGGTCTGTTAAGCTTTTTCCATGTCTATAGGTTAATTATCGTTAGATCGGAACACGAGTCTAGTTGCAATTTTATCTTTTTATTTAAGATTTCAAGTTCCACATATTTTTTTATGTTGGTATTGTCTTCGTCATGCGTCCTAGTAGCTCTTATCCTACTAGTAGCTTTTCTTTACCTACATTGGGATGCCTTGTGTCCCATTTTTCCACACACAAGACAGTTTTTATATTTAAAACGGCAATCCTTATTCCAGTGTAGTCCTCCACATCGATAACATGCAGATGGGGGGGGGCTTATATTTGCTTCGATTTTCGTCATAATTTGCCCTGTATGTTGTACTTTTTCCCTTATTATAGAATTTTTGTTTTCTTTCCGGGGAGGGTGAAGAACGTAAACTTTTGTTTAACTTACGTATATGTGATACTCCTGACTCCTCAATGTTCTTCGAGTCTTTCTTTATACTCAGACATTTTTGGCAATCTTCTGCTAATTGTTGTAATGTTAGTCCAGGTTCATTTTGTAATTTTGAAAGCATTCTTTTGCGCATTTCACTATCTTTTGCTGAGACTAACCCTTGAACAAAGATGAGGCACTTGAAATTGTCCGGTGTTAATTCTGCCAACTTGAAGTCGTCGCAATGTTTATTCACGATTGCGGCAAACGTGGAATAGTCCTCATTTTCGCCCTTTACCAGGTTAAGATATTTCCACCTCTTGTGAAAGAGTGACGTTTTTGGACTGAACAGCTCTGTAAGACATGTAACTGCTTCGTCAAACGTTAATTCGTTCATCTTTTTTGTCAAAATGTAATCCACAAATTTTGTGTATTCTTCTGTTCCTAGTTTTCTGAGCAACAGACGTAGCTTCTTTGCTTCTGTCCAGTTTTGACAATCGATGTTGTAGATGTCTTCATGACGTCTGAAATAATCCCCGAAATTTTTATCCTCTTCTAGGAAGTAATTGAATGTTTCTATCGTATTCCACACTGCGTATTGGGAAAAAGTCGCCTCTTTTTCGATATTTTGCTGTTTGTTACTCGCTACCTTTAATATTATTTCCTGCGTTTGTAGTAATTGTTTTTGCCATTTTTCTTCCATTCTTTCCTGGAGTTGTAATTGTTGTTCATTTTGTTCTACTAAAATATTTTTAAAATCCTCCATGATCAACGTCTTACGAAAAACTCGCTTTTCCGTATTTTAGTCCTCGTAAATCTTTTGTCGCCAAGTTGTTGTGGACACTGGCAAAAAAACGGCAAAGGAGACTTTTGTTTTGTTTTTTTTTTCTTTTCTGTGTGAGTTCGAATACCTCGTCGTCAATTTGTTGTGGACAACGAGGAAGAATTTTGTTTCGTTTTCCTCCCGTGTGAGTTCGAATTCCTCGTCGCCAATTTGTTATGGACAACGAGGGAGAATTTTGTTTCGATTTCCTTCTCGTGTGAGCTCGAATTCCGTCGCCAATTTGTTGTGGATTCCGGGATGAATGCCATATCAATGAATAACAAACGCCAGAAATGGATAAGGAAAATAAATGTATTAACGTAATAAGACAAACTGGTAATACGGGTTAGTAGATCCAGGAATGCGGGTTAGTAGCAATAATATATATACAGTCTTGGTATTGAAGTATCGCGGTATGACTCCTTACTGAGTCTACATGCTCGCTAACTGTGACGCAAGTCGCCGCCTGTGTGTGTGACTTACTCTTCTACTAATGAATTCTACTACTCTTCTGTCGTTCCGTCTCGACTCCTTGACTCAACGTACCACTACTATCCTCGGGTATTACTGGTAGTAGTATATGTATACCTTGGGTGAGTCCATTTGTGTGAAAAGGGGAGACCCCTTAACATATATATATATTTGTTTGTGATGTCTTCTGTCATTGGTCAATTTTTGTGTCGAGATATATATGTATATATATCCAACATGTTCTGCGGTATTATTTTCTTTCTTTTTCTTTTTTGTGCCTTATTTCTGCAATCTTTTTTTCTATTCTTCTCTTTTCTTCTATGTCTCTACCGTTACATCTTATTTTTTTTCTTTCTTCTCTTTTCATTTCTGTTCCTTCCTTCTTTTTCTTTCTCTGTTCCTTGTTCTTTTAATAATGATGCTTCAATCAAATAGCATATTTATTTTCATTAATAAGACATTGACATCGACTATAATCGAAAACCTTTCTAATATGCAAGTGAATACAACATCAAAATATAAACACTAATAACAACTTCCCTCGCCTTTCCATCACCCTCTATATTTCTTTGGTTTTCTGGACATTACTGTCTCTATCTGGCATCTTTTCCATCCTCTCTTCTCTTTCAACTTTTTCGTGTGGTCTTCATTATTTCAATAATCTTTCAACTTTCCTTAATTATTTTCGAATGTTTATATTTCGCTATCAATATTCTATCCGCCTTCACGTACACCTTTTTCTGTCTTTAAATCACAAGAAAATTCGGGCATCAGGCTCTTCTGTTAAATTGATATCACAACCGCCTATATTTGCCGCTTCTATTTACATGTTTCAGATTTCAAATTGCTCCAGTTCAATTTTAATAAATCGAAACATCGAATTTCATTACAGCAAATCCAATAAAAGTGAAACCAACATATTCTTCCTGAAGTCATAATGAAATTTAAAAGTTTATTACGAAAGTTAATGTTTAATTGAAATTCACTCTGTATATTAAAAAATTCTGGTATTCCGGGCGTCGATTTCATTTTCTGCATTAAATAAACTGTTGACTATAAAGAAATCTATTGATAGAAGGTAATAAATATTGATGATAAATTGTATTTGAGTAGAAACGAATTCCTCTTTTTGCTGTCTGAATGAGATCATTTTTGAAATCAAATAACTACCCTATAATCTTTTACGGCTTCTTTCAAGGGTTGTTGGTTTTTCCTCCCCAGTTGAATCAGTGGTTGTTTTATCAAGGCGATTTGTTAGGGAACATGTTTAAAAATAAAAGAAAAATTAAAAAATATCACTTAAAAAACTCATATCTTTATATTGCGTTATAATTAAGCATTGACAGTATTAAGATCACATGACTTTGAGCTAATCTGCGTATTATCGGATGAAATAACAATTCCTGTTTTGATCATAGGATTTTTTGAGAATTTTTCAATTCCTTCTTGGAATTGTTAACCTGACAATGGTTTGAAACAAATGACAATCTGAAGGTTACAAGTCTAGTGAATACACCGAATGCAAAAGAACTTCCCAATCTAACTCCTCGTGCGTTTGCTACATCGCATTTGCAACTAAAGTACAAGTGTTTTCATTCAGTAAAATCAGCGGTCGAATTCTTTGTCTAGAAAAATATTTTTCTAATCCAAGAAATCATTCACACGAACCCAAAAAGAAGTAAAGCTTGCTAATTACTTTTAAATAAAACGAAATAAGTCTTTAATTAATTGGATTTTGAGGACAGAATAAAACCTGATTAAAACTTTTATGAAGAAAATTAATTGAAATAATTCCAGTTTATCAGAGTTAAATAGAATTTCTCTTAAATCGAGAAGTTAAAAGTCTGAGTGCACTAAATACATTTGATACCAAAATATAATTTATAAAATAAAGTTGTGAAACAAATGATATATGTATCTATACGCTATCTGAAGCATTTAGATAGATAGATGTGAACATAGATAATTGTTTTTCTATTGTTTATTTTTCATATATGCTTGTGTGAGTGCGCGTTTGTGCGCGTGATTGTGGCTTGGCTTTGTCAACGAAAAGTTATGAGAGTGGCATATTTTGTTGCGGCTCTTCCGTTGATCAGCGCGAAAATGGCAGGTTTTTTATGTCGGAGATGCAAAAGATCTTTGGTTTTCCTGGGCCACCTCTTCTTTTCTGGTCTTGTTTTACAGCTTGCTACGGAGAGAATAGTTACCCTGGCAGACATTATGTCACCGTGTATCACTGGAGGCAGCCTACTACTGGGAGTCGTTCCCACAGTATAGGAGGACCTTTTAAGGAGTCTTATTTTATTATTTCTCCTGTGGCTCTACCTTAAGTTCCATATATTTTCGTCAATATTTTTATTGGAACCTTACTGATGGAAGAAAGCTCTGTGATGAATGATTACATGCTTTCCCCTAGAACACGATTGCAAAGTACGTTTAGAAGTAACTGGAACCCAGTTCACTACAGCTAATGTATTTTCTGTCAGGCTGGCTCCTGTCAGTGTTGACAACGGGCGTCCCAGCATTTTATACTTATTACTCCCTAGTATAGTCATCTACAGATGTGGCTAGAGGTCTGGTTGCCTCTGGGTATAATCGAAACCCGGATGAATTGGCGTTAGTCGAAGATTCTACCCCTAAGCCGGTGAATTTAAGCATATATATATATATATATATGACCGATCCCTCCATTCAGACACTTCTCTTTCTCCCTCTCTCTCTCATAAATATATATATATATATATATATATTTATATCGTTACTATGCAAATACCTATAACATACAAAAAAGAATTAATTTTCTTTATTATCTGACCAGCTTAAAATCTCTTTCTTAATAATCCATTCCACTTTAGTAACTGATACAAGAATCTTGTTATTCTATAGTAAATACGATTTTGTTGTTCTATAGTAAAATAGCACTTACATAAAACAATATCTTTATCGTACTGCAATATAATTAACCATGGATAATATTTATTTAAATCTTATGTCTTTCAGTTAATCTGCGTGTTATATCATAAAATAATTCCTATTTTGAGTTTAAGAATTGTTCGACTTTTTCAATTCCTGGTTTGAATTTTTAGCCTTACGATTAGTGCTGCATGGAGTGAAACTAGAGATAATCTGAATTTTACAAGTCTAGTGAATAGACTGAATACAGAACTTGCTAATCTAGGTCCATGAGCGTTTGCTGCATTGCATTTCTATAGTTAGAAATAAGTTCGTTCGGACAGCTTCTTCCAAAGAAGTATTACTTTGTGAAACAGACCCCCGGTGGGATGTTTTCCCAATCACTACAATCTTTACAAGTTTCGGGTTAATCATTATCTCTCCTGCAGAGCTCCAAGAACGTCGCTTCTTACTCTTTCTTTCGTTTATACCACACCACACAATAGCCTTCTACTTTGTTGTTCTTGAGCTTTGTACTGGGTGAACATTAATATAAAAAAATCTAGAGCACATGTGTTTTCATTTGGTAAAATAACCGGTCAAAATCTTTGCATAAAAAATATCTTTTTTTTTTATTTGAAGTAAATATTAGCAAAGAAGAAACAGTTTAACAAAGAAATTTTAAGATGAATATTGGTTTGATATTACGTAATTATTTCTGTCCGAAAGTTTTTATACTGTTACTTTTCAACCAATATAACGTCTAAGGGTCACTCATGGTGAAGGTTACTGAGCAAAATTGAGGAATGTTTAGAAATTGCACATTATGAAGACATATAGGATAATATAGATTGACCCTAGATTTGAAGAGACTAAGATGGCAGTTGTCAGGAAAGCATTCTCACGGGAGTTTGTTCCACGAAGTAACAGTTCTGACGAAGAAGCTGTCTGAGTGGAACTTACTCTTTTTCAATGAAGGGAATGGGGATTATTTGCTACTGTGAACATAACATAGCGGGGTTTTTTTTATCATTTCACCCCAAGAAATGCAGAAATGTCACTAGTACGCAGGGGGTTACATGGAGTGAAAGTGAGAGAGAAGACTGAGAATAGCGAGGATTGGGAGACAGACAAAAAAATGAACCGGATTCAAGAATTTTTAACATCAACTTGAGATTTTTCTTTTAAAAAGTTGAATAATTTTGACATATTCAACATTACAGGTAAAAAATATTGAATTTTATATAGTCTCTTTTCGAGACTTAGCATGGGCGAAACAAATTCACGGATTTGAACAAGAAAAAAAGGCCGCTAAAATTTTTCGACTTTCAATAGCCAGTTGGGCTTAGCCTAATTTGTAACGTATATACAGGTAGAAAATGTAGGTAGAAAAAAGCAAATGTTGAGAAGATACCAAGCATCACAAAGCACTAACAACGGCCCCCAATCGGATTGTGGGTAGTACGCAACAGCCCTGTGTATACTTGTAGTTTATAGATTATGCAAAGCGTTTGATAAAGTACATCGCAAAGAACTTTTGGAACTACTATGTAACCTTGACATCGGTGGGAAGGACATTAGAATAACTCTGAACCTACACTGGTAGCATACTGACAATGAATTCAGTAAACATACAAAAACTGAAAGTGGGTAAGACAAGAATGTCACTTCTTATCGGATTTATTCAACCTATACAATGAAGCGATTCTAGGAGACTTAGAAGTCATACCAGGATTCATTATTGGCTGCTGAAATCTTAACATAAGATAAGCAAATGATAGCGTTGATAGCAGACACAGAAGAAAATTACAATATCTCCTACAGAAGGTAGTGAAGGAAAGCAAGAAGAAAGGACTAAGTATCAATTGCAAGAAGACAGTAGGTATGGTTGTCAGTGAAAGGAACAGCCCAACATAAAAATTACAAATTGAAGATAACAAAAGCAAAAAATTACAACAATTTAAATATCTGGGAAGCGTTTTAACAGAGGGCAGAAAGTGCAACATCGAAATCCGAAGGCGCACTGGAATAGTGAAAGATGCCTTCCAAAAGCTTTGCAAATTATTAAGAAACAGGAAAACTTCGTTAGAAACGAATAAAAGTGAACCGGATTGTGATGTAATATCGCCCCTCTTACATGACAATGAATGCTGGACAATCTTCTTACAGATGAAGAAGAAACTTGAAGAAACAGAAATGTGATTCCAGAGAAGGATTCTGAGAATACTATGAACTGAACATGTAAGCAAATGTCGAAGTTTTACAAAAAAATGGAAACAAAAAGGTAACACCAGAAAGAAACAGCTGGAATTTCTAGCTCTTTGAAGATTTGTCACCCCCAGGGAATATTGAAGGCAAGAAGGGCAGAGGGGAACAGCGTATAACCGACCTAACGACCTTGTGTAAATGGGTAACAGAACGGGTTTTAGGAGAGTTTAAAAAAAAAAAAAGACAATATTTACTAAGAATTACAAAGAACGGTAAATTCTGGAGAGTCAAGAACTTCAGCATTCTGAAGAGACGTGGCACAATGAAGAAGATATCTCTTTATCTTGATCATGTCTTCTTTTATGTGCCATGACCTTTCCGGATTTGGGCGATTATGGCTCTCCATGACTTCCTTCCTCTTGCTGCTCGAAGTAATCTTTGACCATTTACCATCAAACATTGCCCTGCTTTTGCCATCCATTCGCTGAAACTAATTACTTGTTTTGAATTTAGGCACGATGGCGTAATGGATAGTGGCTCGGATTGTGGAATCGGAGAGCCGAGCTCGAATTCCAGTCAAATCCATTACATTCACTTACGTGCTAATACTCTTGGGAAAGGTATGAATCCTCTTCTTCTCCCAGCTATGGGTAAATAGCAGGACAGACCGGGTTCTATAGCCTTGGGTGGCAACTGGTCTACCGCAGAAAGAAATGGCAACCTACTGCGGGAAAATCTGCCTCGTCAGTCATGTATCGAAAGATACATGATCGCCTAAGCGTGTACCCCGCATAGCACATAACTGACTGATGCCTTTTGAGTGTCGATTTTTCCATGCCCTATTATGTTTCCCAGAACTTTTAACCGTCTCTTTCTCATTATAAGTATCGGTTTCCATGTAGTTTCTATTTTATTTAAAACGTCCTCGTTTCTCACATATTCAGTTCAAGGTATTCTTATCATTATTCGGTAGAACCACATCCCTGTCGCTTCAAGTATTTTCATCTGTGAAGAGATTGTACAGAATTATCTTCCCTATAGCAGTTTAGATATTACATAGCAGGTTAGCATTGTTTTCTTTATTTATAAGGACGTTTTTCCTATCTCCTGAATACTTCCGAGTTCCTCACATATTCTCAGTGTTGATCGTGTACTTGAAGGTGTTCAATTTTTCAATTATATCTTGGTAATTATTTTTTATATAGTCATATCTACCATACTAATTAACTAATGTGCGATGTGATCGTTTTTATGTCCACATTTTTTACACCTGTTAAATGGCTGCAAATTATGTTCACATGACACAAGTATGCCTTATAAGATATATTGCAAAAATAAATTGATCTCTGATATTACTATTTCTTTTTCTTTTATCTGTCTTGACTCTTCGGGATTTGATGATCAAGACTCTTCACAATTTCCTGTCATTTGTAGCTCTTAATAAATTTTGTTTTTTTGTTATCTCTTCTCAACCTTGTTCTGGCATCCATTTGCACAAGCCGTTAGGTAGATGATGTGTTGTTTTCCTCTTGCCTTCCATCTGTCCTGTGGGAATATATAAACACACAAAATTAATATTTTTGTAGCAAAGCCAAAACATAAGTAAAATTTACAGTATATTTTAACTTTTGGTGCTACTATAATACTGTCTACCACAGTATCAACCACTATACCATACAGTCTACCTCATTTATAGTGATTTTCCAAGCATAGCTCACAAGGCCGAAAGTAGGGGGGCACCCAGTGAGAATCGAATTCACTACTCAGTCGTAATTGTTCTAGCGAGACAAACTAGCTAGCCATTACACCAGCTCAAGGTGCCCCAACCTCATTTATAGTATGCGGTCTACCGCGCAGTCTAACGTTATAGCGTATCTAGCAAATTGTTCTCTCGTAAAAATGCGACTGTTTTTTCCTCGGCCAAGATGACACGTCTATAAAAATCTTTCAGCAACATTTAAATCAGAAGGAGGTTATTCAGCTGATGTTAACGTTTTCAGACCAAGGGGGATTCTGATGTGGCAGCTTCATTTCCTTCCTTTTATGTAGACAGGACACATGAGAAGTGAGATGATAGAATTCATTGTGATAGATCGTTGGTGGACGGCACGAGAGATGAAGTATAATTCATCGCGCTATAGACTGTGTATACTATAGTAGTAAATGAGGTAGCATCGAATTTTTAATTCATGCCATTATTATACGTGCTTTCATAAGGAAGTTAGAAGTAACAATTCGTTTAGAAAACAAATAATGATAATTAAATAAAAAAATAAACAGAAAAATGTTAAGGGCTCGATTTTATAATCACTTGAGTAATTCTGATATGATTGATTGATATACATTGTTTTAAACCGGTAACGATTAAAACTATGCTACTAAGCATATTTTTATATCAATGGTAGAAAATTAAGAAGAAAAAGAACACCGTGCACCAGGAATACCAGCAACTAAGACACGACAAAAAGAAATATTATTGTGCAATAGAAACGAAAAAGATACAGATGAAAATGGAGACAACCTTGGCAACAAGGTAAGAAAAATATTAAGGTTAAGCCTCCAAGTTTAAACTTCAGGATTATCTCACGGTACAGTGGACTAAAGGATTAAAGATTTGCTTAGTGGATTTCTAGATGAAGACATTGTAATACGGATATACTCGGACTCACTTGAATCAAGACTAACCATAAATGAGCATTAGTAAAAAGACAATCAAAAATGTTATATAGCTAGACATGGAAAGAGGAATAAAACCAACCTGTCCCTATAGATGAAATAAAGAGTTAAGTTCGAAGTTCCTTTGAGGTTACACGGATCGACAATAAAAGGAAGAAGGAATGCGCGAACAACGATCTAAATGCTGTGATAGTTAAAGCTAAGATGAGGAAATTAGTCTGACTTTAAATAAGGTCTTACCATTAATCATTTGAGAGACCCTTCTTTGACTTCTATCAGCATGGCTGATGCTAACCTCCAGTAAAGTGACTCTTTGCGTTTGTTTGTTTTGTTTTTTTTGTTTTGTTTTTTTGCTAACGTTCTCAGCTGACATGAAGTGGAAATACTGTATTGAATCGATTGCTAGGTCAGCTGCTAAAAACCTTGGTTCACTGTGTTGTGCGAAACAATTTTTCTCTCCAGAATCTATAAGTCTACCATTGGTCCATGCTTAGAATATTGCTGTCTAGTGCCCCTGCTATTTACCTTTAGCTCCTCGATAAAATCCAAAAAATGAATCAGCAATATTATTGGACCTGATCTGACGGCTCGGCTTCAGTCACTTTCCCACCGCCGTAAGGTTGCTTATCTGTGTCTTTTCTATAAATACTTTCATGATAATTGTTCGGGTGAGTTCTTCGCTATGGTACCTAAACTTTTTGAATTTGAGCGCAGTACTAGACTGGCGTCGAGATCTCATCAATTTACAGTTGAGCTAACTAGATGTATCCGTAAGTTCTATGCTAAGCTTCTTTTCTCGCACTTCAGGCTCCATGCTTTCCAGCCAACTTTAATTTGCAAAAATTTAAATGCAATCTCAATCGCTGTCTACTGTCCACCTGATTACTCTTTCCTCTTCCCGCTCATTATTAATGTTTCTCCACACTCAATAACCCCTTGTGCTTTAGTCGCTTTACTGCTTTACAGTGAGATACCGATTAAAAAATGATGATAATTCCATACATTGAAACAGAATTTTAGAAACAATTCTCTTAAAATTCTCTTAAATATATTTGCAATTTTTATTATTTTTCCCTCATTTTTTTTTCTAGCATAAAAATAAACTCTAATTTTTTAATTTTTTTTCTTCAGGTGAGCTATCATATTTATAAATAAAAAAAAAACAGATCTGTTCACAAAAAATTACATCTTTACATGTATAATGTAAATGCATATGCATACGTACACACAGACACACATACATACATACATACATACACACACATATATATATATATATATATATATATATATATATATATATATATATAGGTGCGTGTGTATGCGTGCGTGTGTTTATATACTTGTAAATTATATATAAATGTATATAGGTATGTATGTATTATATATAAATATTTTGATTCTTCTGAAATGAAACTAAAAATACGTGAACATCACCTTTTATTTTATGCAATATTTTGAACAAAGAAAATCCCAGCTGCATTAAAATTTAGTGTGTCTTTTTTACGTACATGAGCGTTTTTCCTTGGAAAGATATTTCTATAAGTAATTGATTGACATTGGTTAAAAGAAGATCTTATTCAATACATCCTGTTCGTTTCATAACAACAATAATGATAATCATGAGAAGGATGATGATGATGATAATAAGATTGCGTCTTTCCTCTCTTGACAATCAGACTCAAATCTCAGCTCATCTTGAAGAGATGTGATAATTGAGAGCTCTACTTTTTTCCCTTAATGTTGTCATTCTATGGTGTTAAGGGAAAAACGGTTGTCTAAATAAATAAATCTTTTTTTTTTGTTGTTGTTATCTTTTTTTTGTTTTTTTTTTAAAAAGTCATAAACACGGAACCAAAAATGTTCACTTTTATTTATTTAACAAAACGCGCAGTTATATTTTGAATGTTTTAAGCCGACTGAGATTTCCTTGACAGATGAGCTGCTTGTGTCACGTGACAATGCTATGATGCTGAATAATCAAAGCAGGTTGTCTCCCTTTGGGTGTTCAAACAATTCAGACAAAACAAGTTTGCAACCCGCTGAACTTGAAATGATGGCTTGACAGTAAATCACATATTCAGGTGTGAATCTTTCTTGATAACAGAATCCAGCAATGCTGTTCCACCGTGGCAGCCATTTGTCGATTTCTATTCCGGTTTCCTGATTTAATTATTGTCATTACACTTTTATTTCTTTCAGCAAGTAAGTCTCCATTGTACCTTTCTTCTTTCGCTTACGCTCTCAATTTTATTTTTATTTTTAAATGGTTCCACTCTTTCCTTTCCTCAAAATAACTCGGTTTATATGTTTCCTTAAATGTCCTCTTGTAAGTTTATTGATTTTTATTTTGCAAGGAATTCGTATATATGTCTTGAAATATTTTCTTTCATTCACAAACCTTTTAAAGGTCAGTAATATCGGATTTCACTTCACTTCTTGTTTCGCTATATTCTCCCCCCACCACCCCACCCCCGGCAACTAAACTCCTCTAGAAATATTCAGTTAACGTTGAATACAGCATTTTACATCATGTCCTTTATACCATTATTTCTTCTATAAACTGTTACATAGAAATATCTGAAACTCAAATGCTACAAGGAAATCTGAATTAAGGAAAATTCGAAAAGCATTTTATTTTTAAATTATCTTTACTCGTCTTGCACAATAAAGATATCTGGAATTTCTTCTGCAAAATAAACTCTAGTTTCTTACAGGCATAGAGCGAGAAAATAAAAAGTTGGGGATTCACATCAACAATGGGAGGGCCTAAATCAAAAATTAAATGTTGGGATGGCCTAAATAAGATGTTAAGTTTTAAAGATTCCTTAATCTATATTTTTATCTGATTCTCCCATAAAATTATTTTTTTAAATCTAGCATGCTATTGTAAACATTTCTGTTAATTCACCCCAAATTATGTACCGTCCTGGGTATGACAATAAATTACATCCAACAGCAAGTCCTTTGATCAGAAGGTTTTGAGAGTGTGAAACAACCTCTTTTTTGCTGGTGTTCCCAGGTCCACCCTGACCCGCAGTGGTAGCAAGTGTTAGGGTCCCAGCTATGGACAAATAGTTAACTTCAATCTGGGGTCAAAACACTGTGAAAGTGTAAAAATAGGTTTTAATACCAGCAATATACATTTGTAAAGAATTATTACCAGCAATGAATTTTTGAAGGAAAAATTATTACCAGCAATACATTTTTGGAAAATAAAAATTATAACTTAAAAAAATATTACCAACAATACATTTTTGAAGGAAAAAATATTATTAACAATGCATCTTTGAACAAAAATATTACCTGCCAAAAAATCTTGTCGGCATTAAATAACCCATTTAGGTTGATATACTGTAAAATAAACCAAATAATGTAAAGTTACTTATCGCAAATATTAATTCACTCCAAGAAATTACTCATTTTAATCAAAGTTTGTTTTTTATTAAATTTTTAGCCCTCTTTTCAAATTATAAATTTTAAATAAAAAATTCTTTAGCTTGCCACGCAACACCTCCAACCCTCAGAATGAAAAATTAACAAAAATCAAAGAGTTATTCACAATTCGTAAGTGCAGGTGATATTCGAGAAGAAATATTTTTCAATTTTAAAAAAAAAAAAAAGAAAAAAAAAAGGAAAATATATCTGTTTTTGGCTTGTTTATCGAAGTTAGCGCGAACGCCGCCCACACACTTAGAAATAGAGCAACCGAGTCGCCCACATTTGGTGCGATCGCAAATGTCAACACAACCAGAGTGCAATGGAATGATCTTGTTCATTCCATTGCACTCTGGTTGCGTTGACATTTCAGATCGCACCAAATGTTCTGGGAGAACTTGGTGTGAATTTTAGTAAATATAAATTCTTTTTATTTTGGGGTGAATGAACAGAAAAGATCCTAAACATTTAAGATGGGCCTTGATTTTTAAATAAACATTTTTGCCCTTCGTTCATGTACCTATTTTCTAGAATAAAACCTTCAGATTTTTACGCATATAAGACTTATATAGAGGATTTAGAAACTAATATTTCTTATTTATTTTGAACAAAGAATGGCAGAAATGAGTTTAGACAAATGATAGATTATCATAGATTGGGACCAAGTAGAAAATCTTTTGTTTAATTCTCAATTTGAACAAAGAATGAAAGGAACTGAAGTCACCCCCAGCCTACCCAAAAGCGTTGTGCATGTCTTACGAAGACTTCAAATTCAGCATGTTTTTTTTTAAATGCTACTTGGTCATTAAATACGGTTTCTAATGAAATCCTTTAATTTCTTTTTTAATCAGAAAATAATAAAATGTCGATGAACTGTTTGAACATTAATACACTTTTCAGTTCTCCTATATGGCAGTGAAGGCTTACGCCCGTATCACGTTCAAACAAGGATTCCCATACAATCATCGAAGTTAAGCAACGTCAAGCCTGGTTAATACCTAGATAGGTGACCACTTGGGAATACTCATTACTGCAAGTTTGGATGTGTGGGTAACGTAATGGATAATAACTCGGAATTATTAATCAGAGAGCCGAGTTTCGATTCCAGGTGGGTCCGTTATTTTCACTTACGCAAAAATATCTTTATCCAGCTCTGGATTAATAACTCGTATCACTAAATCATTATTATGTCCAAAACAATCTCTTAGACTCTAAAAATATTTCTTGCTTTAAATAACCCTGCAATGGGTTAAGTCGTAGAAAATGAATCCATCAATCAATCATATATGAGAATCTCCTCACGGATGAAGAAGAGACTTAAGGCAACAGAAATGTGGTTCTACAGAAGGATGCTGAGAATACCATGGACCGAACATGTGAGCAACGATGATTATAATTTTTTTTTTTTTTTTTTTTTTTTTTTTTTTAGAGAAAATGAAAGCAAAAAGGACACTTATACTTTGAATCCGAAAGAGAGAAATGAAATAACCTGTGAAAAACTTTCATAACGAGCTTGTGTAAATGTTTTAGGAGAGGTAGCATAAAGACAAACTTTACTAAGAGCAACAAAGATGAAATAATAGAAAAGTTTATAAATTGCATACACGTTGAAATATTGATTTCTTGGTCACACTATTCAGGTCTTCAAAAGGAAAATAATTCTACCTAACTTTTGGTTTATACAAATTTTTCACAAGCCCTCTTTATCCTTTTATATGCATTTTTCATATATCAACACTTGTAAATTTTATTTTAATTTGCCAACCAGGATTAACGGTGTTTGCTTCTGATTGCTAAAAGTATTTTTTTTTTTTTTTTTTTTTTTTTTAAAGTTATAAAGGATTTAAAAATCTAGAGAAAAATAATTTGTTTAATCATTTCACCCCATGCAAGTGAATAAAGCCACTAAGACACAAGGCGTTACTGAGTGCTAGAGAATATGAGAAAAACACTATTTAGGAGAGGGAAAAAATAAAAGAACAGGAATTAAGAAGACAGAAGATAACGATCAACATTGCAGTAAAATTTTTGAAGATCAAAGTTGACTGGGAATCAAGAAACGAGAAGTGCGATAGAAGAAACAGTTAGCGTAAAATTTACGGTTACATCTAGACAATTCAACAGTAAAGTGGTGGGACCTTGCCGCCAATCTAGTACTGAAATGAAATTATGAAAATGGTTACATAAAGGGTCTTAAGTTAGCGTTCAAACACTCTTTTTATTTTCTAATTTGTCATAGAAGAATTATATTTTGCAAGGACAGGATGTTGTGGAAAGTCAGGATCGCCCACGTCCTTAAGGGACACGGTACAGGAAAGAAGAAGATAATATATAAATGAATTAAGAGGTTAAGAGTGAAATTTATGTAAAGCGGACAGATTTTACAAAATTTCTCTTATCCTGGTTTGAAATTAAGTTGTCCATTATAATCACAAGATTCAACAAGGATCGGATATTAATATTCTTTAATGTCACGTTTCTTTAGATGGTGTGCGATCATGGCTCTCCACAGATTCTTTTTCTTTATTATACTTGAATTATTATGACTTCTTGGGAAAGATTATGGAGTAGTTCCCCGTTGCATTCTCCACGGTTTTGAATTCAGAGTAATTCTTTTCTCAGACAGGCTGCCAGACTAGGACATATAATGAGGAAGGAGGGCTTGGAAAATTTGATACTCACAGGACAGATTGAAGGCAAGAGGGACAGAGAAAAACGATATTTAACCTACTTACTGAGCTTGGATAAATGGATGGTGAAACAAGTTTTAGGGGAGATAAAAAAAAAACAATAAAATTTATTAAAAGATACAGGAAATTGTGGAGAGCCGTGATTGCCAACGTTCTGAAAGGGTACGACACATGGAAGACTCATTTAGATCTGCCGATTTTTATCTGTATGGCTTCATTATCGATTAGTTCCAATTTTATTTTCATACTGCAGGCATCCAAGTTTTCTGTTTTAGATTCCTTCTAATTTTTGTCATGATAACGAAAAAATACCTTACGATAAATTATGGTAACATCTTATTTACAATAAAGAAAAACCTCGCCCATGGTAACTCCATTGTCATAAGTCCTACTCGAATGACCATCATTGTTTTTTTGTTGTGGTGATGGCGCTGAATACAAAAACGAAACAGACATTACTGAAACGGAAATTTTCGATGGACAAACCTTGAAGGTCCTGTTTTGACAACTTTATCTTAATAATGCTAGGAAATGACGATAAATTTTCTTTGTCTGTTGGAAAAGCCTTTAATTAATGTCTTTTCCCAAAAGACATTTTCTCTTTTTTCAGTGAAGATAAAATTGATTCAAGTCTTAGATAAACTGCATGAATTTTATTGTAAAGCGAAATGGTTACCTTTCGCTGTCTTTATAATTTCCAAAAGAATTTTTAGTAAAATAAGACAATAGCCGTATGTAGCGAAATCAAATATGTCCCGGAAAAATATGTTCATATATTAATAGTGATATGTGCGCTTGAAACTGTTTTATGACATCGTAAAGTTTTTTAAAATATGATTATTAATAACTAATAAGTTTCGATTGCGCACCTTGATCATAAAGTCGGCCTGCTATTTTACTGGCGAACTGGAACAATAGAAGTGTAAATAAACATGAGAAAAGAAATTAAATCCCCCGCAACACTAACCCCATTTTCTATAAAAAAAAAAATTATTATCGGTTTTCTGATTTATAAAATGGAAAAAATTGTAAACTTTGCAATATATGCTGCTTAAAAATAGTAGAACGTCTCGATAATTGTCTTGCATAAGTGAAAATTTTAATGGCTTATTTTTTTCTCCACACCTAGCCATGCCGTCCTAGGTATGGCGATAAACTATATCGGCGCCCTGAGTAAGACAATAAACAGCTTCCAACAGCAAGGCCTCTGATCAGGAGTGTGTTCCCAGGTCTATCCTTACCTGGGGTGGTAGCATCTGTTAGGGCCCCAGCCATGGGCAAACAGTTAACCCCCAAACTGGGATCAAATCACTATGAAAGTGTAAAAATAGGTTTTAATACCAGAAATACTTTGTAAAAAATATTATTACCAGCAATACATTTTTGACAAAAAAAATATATTACCAGCAATAAAAATTGTCAGCATTAAATAACCCATTGAGGTTGATATGCCGTAAAACCAACCAACCAACAAAACCAAACGTAGCCATTTCATAAAACATTTTTTGACTAACAATAAAATCTATTTGTGTACACACACACACACACACACACACACACACACACACATACATAGTTGAATAATTTAGGCATAAGTCTGTTTTTATTTTAATCCTCTCATATTCACGGATCTTTTTCTTAATGTGATTAATCTGATTGAGGAAAATACAGTAGCTCCTCTTATACTTTTTTATTTTCCCAAGTATTTTCAATCTCATCGACGATCATCTTCTCAGGGGTGAACTGCGGTAATAAAGAATTAATGCAATTGATAGTTATAAATTCTTTTGTATGCGCATGAACGTGCTCTGTTAATTCAAAAAGTTACCGCTATATAAGGGAGGTAACTTAAGTTATATTTTTAAAATCTTTATTAAAAATTGTAATTACGTGTTTTAAAACATTGTTATAATTGTAATTTTTTTGTTTGTTTGTTTTTGTTTGTTTTTTTCAACATTTACAATTTTGATATTTTAAAACCTCGCTCTTACAATTTTTTAAAAACTTTGTTGCTATACTCATAATTAATTTTATTTAGTGTTGGCTGTAATTTGTTTTATACAAAGAGCTTCCAGAATGTGAAGTTTTTGTTTTTTATTTTCGTGGTGGAGTATACTTGTATTGCCGATTAATATTTCTCTAAATCGTGAATGTTGGCAAGAATGTTCCTTTAAATGTTGTGCAATCGAACTAGAGACCGACATGTGAAGTGCAATTCACCTCGATAAAGTTGTTTATATAACCAACATATATATTTACTTTTTTGTTAGAGATACAATCTCCCAAAGGTCAATTAAACTGATATACAATGTTGGTCTTTTGCAAAACACTAGTCGATGGAAAAGAGTCATTGCTGATGATTAAGTTTGTTGTATTAAATTTAGTATAGTATATAATCACTTTTATTTTTTTTACTGGGATCTGTGAGGGATATATTAGTACTTATCAGTTAGTATTTTTTTCGTTTTGTCTGTATCTGATTGCGGTATAGTAGATTGATATGTTCTCTTTTATTTATGTTAATATTTCTAATAAATCGTCTAATTTGTCCATCAACAAATTTGTCTATATTACAAAATAGCGATTATACAAAATTTAATAAACCGTGCCAATTTAGCTCTTCAACGAAAAAGATTTTCTACACTGAATAAAAAATATTAAACAAATTCTCATTAATAATGAATTTCCTTATAAAATTGTTGAAGGTCGCCATAACTATTAATCCCTCCAAACACCTTTGTAATCACCATTAGACTCATCCAACTCTTTCCTAATCCTCTGCACTGTCCTCAGATTGACACCAAACACTGAAATGTTCGTATCGAAGCTTCTGGCGTTAATGCCAAGCAGTACAGCATACCTTTTCCAAATTTCTGGCGGAGTGAATAGCGTCAAATTGCTCTTTTTCTCACAGACAGTTACCAACTGACCTTACTATATTGTGCAGTCGACAAAATCAAAAAACAAACAACGCATATGCGCAAAATTAAAATAGAAAACAGCAACAATTTCCCCATCGCACTCTGTTATATATATATATATATAAGTTTCAACACTATCATTGAGAAGATACCAAAAGTGTTGAAACAATATGGCTATTTTTGTAGTGATTTTAATAACATTTTCATGTTATAATTTTAGAATAAATGAGATATATATATATATATATATATATATATATATATATATATATATATATATATATATATATATATATATATGATTAGTGACCTTCCCGATGGCTACAGTTCTCAACTCGGTATCTATGCTGATGACAATTATTTATTTATGTCTTAATAGTCTGATCAGTTCGATAAGCTATTTGACAGCTGATCTAAAAAATCTTACTAAAATATTATATGTATTACAATGGTCATAATTTTACTACGTCCGCGTATTAAAAAAAAAGTCATATTTGCTCCTAAAATTGAAAATGAATGTCCTGAAAAATATAACTGCATAAAGAATTTAATCCAAATAGCTAAATTAATTTCTTCTCCTCATTTGAGTCATTTTATTAACGAAATAAGTAACATAAAAGAAACGTTTAACAACGGTTTCCCTAATTATATTCTTGACAATCAAATTAGACTTCTTATACACAATAATGCTTTTAATATAAACTTTGGTTCTTAAGGAAAGGTCAATCCCAATATCACCAAAATATTTTATAGAAGTCAAATGAGCCACAACAATAAAAACGGGTGAAATTGCAGTAATTTTTTTCTAGATCTTTTTCCATTAATACAGGTGTCTCTTATGGCACTATCCTTGGACCTCCGTTGTTCCTAGTTTTCATCAGTGACTTTCCAGGTGGCTACAGTTCTCAACTCGGTATCAATGCTGATGACATAATTATTTACTTCTGTCTCAATGGTAAGTCTGATCAGTTCGATATGGTATTTAACAGCTGATCTAAAAAATGATCTACAATCTGCTGTTAGCTGGGACAATAAACGGCTTGTTTATTTTAACGCCTCTAAATCAAAACTGCTTCCTATTAATCATCTGACAGACTCCTTTCTGCCTTCCGTCAGCATGGCTGATGCGATGCTAACCTCCAGGAGCGTGACCCGTTTCCGTTTCTTGGGCTAACATTCTCTGCTTACATGAAGTGGAAAGAATATATTGAATCAATTGCTAGGTCTGCTGCTAGGAAATTTGGTTCTCTGTGTCGTGCTTAACAATATTTCTCTGCAGAATCTATCTTACATATTTATAAGTCTGATATTCATCTATGCTTTGAATATTGCTGCCATATATGGTCTGGTTTGTTGTATATTTAGAGATTCTTGATAAAATCTAAAGAATCTATTATGTTAATGGTCCTGATCTGGCATCCCGGCTTCAGTCACTTTACCACAGCCGTAATGTAGTTTTCCTATGTGCCTTTTCTATAAATACTTTCATGGTAATTGTTCTGATAAGCTCTTCGCTGTGGTACTTAGAATTTATGAATTCAAGCGCATTACTAGATTGGCAACAAGGTCTCATCAATTTACATTTGAGCTGGCTAGATGTAGCCGTAAGTTCTACGTTAACAGTTTCTTTTCTCGTACTTTTCGCTTTTGGAACTCTCTTCCGGCTTCTTGCTATCCAGCTAACTTTGATCTTCAGAAATGTATATGCAATGTCAATCGTTATCTTTTGTCTTCTTCGTTCCTCTTCTTTTATTGTTCTCCCGCCTTTAATGTTTTTCTTTATCTTATTCTCTCACACTCGATAACCCCTTGTGTCTTAGCAGCTTTTTTACCTTGCTATGAGTGAAATGAAAAAAATGAGACACATTACACCTGTTGATAAAAATTACGAAATTTATATTGCATTTATTATTTTTGACATTTAAAACCAGTAACCTAATTATTAACCTAAAACTTCTTCAACCACCTCCTGACATCATACTAATGTTTCTGGAATTTCAGATTTGTAAGTAATAAATAAAATATTTAATCTAGGTTACACAACAATCACTCATTCACACACATTTACTCGCCATTTATTAAAACAAAATCCAATGAGACAACACATTAACAAGTACCACAAGAAATATAAGAACATTAGACAACTCCTCTCTGGCAACACTAAAATATTGTATAGATGCAAATTTGCTAAGAAAGACAAAATATTATTGAATCTATTTACATTTAACAAAAGCAAACATACTTTAATAAAAAAAATATCTATAGTCTAAATGCATATAAAAATATATTACACGTCATTACAGCTTACTGATACGACTTTCTGCGTTCTAATCTATTGTACTTCAATTTCAAACAAAATATAAGGATACTTTTTAAAAATGCGCTATTTAAAATACATCTGGTTTTCTTTCCTTCTCTTTTACTTCTTCATCCCGCCCCTAATTAATGTGAATCGAAAGCTTAAACATAACAGATTTAAATTATTTCTTTACGAGAAGTTTTTCGCAAGACGCTGACACTTGTTGAAATCCTCGCAGTATTTAATATTGTTAATGTTATCGCTAAATTATTTTTTGTCAAGATTTACAAACCCTACGTTTCGTTCAATTTCGAAAACCAATCGATAAAATCTGAATAAGCTGATTTGTTTGGAAAATACTTTGACAAAAATCCTACTTCGAGGTTTAATAATTAATTTAATTTAATTGTATAAGACTTCATGCCAACAATGGCCGTAGGACAACTAATAAACAATCGAGACAATAGTGTCTGGGCGTGATGAAAATCTGATGCAATCACGGATGAAGCAATATTTTTCAAGGCCAAACAAATTTCATCATACACTCCGAAAATAGATTCATATTACTGTACACCACTTCAAATGAGCTAATCTGAGGACAAAACAGAAATCGATTACACCCTGTCACTCCACTGGGTCTGAAACTGACAGTATGGCGAAAGAAAAGAAACTAAAGCATTTGTTTAAATTAATTTGCACAATTTGGTGGATATATATATATATATATATATATATATATATATATATATATATATATATATATATATATAATTTGAATTGGACATAGTCCGACAATTTATTTAAAGACATTTATAATATGTTTAACGTTCTTTTTATAGATACAAGTATTTAAGCAAATGCTCTGTTTTTATAAGAAACAGTATTAAATAACATTTACCGGCCTGAATGTCCGAGAAATTTTCATAGAAAATTTTCGTTCTCCGACAGGAATCGAACCTGTCTCCTATACGGAACCATCATTTATATATATAAAGAAATAACGGCTTTTATTTAACCAGGGTTTACAGCCATATTACTTTCAAACACCTCGATGGGTGTCCGCTTGAGGATACCAGGTGCTGTACTTGAATGTGTAAATGGTGTAATGGATGATAACGGCTTGGTATTGAAAATGAGAGAGCTGAGTTCTAATTTCAGTCGTGTTCGTTGTATTCATTTAAGCACAAATACCCCTGGGAAAGATGGAGACACCTCGTATCCCCAGCTTTGGGTTAATTAGTTGGACTTGTATCAGTAAATAATTATTATCCCCCCCACACACACACACACCAAATTCTTACAAGCTAAAAATATTTTTCTAGCTTTAAATAACTTGAAAAGGATTGATAATCAGTTTATTTTACGAAAAAATACGTTCAACCTGAACGATTTCCGGAATTGAACGCTTCTAAAGCAAGCAAACTTTATATAGAAAGAGCTCAATATTGAGAGAGATAGCAGTAATTGCCAATATAACAAAGAAAAATATTTCACTTATGCGAACTCTGATTTTCTTGTCCAGTTTTCCACGATTTTTTTAATGAATTAACGTTATTTATATCAGTTATGTGCTATGCGTGATACACACGTAAGCGATCGTGTATCTTTCGGTACATGACTGACGAGGCAGATTTTTCCCCGCAGCAAGTTGTCATTTCTTTCTACGGTAGACTAGTAGCTATCCAAGGCTACAGAACCCGGTCTGCCCTGCTATTTACCCGTAACTGGAGGGAGAAGATGATTCATACTTTTCCCAAAAGTATTTGCGCGCAATAGATTCGACTGGAATTCGAACTCGAATCTATATATGCAGATCGTATTTCTCATACTCAACATAACCAAAGTTATCATTTTTAATAGGTTCTTCCCTAAATATTTCATCCACATTCTCATCAGAGTCATCAGAAAGGCTGCATAGAAAGATGTAAGATAATTCACACACTAAACCATTCCCCGGATCCTCAAACATGGCAAGAACAATGATGACTAAGGATATTTTTGCGCCTAAATGCCTTCTCACCTGGTGCTCAATCGTCTGCTTACTCCATGCATTGCCGCACTAACTACAGCATTCGTTATTATTAATACATATGATCAAACAGTTTTTTCACTAATCTCGTGTTCCAGTGTGTCTTGGAACCAGAACTAAAAACTTATACGAGCATTATAAAAATAGGGTAAATAAATGGTATTAAATATTTTATCTATCAAGCAGGAGTAAAATCCAAAACTAAACGTTTTTAAAATGTTCTTAGAAACGCAATTGCTACCGTTAGATGTTCTGTCACACAAACCTATAAAACTGATTTGTTTCATTACAGAGTAGAAAAAGTTTTTCAAAACTAATTTGAGTGGGTGGCGTCATCGTTCAGTTTCAATCTCTTCTCTTCTCTTCCTGTTCATATTATTTACTTATTTATTTACTAATTTAATTAATCAATTTATTTCTTTATTCTCGTTTACTGTTACTAATTCTCTGAGTTTAGAATAATATTCTTTGATGCCGATGCGAATTCTAGCTCCCCCCTCTCATTCATTTCAATCCCCATTTTACGTTCTTTGTTTGAATATGAATTCCTCGAAATAATCATGCTAGCATCGGACAGTTAACTGAGTCCCGTATATCGGCCATGTTTTGGCTTAGTCTTTCTTCCCTTCTGCCAAAGTGTATGTTGGCACTTAAACGAAGTTAAACTTTATATATACACATTTTTCTGCGTGTGTGTGTGTGTGTGTGTGTGTGTGTGTGTGTGTGTGTGTGTGTGTGTGTGTGTGTGTGTGTGTGTGTGTGTGTGTGTAATAGGAGTAGATAGGTCTACCTATCGCCCGGTCAACACTCCTTCCCCTTCTCTTGAACAGGTATAGAGACTCATTCCTTGTTTCCTGTTTAGGAAGGGGTTCCCAGATCTTTTCCTTTTCTCTGGCCTCTGTATTAGTGCTGTCGTGAATCCCTTGTGATATGTGCTGCCTGTGGCAACGTCTCTTCATACTGAGGGTCCCGGGTTGACAATTCTCTGGTTGCTGGTCCATACTGGTAGTTAGGAGTCCTAACTCTTGCGTAGCGTTTTGATTAGCTGCTCTGATCAACAGTTGCATAATATCGGGGTGCTTGTAGTGCCATGTCGCGCATGGAAGGGTGTCCCTGCCCGCACCTCCGGTGGGCAACCACAAGGCCACACTATGTTGCAGGCTGCGCCAGCTTCTTTCTGCCTATGTTACATACGGTGACCGTTCAGCTACTATTACTTTAGCCCCTCTCACTTTCACTACCAACATTACCCATCATAACTACAATCAAAGAAATAAACCTAAACCAGATCTAAAAACATCACCTAAACCCTTAAACATTTCCTTCACCAACATCCGTTGCATTCGGACCAAACTTCTGCAGTGTCGAAGCATTCATCGTTGAGAAGTCTCCTGATATACTAGCTCTCTGCGAGCCCAACCTTAATCTGTCAGTCTACCCCCCCCCCCGACTTCTCGATTCCCGGTTACCTTCCTCTCCTAAGAAAGGACTATAACCCACGTGCATGGCCTGGGAGTTTACGCACGAGACCATCTGCCATTGGCTAGGGAACTCTCTCTCTCTCTCTCTCTCTCTCTCTCTCTCTCTCTCTCTCTCTCTCTCTCTCTCTCTCTCTCTCTCTCTCTCGAATCTCCAGACCATTCATACATGTGTCTCCATCTATCTCTCCTCAAATCTCTAAGCTATCTCTTCTTTCTCTATCGCTATCCATCCTCTCAAGACTGTGGTGTACTCGATTGCATTTCCGATAATATAGATAAGACTATCTCTCTACATCCATCTGCAAACATATTTATGTTTGGTGACTTCAATAGCCACCATACCAAATGGCTTAAACATTCTGTAACTGACCTTCCTGGCATAAAAACACTTAACTTTCAATCTCTCATATAAGTGGTTGACTTTCCTATTCGTTTCCCCAGCAACCATAATGGTAAGGCTTCTCTTCTTGATCTCTGTTTTACCTTCATCCCCGAGTCTTGTCGTGCCATGCAGGTCTGTCTTCTTGGCAACTCTGATCATGCCGTCGTGTCTGTTTTCATCATCTTTTACTCCTCCCCCAGTAAAGAACCTCTACGAACTGAACCTCTTTCTATTATCAACGAGCAGATTGGGACTCGTTCCGAGATTTCCTTCGTGATATCCCCTGGAATAGTTTTTAACCTCCCCGTCCAAAAATGTGCTTCTGAGGTTTCATCTTGGTTAAAAGCTGGAATCGAGGCTTTCCTCCCTACAAGAAAATATAAAGTGAAATTACACTCAACCCCTTGGCTCTCAGCTGCTTGTTCAGTAGCTATTGTCCACAGGCATCACTACGTCCGACTATACCCCGTAGGGACATGTCTGATTACAAGAGACGTCTCTGTCACTGCTCGTAACGAGTGCAAGCAAGTTACTCTTTGCCCAAAAGAATGAATCAACGTATGGCGTCTCGCAAGTTTGGCTCAAAAGATTATTGGCGGCTCTGAAAACGCGTGCTGAACAACATCAAACCTCAGTAGCCACTTTGTTCAACCAATGTGAGGTCCTGACCTCCTCAGCTGATAAGCCTGAATGCTTTACCCATAAGTTCTTATCCAATTCAACGCTAGACTCATCTGGTGTACCCACACCGGACTTTTCCCCTAGAACTGAGGCTAACTGAGTGAGATGCACCTAACCCCAACGAGGGTATCGGATATCATCTCTAAATCAGACTCCCATGAGGCTAGTGGTGGGGACGGGGTACCGGCTTTGTCTTGAATAAATGTACTCCTGAATTAGTTCCTGTCATCTCTAAACTTTACAACTACTGCCTCTCCGACTCTTGCTCTCTAGCCTGTTGGAAACCTCATCTGTTGTGCCTGTCTTTAAGAACTCTGGTGACCCTTCTGACCCGTCTAACTACCGTCCTATCAGTCTCCTACCACCCTTCGGTAAAGTCTTCGAGGCTTTAATCAACGCTGAAGTGGTTATGCACCTTACTTCACATAATCTGCTCTCCGACAAGCAATATGGTTTCCGCTTTACCCGATCTACTGCTGACATGCTTATGGCCATAACTGAATTTGAATACCAAACACTCAACAATAATGGAGAAGCTCGAGCCGTGGCTCTAGAAATCTCTAAAGCGTTTGATAGGGTTTCGCATGCTGGCCTTCTTCGTAAGCTTCAGGGATAGGGGATTACAGGACGATTATTTAATACAATCACTTCTGTCAAACTGTGAAATGAAGGTCGTCCTAAACGGGTTCTCCTGCGGCTCCTTTATCCCTAACGCTGATGTTCCCCAAGGCTCTATCTTGGGCCCTACATTGTTCCTGATCTTCATCAATAACCTTCCCGATGTCATCAGTTCCCAAGTTGGCATCTACGCGGACGACACCACTATTTACTCCTGACTTAATAGTAAATCTGGTTTCGTTGACAAAACTAACCTGGCTGCTGCTCTCGAAAATGATCTCCGAACTGTGGTTGACTGGGGCAGGAAATGGCTTGTAAACTTTAATGCCTCCAAAACGAAACTGGTCTCCTTTACCCACCGCAGAGAACCCTCCCTGCCTCCCATCAGAATGACTGATTCCCAACGCCTTGAGAGCGCCTGGTTACGCCTTCTTCGTCTCACGTTTTCCACTGACATGAGGTAGAATAGATACATTGAATCAATAGCTTCATCTACCGCAAGGAAAGTTGGTTCTCTGTGTCGTGCCAGAAAGTCCATTCTTCTGTAAATCAACCATCCGTCCTTGCATGGATTATTTCTGTCATATATGGTCTGGTGCTCCCGCTGTACGTCTCTAGGTCCTTGACAAAATCCAGATACGAATATGCAAGAGGATAGGTTCTGAGCTGGCATCTAGTCTACAATAGCTATCCCACAGGCGTGCCTCTGTCTCTTCTACAAATATTTTCACGGCAACTGTTCCGACGAGTTACTCTCGCTGGTTCCCGGACTACATGAATTTAAACGAGCTACCAGTCTGGCATCTCAGTCCCACCCTTTCGCTGTTAAAACTGTTATATGTAATCATCTCTTCTTCTCAAACAGCTTCTTCTCCCATGCTTCCCGTCTGTGGAACTCCCTTCCCCTTACTTGCTTCCCCGATGACTATAATCTTCAAATATTCAAGTGTAATGTCAATCGACATCTGACACTATTAGCTTGTTTCCCGTCCTTCTCTGTATTCTTACCTCATACACGCCTCTTTACTCTTGTTCTCAATCCTCTGTAACCTCTTGTGTGCTTGTGGCACTCCCGACTTGCTTGGGGTGAATTGTCTTTAAAAATATATATGCATATGTCCGCAAATCCTTCGTTTTTGAGTTATTAAGTATAAAGAATGTTTACGATATAGACTAGGTTACATTTGTCGTTCGTGTACATTTGTGTCTAGTCTGTCCTCAACGTTGAACGCGTGTTGTAGTGAGTTAACTGGGAAGTGTTCCGCTTAACAATGACAGGATATAACGTGAGCAGGCACATATGATATTTAAATACGTCTGCGCGAATGGTAATGGAAAGCAAGGCTTCACGGCTGTATCAGATTGCGTTTCCAGACCGAAGGCAGCCGAGTCATCCAACCTTTCCTGCTGTTTATCGTCGCCTTGCTGAGACAGGATCGAGAAAGACCGAGATCCGCTCGATCACCTGACCACGAAGAACTCGTTTTGCAGGTTGTCGGATACGATCCCGGTATCAGCAGACGTCAAGTGACCCTAGCATGTCGAACGTCTCATAGTATCACCTGGAGGTATTTGCAACGTGATGGGTGGGGGGGGGGTCTTTCGCCTTCTGATCACTCACCATGAGAGAACTTTTTCTGATGGTTTAGTGCACAAACTGCCGATCCGTTGTTTGTCTCTTCAGGTTTGTTTACGGGTGAAGCAACATTTGGAAGAGATGGAATAACAAATTTACACAACCAATATTTGTAGGTGAATCGGAATCCTCAACGTACAATACAGGTTAAGCACCAGCATCAGTTTACGATTAATGTGTGGGACTGTCTGGTAGGTACCTATGTTCTCCCAGTGCATCTTACAGGAGATGTCTACGGGGACTTTATTTCGAACACACTTCCAGATCTACTAAAGAATGCACCTCTGCTAATACGAAGACGCATGGAGTTCATGCATGATGAGGGATCCATCACAGTTTAGTCACATTGTTCGCGATGCACTGATATCTAACATGAAGGCTGGATAGATAGGGAGGACCAGTTCCATGGCCTACACGTTCCTCCAACCTTAACCCTTTGGATTTTTATTTGTGGGTCCACCTAAAATAATTAGTTTATGCATCAGACAATAATGCAGAGACGCTTCATCTACGTGTCATGGGGGCCTACGAAACCATTCAACACCGTGGTTGTGTGTATTTGAAAGGGTTCGCCAGTCATTGATCAGACGGATGCACGCGTGTGTAGAAGCAAGCGGAGGATATTTTGAACGTTTGTTATGAGTTGCTGTGTACAACGATGGCCTTTGGACATGTGTTTATGTGGACATTTTACCTGGCTTTAGTGTCAAGGACCTGCCCCCAAAGTTTATAGAAGTATTTTTGATACACACAGTATGAAAAAGTGTAAAATGTTTTCGTGTGACGCGTTTCCTCCTTTAGGATTTCATCGGACTAAGTTTGTTATGTTGGTGCCACTACACATGCATACGAAGGAGGGAAGCTGAGCATTTTCGTGCGCTTGTGTAGATGCACGACAAGCAGGAGAATCCAGTCATGTCTGTCAGACAATTTCTGCGACCACATCAACCCTTACGTCTGCCCACCTAACTCACCAAACAGCAACCCCCTTGATTATTATGTGTGGGGCGCAGTTGAGTGAGAGACCAACAAAACTCTTTGTAAAAGCAAAGATGAACTAAAGGCAAGGATTATGGCAGCATTCACCAACTTAAACAAGGAGACCGTCCAGAAGCGTTGCAGGAAATTCCGAAGTCACTCGGAGGCCGTGGTTTAAGTTTATGGCGATTTTATTGAAGAAATTTACTCTTTAGTATTTCAAGATTTTTTTGTGTAATTTTGGTAAATGTATGTGCTAAAATGTGATGTCAGTGTTATCTTCATTTTTGCGTCATTTAGACAACAATTTATCCATCGCATCCTGTACATTTTATCAACATCTCTACATTTTTCCCACTTTAACTCCACCGCCACTGGTGACAGAGAACAATGTGTCTGTTAATGTTTACCTGAAAAAATGCTGGTTAGTAAGAAGTGGGTGTAAGTTTAACAATATCCAATCAGAATGTGGTTTTAATTTTTATTTTTTTTTTTTTTTTTGCGTTCAAACATTATGATGATCGAGTAGCATAGCGGATATCAGCGAGCCGAGTTCAAATTCTGACTGAGTTCATTATATTTATTTTCGTGTAAATACCTGTGAGAAAGATGTGAATCCATCTCTTCTTACCCTAGATATGGGTTAAATAGCAGACTGTGCTCTCTATCTTTAGTTGACAAAGTCTCTCGGAAACTGAAGGTGGATGGCCTGATTCAGGCTATTTTTCGCTAGACGCACCCACATGTAGTGCTTCAACGATCCTCAGATTACGCGATACGTGATCGCAACAAGTATTATGCAGTTAATATGTACGGAAGACCGTTAAGAAATTGTAAAATCCCCTTAAAAACACATGGCCAGGTTCGTAAAGAACCTACTGAGAAACTAAATTACGATCAATGACTTGCGAGGCTAACAATCTTTCTCCGACAGATGTTCTTTCAGTCAAAAGAACTTGTGACGAATTTTGAGCTGTCTACCGTTGTATGCAATTTTTTTTTGGGGGGGGGTGTTTTGTTTTTTGTTTTTTTTTTGTTTTGTTTTTTTGTTTGTTTTTAGCAGCATATCAATTTCTGAGCTACTTAATGCCGAAATCTAAATATTTTGTACGCTTTTTTTAAGATAATAATGTTTTTAACGATACAAGTCTTACTAATTAACCCATAGCTAGAGGAAGAAGAGGTGAATTCATATATTATCCGGGGTTAATTTCTCGTAAGTGAAAATAACGAACCCAACTGGAATTGAAACTCGGCTCTCCGATGAACAATTCCGAGCCGTTGCCCATTACACCACCCGCATATCCGAGCGTACGGCACCTGGTATTTCCATGCGGATACTCAACTAGGTACTGACCAGGCTCAAAGTTGCTTGACTTCAGTGATTGTACGGGAACTGGTGTTTCAATGTGATGCGGCCGTCAGCCTGTATATAACGTTTGAAAGTACATTCAAGAAAATCTAATCTTTTTCTCTTCACATTCCCTTGTATCTGAAAAAAGATTTACACAAATTTCGACTCGATTTACTTAGAAAACATGTCTATCTGTTTCAGTTTATTTTAATATCATTAGCATGTAGTCGATAAACATGGTAACTAGTCAGGAAATTGCTTGAAACAGTGAAGGAGATCCAGCTGAATAAATTAAAAAATATACATGGATATTGAAAGGTTTTTCTTTTCTTTCTTTCTTTCTTTCTTTGTGGATTGTATATTTAATGCGCTTATTTCTCGTAGGCAAAAGATAGAATCAGTAAAATAGAAAAAAATTGGATGAAACTTTCAACAAATCGTCTACAGTTAATGTTAATCTTCAAAGTATTTTCTTTATACATAAATTTACTGAATATGTGTACTACCATTGATGTTGGTCAAAGCTGTTTTTTATTTACCATTTCTATTCTTGACATTCGCTTCTTTCACGTTCCGCGGCCGAGTGGTTAGAATGTTAGCGTTCCGACCAAAAGAACTGGGTTTCGATTTCATCTTGATCGCCTATATCCTGAAGGGACGCAGCCCATAGAAGCGCTATTTATTTCCAATAAAATTTTTCTGTTTCTTAAATTTATGCTTAGTTTCTGGAAGGCATTTTTTTACTATTCCTATGTGTCTTCGAATTTCTGTGGCAATTTTCTGTGTGTATGTGTTAACTTAATTTTTTTCTGTTCATTTAATTATTTATTTGAGATGAATCTTGAATTCAAAAAATTAAACAATTATCATTATAATGAACAGATTTCATTTTTTTTTTTTTTGCCATTCTTCTTCCAGACATCGGCGATCATGACTCTCCGCAACTTTCTATTTCGTGTGTCACTTAGTAGTTTTTTACCTTTGCTAAAACCCCACCTCGCCATAGATTCACACAAATTCTGCAGGAAAGTGGCTCTACGTCTTTACCGTCTTTTATACTCAATATTCCCCGTGATGGTTAAGTTTTCCAAGCCTTCCTTCCTCATTGTAGAAGGAATTTCAGCTGTTTTCCTGATTTTGAGTATGTGCTCTTTCTGTTGCCATTTTCTTTAAGACTTTCTTGTTACTCGTTCCTTCCATAGAATTGTTAGTATCCTTCTGTAGAACGACATTTTTTTGTTTTTTGTTGTTTTTGTTTTTTGTTGTTTTTGTTTTCGTTTTTTGTTTTTGTTTTTTTTTTGTTTTTGTTTTTTTTTGTTTTTTTGTTTTTTTTTGTTTTTGTTTTTTTTTTTTTGTTTTTGTTTTTTTGTTTTGCTTTGTTCTCTCTTACCCATGGGGAGATTGTCCAACATTCACTACCATATAGGAGGATTGATATCACATAGCAATACAGCACTTTTTCCTTGTTTCTAACGAAATTTTCCGTTTCTCCACACCTTGCTTTACTTTTTGAATGCCTCTTTCACTACTCCAATGCGTGTTCAGATCTCGGGGGTCACACTTTCCGTCCTCTGTTAAAACGCTTCCCAGATATTTGAACTTCTGCACCTGCTTCATGTTTATATCTGAAATTTGTAACTCACATCTCTGGCTTTTTGTCTTGTTCGTGACCATACTTTCTGTCTTCTTACAGTTGATGATTAGCCTTTTTTTCTCTCGCTTTCTTCTTCCACTTTGTCTAGGAGGTCCTGTCGTTTCCTTTCCGACTCGGTGTTATCATTGCACAAAAAGAGCAGGGCATAGCAAAATTCTTGTCAATGACAATATTATTAAAATATTCTAATTTGCGAAATAATGCAACTTCCAATACAATTTGCAGCTGAATAAGACTATTTTGGGGTCTTAATTCACGCTGCTTTCAATAACAAAGATCCGAGTCTTTGTTACAAAAGCTAAAAAATAAATTCATATCAATATTGAAACTAGAATCTCCTATGCCCTTTCATCGTGTTGACGATTATGGGTTTCCATAACTTTTTATTTTTAGATTTAATTACTCCATTTTTGGGGGGCGGGGGTAAGTATAAAAATGTTTTAAAAACAAAGATTTCATAAGAAAGAAATAGTGTTGAACTGTAATATCACTCCTCCTATATGGCAGTGAATGCTCACAGATAAAGAGAAATCTTGAGGCACCAGAGATGTGGTTTTCCAGAATTATTTACTGGACCGGTCATGTAAGCAACAAGGAAGTATGGAAGAAAATAGAAGCAAAAAGACATACTTAGAATCAGAGAGAGATTAAATTTCTCAGACATATAATGAGGAGAGATGGCATGGAGAATCTGACAATCACAGGACGTTTTAAAGACAAGAGGGAAACTATGAGAAACTTAGTTAACGAGCTCGTGTAAATGGGTGGCAGAAGGAGACAGTAATAGTAAAAAGACAAATATTACTAATAACTACAAAATATAGGAAGTTGTGAAGAGCCATAATCGCTCACACCCTGAAAGGGACATGGCACATAGATTCTCGTAATGTATTGACGTAAATATATTCTCACTTTTGATAAAAAGATCAACTGTATTTGTGAGTTGCTTATATATTGTCTTGCATAACCAAAACAGTAACCTAATTGGATCAATTTTTTCTGCTCCAAGATAGTCATTGTTTTTACCATATATGGACTTTCTTCTCACTGGGTGTCCCCTACTTTCGACCTTGTGCCACATCTAAGCTATGCTTGGAAAATCACTATATGGATTGTCTTGAATCCTGATCTGATTTCCTATAAAAGTAAAATGAATCAGAACATTTCAGAGACATGATGTTTCTTTATAGACACCAGAGTAAAGACAAAAAGTGATGATAAAGATTCAAATATTGTTTTAAGCTGCAACGGACATGAAGTTATGGAGAGCCATTACTGTCCACATCCTGAAGGGAAATGATACACGAGACATAAACATTGCCACCTTTTTTAAAATAAGTACAAGCAGAGGGATCCACAAATAGCATAAAAGTTTTAGGGGGCAAAGTGGAACCGGCAAACTCAGTACAAATTCCAGTCTCAGCTGCTACATTCACTTTCGCACTAATAAATTTGGGAAAGACAGGAATCTAATTTTTTTCTTCCCTCCCCTATGGCTAAATAACAAGATAGACTAGGTTCTCTAACACTGGGTGGCAGCAAGTCAAGGTATTCTCTTGTGAAATGAAATGCAACAGGAAGCCACTCCGCTATCTTTCACAGTGGCTCAGAGCAATTCACAAATAATATAGTAAAAGGAAATCTGTGGAGAGCCATGACTGTCAATATCTGGAAAAAGACATAAAATTTTAAAGTTTATTACCAAGGAAGGAAAACTCTTATTTTCAATACAGCATGAATAGTTATAGTCAATGTGTGTCAACCATCTTGACAGTTATCTTCCAAGAATCTTTATTTTCATTGTTTACCTCACTATTTAAAAATGTCTTCAATCACTATTTCATTATGAGTGGTACAAGATCCAGAACAGAAATCTCTTTTCAAATATCTTGTCACCTATTCTGGAAAACTCGATTCTTTCATTAACGAATCAATCTAATAAAGGAAATGTATCAATTGTAGTTGACTCCCTAGCGTGGGGGGGGGGGTATAATATTGACAAACTTAATACAAAATTCATTTAGAATACAGACCAGAGTCTTTGGAGACTAAATTACCATGTAAATTCCACAGTTTGAAAGTTAGGTTTGCATGTCTGGTGAAAGTGTTGAAAAGTAACTGGTCAAGTCCAGTGGTGAACTTTCTAAAGTATTTTAACCAAAGTGTACGAAGTAGGCTATTTGAAGTCTGGACAATATAGCCAAAGAGAAGATGATTTCACTTAAATGCCTGGTGCTGGCATTGTGTAGTTGCTGATCAAGTCCAATGGTGAACCTTCTGTCGTATTTTAATCGCGGTAACAGAGCAGGTTGTTTGAGTCTGGACAATATGCATGCAACAATTTCCTAGATCAGGTGAGTAAGGTTGGCAGGAAAGCCGGGACCATGGTGTAGCTGGAATTTAAGGGCTGTTGTAAGCAGGTCCATTAACACCGATCAACCAAGTAAATTAGGTCAAGATAGAGGAACCGAATGTAGGGACCAATGAGTAGCCGGAAGTTTAGGACTGTTGCAATCAATGCAGATCAACTTGGTTGATTTAGGTCGAGTTAAGGGCGGGGGTAATGAAGGCCAGGAATGCCGGAAGTAAGATTCCGGAAGATAAGGGTCCATCATAGCTGGAAGTAATGGTCCATGGTAGTAGCCAGAAATATTGATGGGCAAAGGTGCCAGAAGTAAAAAAGGATAGGAAAGCCCAACTAGCATCCAGTTGTCAGATAAAAAAATGGGAATGTAACTCAATACATAACCTGTCTGTACAAGCACCATGGCCTCTTCTCATCTTCTCTGACTTGGGTTCACCGAGAAGTCGCCAGGTTATGTGAAAAGGGAATGCAACCATTAACTGATTCTGCAAAGTACTAAAAAAACTCAAGGAAAATAAACTGAGATGTGCTATGAAATATAAAATTATAAAAATGTTCACAAAGTGTATTATGGCTAAGTTTGTAAAACAGAAATAACTACAAGGTCATTAGGCTTTTCATGAAACTAAATGAACTTAAATTGCAGGGTGTGTGGCAACACAATGGTCAAGGTCATGAAGACATAACATCAGCCGTAAGTCACGTGGGCGGAGTAGCAAGGTCTATGATAAAATCTGTAAGATCTTGCATGTCTGGCAAGAACCCCAATAAGAAAAGATTTTAAACTTCATCAGGAGTATGACAAGGAGGAAATGAAAGCCCCAGTCTATTTAAATTTTTCCTGAACTTTATAAACACAGACGTGAAGAGATGGGCATTGACCATTTAAGCATTCCATGCCACATCCCAGATGAATTTACCAGCAGAAGGCAATGATCCTGCTTTCTCTCCCAAGGCAAATGTGTTGATGATGAAGGTGGCTATATTTTGATGATATAGGTATTCATAGTTGAGATAAGTATAACCTTGAAGAAAAAAATCAACATCCTCTACCAAGTGTTCTAAGAAATATGATCCAAGATAAACTATTCCAAAACAGAAACTGTGATCTGTAATTGGAGTGAAAGCAGTGACGGAATACCCTGAATCCATCATAAAAATTCAAGACATGGAATTACTAAATACCAAATACTTCAAAGAACTCAGTGTATGGATCTGTTATAAAAAAAAAATTAGTATAAGTGAAAAGAAAATTGAACATTAAATAAGCGGTGCCATAGGTAGTTTTGCCCAACACAGCAAATTTCTGTAATACCATAGCATCAATCTGAAAACTAGGGTCATGTACTTAAATAGTCTCATCAAATCAAGACTTTCATATTGATGTCATATATTGCACAAAACCTATTCAGAATTATCTAAACTGTCTACAAACACTTTCTAATATCTATGTCTAAAAAACGCTTTAAGCAAGTGAAGCTTGAGGATTTTGGCAAAGATCATCCTTTGAACATTGTAGACTGGTGCCACAGAATCACAAAGAAATATACAAAATAACAGAAACCACATCACTTGAGGACTACCAACAGCAGCAACAGCTAAAATGAATAGTACATGTTAATCAAAGAAAAACTAATGACATAATCAAAATGTTGCCATTCCACACAAATTCATATAAAAGGTTAAGAAGAAAACCCCCATCAATACTGTCTTTTTTACCAATACTTTCACGGTAATTGCTCCGATGAGCTGCTTTCGCTGGTTCCTAGGCCTCATGAATTTAAACGTCCTACAAGGCTGGCATCCCGTTCCCACCCCTTCACCGTTGAAACTGTTAGATGTAGACGTCTCTTCTACTCCAATAGCTTCATGTCTCGCACATCTCACCTGTGGAACTCCCTTCCTTATTCCTGTTTCCCTGACAAATACAATCTCCAACTATTTAAGTGTAACATCAATCGACATCTCCAGTTGCCTTGATCTATCCACTTCCCCTCTCCACATCCTTTCACCTTTCATTCCTATCTGCTCTCGCTCTAAATCTTCTGTAACCCCCTTGCCTTGATCGATCCACTATCTTTCTCCACATCCTCTCCTTTACCACTCCTATCTGCTCTTCCTCCAAACCTTCTGTAATCCCTTGCATGCTAGTAGCTTCCAGCCTTGCTTGGGGTGATAAGCTTAAAAAAAAAAAAATTAAAAAAAAAATACTGGAAAGGATAACAGCTACTGGGCTTTAAAAAGCTATTTTGCTGAAAAATTGTTTTAAGAGAAAGATTTTATAAATTTTAACCAAAAACAGTGCTAGCTGTTTGGTCAATGAATGCCAAATGTTTCCTTGTAAGGAAATGGCTGATGTTGCCATTAACTGTCTTCAAAATTATCACAGCTCATTATTCAAATCCCTGCAAGGTTTTAAAAGACCATAGACAAAAAGTTCTTCATAAGACTTCTTTTTAATCACTTGAAAGTTTCAAATTAAAATTACAGACATTAATTATAGTCAATTATTTTTTACATTGAAACAACTGATATAAATTTTGAAAGTTCACGATAGAATGAATTCACTTGTATTTATGAACTGTAAAAATCAGCATTTGAAAATAAAATCTGAAAACTATATTCAAATTATGGTCTTGGCTACTGATATTGCTGATGCAATTCTTTTCTTTTGATAAAGGCATAAACACATCTTTCCTTGTACAATATAGCCTTCTTCATCATACTTTTTTAATGGCATACAGCTATGAAAAGCAGAGAAGAGAGATTAAAAAAATCCCAGGCAGGTCTCTTTTAATCAAATCCAATATATATTTATCTGATATCCTACTGGTGTTTGTTTAAACTGACACTTTCTTTTTTCCATATATTGTGACAATTTCAACAAAGTTTCTATCTGTCTGATTTCAGTTGAAAACTTTAAAAGATTACAGTTTATAATTATAATTTAAATAAATAGAAAAAAGAAATTTTAAACTGATACCAGTAGGATAAGGATTAATATGCCTACTGTGAGTGGACTGGCTATGGTGACAGTTTACCTAATAACAAGTGGGTCCCCTATATCAAATGAAAATGCAATAAAGAAGCAAACACAACAACTGTTTTAGTAATAAAAAGGAATAAGAACATTTTATAATCATTTGCACGCCATCAGTTACTCAGGTCCAATGCAAGAGGAAATTTTTTCAAAGCTAAAGTTCATAAAGACAAGGTTAAGAAATTCACCGCCTGGGGAGAATTTGGAATCATACATGTTGTTATCAATTGAAAAAGGAATTGTTAGATGAATTGGATAGAGAAGCAATTATTGGCAGATTCTAACAATCATCTCGTGAACACAAACAATTGCTCTTAATATAGCAGACTGCATGCAATGCTCTATTGTGCTTTTTTTTTCTTTTTTTAATCAATTCACCCCAAGCAAGGTGATAATGCCACTAAGATGGAAGAGCTACTAGGAGTAAAAGAGAAGGGACTGGAAACCCAACCCTAAACAGGAAATAAGTGGCAAAACCCCTACTGCTTTTCAAATCTGTTAATGTGTAAATTGTGCAGCAAACTATTTAAAATATCAAAACTTAAAAACTTAAAATAACTTACTTAAAATAAAAAAAAATTGTAACCTAGAAATGGTTACTGAATAAGGAATAACCAAAACGGAGATTGAAAATGAAATGGTAATCTTTATAACATCAACAAAATACAATACTCGCCAGCGGTGTGAAGTAGGTAAACCACTGCTAGTGGTGGACTAGTTAGACAGCATATTACAATAGTGTTCAACGTATTTATGAGGATTGGGACATACCCATTAGTGTTCATAGGTATGGTATATGACAAAAATAAAGTATTCAATTCTATATTTATATTTGGTATCTACTGTCAGTAATAGATACAGTGCATGTAAACGGTAATTACTAAGAAATACATACTTTTTTCTGCAAAAATTAAGCATTCAAATTTTCCCTATGTAATGATAAAGTTTTTAATTCTTATTTTTCCTTTTTTCAAAGCTCTACACAAATATGTTGTTGAGTCTAACAACACAATAATTATATTTTTTCTCTATTTTCATTGATCTTAAAATTTTGGCCAGCAGTGTAGATAATGACATTGATAAAAATTTATTGATACAATTTAAATCACAATGGTGACTTTTTGTAGAACAAATGTAAGAAAATTATATGAACAGTAATCATAATTATATACACTTTTACAGAACTCAAACTTAAAAATAGCATCCCCATATATAAATGAAAATATTACCAAGAGGCTTAAAATGTTCTATAATGGGAGAAAATGACTTAACATTCAGTAATCCGTTGGTTGATTTTAATGAGACATGATTTTTGTTTCTATTCCCATTTCGATTTCTACAAATAAAGTCTATTCTTTACCATTTCTTCTTTTCTTTTTCCTCTTCCTCTCTATTTAATACAAAATGTCACAAGCCTCTCCCTGCTCTATCACTGTTTCCATGGAAAGTGTTCAGGCAAACTGCATTCCTCAGTTACACTAGTTTTAACCTTCATCGCTAAGATCCACCATGCCGCAAACATTGTAATGGATTGCCCTCATTACCTTTATGTTCAATATCTGAGACGTAAGTTCCACTCAAGCAGCTTTTTTTTTTTTTTAAATTTTCACCCCAAGCAAAGCAGGAGTGCCACTAGAATGCAAGGTGTTACAGAAAGTGGAAGCAAGAGTAAAGAGGGATGAAAGATGAAAGGATGAAGAGAAGGACTGAGAATCTGGAGATGTCGATTGACATTACATTTGAATAGTTGGAGTTTATAGCTTCCCGCAAACCACTGCTTTGTGGAACCAACTCTCAAGAGGATGCTTCTCCGATCACTACAATCTTAATCTATTCAATCTAGGGTTTCCCACATATCTCCATAAACTGTGCCTCTTACTCTGTAACCCTTTACCTTGAGTGACTCATGGGCCTTGTACAGGGTGAGCATCAATGTAAATAAACAAAAAAAAAAAGAGCTTTATCACTATATAGGTCTGTACATGTTCCAGTAATATCATGTTCTTAAAGTATAATTAAAATATTTTCATTTCATTAATTTCTGTTCATTTGAATCCAGTAAACCTACTTTGATTTTTTTTCTCTCTTTTAGTCTACGTCTTTACCTTCATAAGGATTTTACCTTCCCATCAGCTTTTATGTAACAAACTCCAAAATTCTTTGAGAAGGTAAGTATGATGCTTAAACAATTTTATAAGAGACCAAATCATAACACTCAATTTTGAATAGCATTTTTCTTCATTTCTGATAGCATTAAAAACGTTTTGATATAATCATACTTTTTGTTTAAAAAAAAAAAGAAAAAAGAAAGCTTCTTTATTGAGCCTTTCAGGTACTACATGTCTGAAATAATTTTATTCTGATTCATGTATTTTCAGACTAGAAAATGAATTTAATTCTTATTTGCATGCATTGATCCTATTTGTTGCAATTTGAAATATGAAACAATATAAATAAAATAAGAATATGTATAGAATTATGGAAAAATTTGAAGACTTTGCTAGTCTTCAAATTTTTCTTTTACAGTAAAAGCCATTTATTATAATCAAAGATAATTTTACAAAATGGTTATTATCAAAATCAGTTGCTCCCAAAAAAAATGATTTAAAATGACCTGAACATGAATTTACAAAAATTAACAATTTCAAGTCATTAACTTTTGAAATTATTTTTTATAAATTTTTTAATAACAAAATATTTAATAAAAATGAATTTATGACTATATTAAATTCAGTATTCCATTTTTGCTTTGAAACGAAAATATATTCAATCATTTACTAATAGGAAACAATCTTACCTGGCTTAAGTAAATTGATGGCTATAGTCAAACAATACCGAGAATTTGATTTCTCTTTTTCTTTATTTCTTCTTATTTCTTCTTCTTTTTTCCTCCTTCTTTATTTCTACTTTTTAATTTATTCAAAGAATTTAATTTGTATAATTTATATTGTGTGATGGTCACTTAAAGTATGGAATTGTCCACACTCTTTATATCTACAATTGCTTTATGACAAATATTGAGCATCCTTCCTTCATAAATATAGCAAATGTTAAAGTGTCATATATATATATATATATATATAATCACCAAGTGTGGGATTGGTATATACAAAGTAAATTCCAATAACCAACAATTATTATTCTTTAAAGAGTGCTCAATACAGTAGTTTTAAAACCATTTATTCTATATTCTACATCATCACTTGATAAGACACCAGAAGTGTTGAAACAAAATGGGTATTTTTTTAGTGATTTTATAACATATTTATGTTATAATATTCAAATAAATGAGATATATATATATATATATATATATATATATATATATATATATATATATTTTACCAAAACATGACAAAATCTGGTACTACACAAAATTGTAAAAGTATATTCCCAACTTTAAATAAGTGACACATAACAGTTGTGCAACCTTGATATAATTTGGCTCTCAATCAGAGAGGACCTTACTGCAAATTCCTGAATGCTCTCCTATAATGGTAACAATAATATCTGCTATTCATTGATCAAGCAATCAATACGACTGTTGGCTGAAATTCGTAAAATTTTTCTCTTCAAACAATTTTTCAGTAAAATAAGTTTTTCAAGCTGTTATCACTGTTTCTTGTATTGATGGAGATTTCCTCCCTAGCTTTTTATTTGAAGTTGTGTGGAATGTTCACATTTTGATTATGTCATTATTTTCTCTTCATGTAACATGTACTATCCATAGCTGTTGATAGAAACCATCACTTGAGGACTATCATTTGGTACTTTTCTTTAATTTTTATTCTGTAATATTCAAAGAACGATGATCTTTTCCAAGATCCACAGTCTCCACTCGCCCAAAGCCATTTTTAAACATTGATCTGAGAAAGTAGTTGTATACATGACTCTAGTTTTCAGGTTGACAGTGTGATGCCACTGTGGATTGTTGCATTTGTAATGACCAATGGAGTAGCTTCTTCCTAACATATAGCAAAATACTGCATCACCCACATCTGTTAGTACCACCCTCTACAGTTAAAATTTAACTTCCTTTTCTCAAATCTAAACTTATCATTGGAACACCATGGACAAGATTATGAACACTATGATTCATCTAATAGCAAATCCTGAAAGAAGCCATTGCAGTGGTGGGGTGGGGATTTGACCTGTTAATAAATGTTCATCTCAAAAGAAAAAACTGATAAAGTGTAAATCCAAAATTTTTATATTCCAGAAATTGTTGAAGTGTTTTAAGTTTTTTTTTTCATCAGGTTTTTTCTGATGAAGACCATTTTCATACAACAGGTAGGTTCCTTAATGACTCCTCTTACTACTTCAACTCAGACTTTTACTCTATTATTCAAACTAATTGCTTGATATGTTGTTTTACAAAATCATCTAGTTAAGTTCGCCTATCATCTGGGCATCCTGAGTATGACATTAAACTGCATCCAAGTCCTGGGTAAGATGATAAACTACATCCAACAGCAAGGCCTCTGATCAGGAGATTTTGAGGAGCATGGAACCACCTCTTAATTGCTGGTGTTCCCAGGTCCACCCTGACCCAGGGTGGTAGCACCTGTTAGGGTCCCCCGCTATAGGCAAATAATTAACTACCAAGCTACATCCGCATCCTGGGTATGACAATAAACTACGTTCAACAGCAAGACCTCTGATAATACGTTTTTGGAAAAATTTTGCCAGCTGTACAATTCTGAAAAAATATTACCGGCTATGTTTTTTGTTTTTTTTGAAAGAATAGTGTTGCCAGCTATACGTTTTTTGAAAAAGATTCAGCTATACGTTTTTTGAAAAAGATTATCAGCTATACGTTTTTTGAAAAAAAATAATATTACCAGCTATATGTTTTGGAAAAATAATATTACCAGCTGTATGTTTTTGAAAAATAGTATTACCAGCTATACGTTTTTGAAAAATAGTATTATCAGCTATACATTTTTGAGGGGAAAAAATGTTACCAGCTATACATTTTTGAGGGAAAAAGATGTTACCAGCTATACATTCTTGAAGAAAAAATATTACCAGAAATAAAAAATCTTTCGGCATTAAATGACCCATTGAGGTTGATATGCCATAAAACAAACCAAACCTATCATCTGGTTCATACTCCTCCCCATTTTATTTTGAACAGGAGTAGATGTTTATCCCTTGTTTCCTGTTTAGGATTGGGTTTCCAGTTCCTACTAAAGTCTTCTCAATAATCTTTCAATTCCAGTAGCACCTTGCATCTTAGTGACATTATCACCTTTTTTGAAATGACTTGATTAAAAACAAAAGAAAAAAGTGTTTGTGATTGCAAAGTAAGTAGTTTGAAAAGGTCTAAAACACCTTGTTAATTTTCAATGTGTGGATTACTTTCAAGACAGACTTTTCAGAATTTATACAAGAATGAATGAAAAGTAAGTTAAAGGATTAGGTAATGGTTTGACATAAATTATACTGATTATTTTTTAGATCTCTTCCAAATAAGGGATAAAGTAACTATTGTAATTGTTTGCTTGTTTAATTTAATGGTCAACTCTCAACAGTTTTGCCATGTTTGCTCATTGCTGATATCAGAAATTTTTTTTTTTTAGATTTCAGTGAGTTCAAGTTTTTATATGCAGTTGTATCTATCACTTCCCACATTTGTGATTCAAATGTTCTCCGGTAAAAAATATCTGAGAGGAAATTTTTTTATTCTTCCTCTTTTGTTTGCCATGTCCCTTCAGGACATTTGCGATTCGGACTCTCCCAAATTTCTTGTCCTGTGTAGTTCTAAGTAAAGCTATCTCCAATGTGACCAGAGTTTGTTGCAATATTTTTTTTCATTATCATGAGAAACTTGGAATGAATCTAAAACAGAAAAATTAGATGTCTGCAGCATAAAAGAAAAATTGGCACTAGTCAGTCACAAAACCATATAGATAAAGACAGTGGATCTAAATGAATTTCCTATGAGCTGTACTCCTTCAGGATGTAGGCGATCATGGCTCTCTACAATTTCCTGCCCTTTGTAATAATAATTTTTTTCTTTTTGTTAACTCTCTTAATCTTTTTTCCACCAAACATTTACTCAAGTTCACTATTTTATTCATTGTTTTCATCTGTCCATCTTGCTTTCAAACTGTCCTGTGGGTATCAAATTTTCCAAGCTCTCTTTCCTCATTATGTGCACTAGAAATTTCAGCTGTCTCTTCCTGATGCTAAGTATAAGTGTCCTTTCTGTTTCCATTTTCTCTAAAACTTTGTCATTGCTCACGTTTTTTTTTTTTTTTGTTTTTTTTTTTTTTGGTGAGAGTCTTTGAACTTTGATAATTTGCAATTAAACCTGAATTGGGAAAATTTCTGTTTTGTTACAAAATATGGTACTTGTGGGTTATATGTCGTCGCTTTTAAAATTAATTTTCCAACTTTTTCACAAATACAGATGTGAAAAAATATACAGATTCATTTGGCAGTTTAAAAAAAAAAATTAAAATCATTTTAAATAATACAACTAACTTTATAAAAGATCATCAATATTTAAATTAGAAGGTAGCAACAGATACGAAACGCATTTTAAAAGTGGCGACAGATAACCCACTAGTACCCAAAACATTAATTATTTCCCTCAGGAAAAGCTGAATGAGAAATCAAATTTTGTACTCATAGGGAAACAACTTTCAAATTCAAGGGAGGTAATTGATCATTTCAAAGTAAACTAAGAGATTATTATTAGTAAATAAATTCTTCCTGATATAGCTATATCATCAATTAAGGAATAATAAATAAAGAATACTTCATAATCTTCTAATGCTTAAAATCTTAAGTTTTTCTACCAATTACGTTCTTGATTTCAATCAATGGAAATCATTTGAATTAACCAGTTTTAGTAAAAATTTACCCCCCTTTCATAAATTCTTGAGTAATAATTAAAAGATTATTTTAATCGGATTTATATTAATGAATAAAAAAAATAAATATCTTTAATTAGGCTGAAACTGTATCGTTTGAAATATGAAAAGATATTTATTAAATATTTCAATTTGACACAATTTTAAAAATATGTTGAATATTAAATTTCGGATAATTTTAGAGTTGTCTCCCTTTTAGCCGTTTTATAATTTTTTTCATCAGAACTAACGTCAAAGTTATAGATACTATAAGTTTGACGTAATTTATCTCCGATTTATTTTAGTTCTCTTAATTTAGCCAAGTGATACATTGTATTTTAAGTGTTGCATTAAATGTTTTTTCATAACAGTCGAGAAATTCATAATGTAACAATTTGGAATGTGTTGATATTTCTTGAATTAAATTTCTTTACCTCCGAGTGGCAGGCAAGATATTTCATTTATATCACAAATTGATAGTACATAGCAATTTTTACGAGGAAAATTACATTTTTCACTATTTTTTAAAATTCCATTTGAGAGTGAAAAGAGTGTATTGCAGCAGGTTTTGGAAGCAGGCGGAAGAACTCAACTGAAGCATTTTTATGTCACTCATGCAAATAACTTCATTATATATAAAGTCGAACCGAATATATGAGGCAGTGAACTTTTTATTTTTGTCATGTGGCAAGCTTGTGTGCAAAAATGCCGAGTTGTAACAGTTTATATCGCAATAGACAGTGGCTTGATATATGTTGGTCATTCGTTTGAATTGGGAAAACCGTGGTTTACATTGGCAGGTCACTTTGACACAGCTTTAATCACAATCTCCAAGGGTTAATCAATTTAAGCTTTATACATTAATTAATTGTACTTTAATTAAGTCTTATCTAAACAATGTATATTTTGATATATATTTTCGGCCCAAAATATAGCTTTTTTTTTTTTTCAAAATTTGCTTGCAAATAAAGAAGATTTAATAAAACTAGGAAATTATCTAAATGTTTGTGGAAGTGAATTCCTTTTCTTTTCTCATATTTTTTTATATGAAGTTTTCTATTTAATTGCAGTATTTTATACAAGCAACATATTCCTCCAAGCATAAAGATTTTCATATTTTCCCCTACATAAATTTGGTGTCATTAATCGGGAAAATTTAACCAGATATTACTATTTACTTCATTTTCCCTTTCGCTTCCTTTATGTTCATTAATTTGGAAAGGTTGGCCACATGGAACTATTTCCATTGTTTTGTTTTTTTTTTGTTTTTTACTCTTTCTTCCTCAACGTTAAGTAATTGTGAAAAGTTAGCCACATGGGTCTCTCTCTCTCTCTCTCTCTCTCTCTCTCTCTCTCTCTCTCTCTCTCTCTCTCTCTCTCTCTCTCTCTCTCTCTCTCTCTCTCTCTCTCTAACATCATTGTTAAAAAATTCTATCTTAGAACATCTGAAAGAATTAAAAATGTGATTACGTTGAACATATAAGGGAGGTAAGTCTGGAAACAGCAACGGGGAATAACTCTACAATCTTTTTTGTGAATAATTCTAGCAAGGTACAGTTTAAATATTATTTTTTAAAAAAAAGAAGCTGTGGGGGCAACATGATAGCAAAGTATTGAGCGAGCTTGGCATTGAAAAAGAGAATATCAAAATTTTCTGGGTATTCATTTTTCTAAAGAATGTGACGGCATCATTATAGTGATTTCTAAAGTTAGGAAAAAGATTTAAAATTGTGTATACACTTGTCTGTAAAGCCTGCATCAATTTCTCAGATCAGGATAATACTTTCTTTCCAGTTAACAGTATTCACGTCGTGTATTTAGCAGCTCGGTATATTTGAAACTTTTTACCAACACTGATTGGTTAATAGCAGTTTAGTTGTGATATAACACTTGCATAATAAAAATTGACACTGTATACATGCAAAAGAAGAAAAAAAACCTGTTAGCATTCATTTTACAATATTTGTCAATTAACACTTTCCTGAAAGTCTATAAAACAACTAAAATCAGTATATTAAAAAAACTTAGACGTTCAACACAAGAACCTTCCATATGAACTCTTAATTATTGTATTTTTAACTTTCAAGATATATCAAATTTTATGTTTACATGCGAAATATATTTTTCATTCATTTTTTACAAGGCCAAAAATTGCTGTATATTGGGATAAGGGCGTTATCAGAAGATAACCTGTAAACCTACAAAACACCAAAAACCGCAATAAACCCAATATCATATATCGCTCACAAGGGTAAACCAAAAACGAAATAATTATAAACCCCACAAGGTTCTCTTCAACCTTCAATTTTTAACCAATCATACCCCGTCGCCTCTCAGCACCTGCTCGAATCCGAGCATCGTGATCGTCATCCTATCTCTTTATTCCCTTAACCCCGCCCACCTCACCTTCGTCTGATGGCGGTGATGTCTGTAAAGGCCCAGCCTACTCCTGAAGAGTGGTGAGCAGGTGTCACAGAAAAGTGTCGGCCCTCATGGCGGCATGTCGAAGATCCTCTTCATGTTGACGGCTGAACTCGAAAGTCTCGACCACCTCCCCACCCTCACTTGGATGGTCCTACGCAAGAACTGCCGATTTGCAGCAACGGTTTCCCAGATCTCAGGATTGTTAACCAATCATAATCAACAGTTGGTTGTTATTCTCTTATGCTCTTTATTTCAAAGAACAAGTCACCACCCTTAAAATTCTGAAAATCATTTTTGGACAATACAGTCGGAGATTCTTTAATTCCATTCACCCATTTCTTCAAATTCTACAAGTTCTAACAGTTTGGGGGCTCCAGTATATTAATACTTATATCTGCCAAGGACACATGGCACTGTGGATAAAGGCGTTAGTTAGATCCAGTGATAGGGCCCAAAGAGTGTGAGTTCAGTACCCGGTTAAGGCATTGGAGAATTTCAAAGGGGAATTAACAGGAGATAACTGATAACTGACATCCATTAAACATGGCGCGTGGAACTAGAACAGTGAGCGAAATAACGAGTTCGGTTCGACATTCCAATCACCTGAAGAAGGCCGGAGCGTACAACGGCCGAAACGTTGTAATAAATATGGCGACAAAGATGACGACAATAGTTCGAATAATCTATATTTGTATCTGCAATTATAACATCTGAGACAAAAGGGTCTCCTGATTATTAGATTATGATTAGGTAGAAATAATATAATGATGTCATAATCTTTAGATGTGTACATTTTTTAAAGCAATTCACCCCAAGCAAGGCGGGAGTGCCACTAGCACGCAAGGGGTTACAGCGGATTGAGAACAAGAGTAAAAAGGCATGTTTGGGGAAAGGATACAGAGAAGGACGGGGAACAAGCTCAGGGTGTCAGATGTCGATTGACATTACACTTGAATATTTGAAGATTATAGTCATCGGGGAAGCAAGAAAGGGGAAGAGAGTTCCACAGACGGGAAGTGTGGAAGGTGAAGCTGTTTGAGTAGAAGAGACGGTTACATTTAACCGTTTTGACAGTGAAACTGTGCGACCGAGATGCCAGCCTGGTAGGTCGCTTAAATTCATGTAGTCCAGCAACCAGCAAATGTAGCTCGTCGGAATTGTTGACATGAAATAACCTTTGGGTTAAAGGTCTTTTTTTTATTAAAAATATATATATACTTTAATAATTTGTAGGCATTTGGGATATACTATATTCCAGGTGGAATATAGTATATTGGATGTGTAGGTGGTGTAATAGTTAGCAACTCAGAATGAGAAATTAACAAACAGGGTTCAAATTCCAATAAAGTTTGTTACATTCACTTTCATACAAATACTTTGGGGAAAGGTATGGTGATTTTCTAAGTGCTGCTTAAATGTGGCGCAAGGCCGAATATTGTAATTCTTCTAAGACAAGCTTGCTTACCATTACATCACATCGAGGAGCCCCTTTTGGGAAAGGTATGAACCCATCTCTTCTTCCCTCAGCCATGGGTTAAACAGCAGTGCAGATTGGGTTCTCTAGCAACCAATCTATGAGGGGGATATATAGCCATGGTGGTGAACATACGCTGCCTTTAAAATGATCACAGAGTTAGCAATGACTCTATGATCCTGGCTACAGCTCATTCCAATGTACTTACCAACAAACTTGGTATTAGCAAAAAATAGATTAAAATTAAAACCAATTGTTTTATTATTTTTTATTAGTTTGGAAGTTAGAACATTTGAAACATGCTCAAATACTTGCAAACCCTAATTTAATTTGCATCCACAAAATACATTTTTCCAAGCTGAAGGCAAATCTTTCATTTTAGTACGTAGATCTTTGGCAAAGTGAAAAAAATGTTTACAGCTGTAAATTCATTTCAAGCTAATAACTTAATACAGGTTGAGAATCCTTTATTCGAAATTCTTGAGACCGGAAGTGCTTCGGTTTTCAGATTTCTTGGGATTTTAGAATACAGGCTATTTAATTTATATATAGCATCTATAAAATGGTGCAGCTTGGGAATGGAACCTAAGCATAAACACGATATCCCTTTACATTTTATAACTCAGCTTATACATATATCCTGAAGGTCGTCTTATATAAATAGCATACACCTTGAAAGTAGTTCGATATAAAATTTAATAAATTTTGTGTATATACAAATACAGGTAATGATGCTAGTCATGTAATGCTCACAGATTTTTAACTTGTAAAATTAAGATTTCGCGTAAAAATAATGTTTGGTACTTTCTGTATGTGTACAAAAACATGATCACTACTTACAATGTATATATAAATGCAGGAGTTTTTGATATTTTGAATATCTTTACTGATCACGAAACACCTGGTAAGTAATCCACAAACGAAGACGTTGCTGTGACGATCGCTAACAAAAAAACTGGCGCCAACAGAGACTACGTAGCTGGGGTAGGGAACCACTACTCGAGGCAGACACAACAGCTGCACATCACATAGGAACCCTGCCAGTGCTTTCTGAAATTTTCCATTTGTGGCAAGCCATAGCAACACCTGAAAAACTTTCGGATTTTGGGGGTTTTCGGATTTGGGAATTTCGGATAAAGGATACTCAACCTGTAGTTCCAAGTTTTTACAATATTTTCAATAAGTAGAGATCAATAAGTAGAGATCATAAGTAGAGATCATATTATTTAATTTGATTATTTGGCAAGAAAAATGTAAAATTGATTTGCACACTGACTGTTAATAGATTAGATGGTAGGGATTCTTTTTTTTTTACTTGAAACTTTGGAATTAAACGAACTGACTCAAGAGTATAAAATAAATAATATATTTTTATTCATTTTCTTTAGAATGATGAGTGAGCCCTTTGATATTCGGTGTAGCAAAATGTTCGTTTATACGGCAGATATTGGTAGTATGATTAGAGAAATTCCTGAGGTGGTAATTTTGAAGTCAGACTATGATAGGAGTAGTAGTAATATTAGAAATAGGTCAGTATCAATCTACTGTGTTTTTCTCGGTCAGGGCAGAAATAGGATTAGATGACTTCTTAACTACTTCTTCACGCGTCACGCATGGCTGGTTCCTCCGCATTAGCTTTCTTTTGTTCTATCTTCTGTCGTCCTTTTTCTTCTGGCTCCGAGGTGTCAGCTTATATCTTTTTGACCCGCCTCTGAGGTTCTCGTAGGAACTTTAATTTTACCTAACATCAAATGTCTCTTTGTTTTTTATGGGTTTTTTTTTTGTTTGGCCAAAGGTATTTTATTTAGCGGAGTTCCTTTCTATTTAATTTTTTTATAACGGAAGTGTAACGGACCATGGGCTTCTTCACGTTTGTGATATGAACACATGTGGTCTCCTGAAATAAATTCCACTACAAGCATGGCGGACGCAAGATGAGTCCCCCCAAAAGAAATGTAAATGAAAACAACCAAGAACCGATATATATGTACAAATAGGTATATGTATTAAACAACAAAAAGGGTTTACAAAAGACAAAAGCATTAACGTGTATGTGTGTGTGTGTGCGCATGAACGAAAAGAGTTCGTGTTTCAAAGTATGTTGGACGTATGTGTGTGTGCATGTATAATGTTCGTGGCGTCTTCCCACAAGTGGGAAATGCGTATCTCCACGAGAGATCATTTTTCAAGTGTGTCCGCTGAAAAGTGGAAAAAGAGAGAATGGAGTATTCTCAAGTATTTATAGTTTAGTGATAGCGGCCCCCTAGGAATACTTTGCACAATTAGGAAATTAAGGTGGAGTTAACTCCGACAGAAGTTATGCATGGAGCATAATTTGGTAGTTTTCATTCATAAATTAGTAGACTCTGTTCCAGCAAACTTTAGGCGTTTTTCGGCCAGATTCAGTCTTTTCTTCTTCTTCCTCCTCTTTTTATTTTAGGGTTACCTTCTCGTTAGTTGAGAGAGAAATATAGAACGAGATGTTTAGAGAAAGTGAGATATAAGGCTTTTAAAGGAAAGCACAAGTGCCTTATTTTTATATTAATTCTTTTTATTTTCTATTTTATTTTTATATTTTACTTTTTACCTGGACTCACTGCAGTATAAAGACAGTAAAATACTCAAAATGTAAAATATTTCTGCTAAAGTCATCACTTATCACTTGATTATTTTCATGAGTGACATTTACTAAATTATTTCTCCTTTGTAAATGAACATGACACAATGTTCTAAACATGACAATTTATAAGTATTTTTTTAAACATGTGCATTGCTTGCTGTTAATTTCTTATATTTACAAAAATTACTTAAGCTATGACATCCAGGAAATATAATTGATAATGAAATACATTTATTTAATATCTTTCGGAAAAAAATAAAAATAAATGAAAATATGTTACCACGTATTCCCCAAAACTTGAGGAATAAACATAAAAAATGAATCCCCTGAGCAAAGCATCAAATTTCCACTGTCACCTTGACATAGTCTCCTTCCACCATCTTTCCAGATGTAGTCTCCGTCCACTGGCACTCCAGATGTAGGCTCCTCCTTCCATCTTCACGCATAGATGTTTGCCTCCTTGCCTGTTGTTTGAATCTTGGTTTACAAAATATTCTGCTCACAAACTCCAGAAATATTCAGTGAATGTAATTGCTACACAAATTGTATGAAAATTTCAGAACATCTTATCTGTGGCATAGAAAACATTTGCATAAAGCTCATTTATCAATTATTCTATATAACTTCATTTTTAACTTCACCTTGGAGTAATGGATAGCGTCTCGAGTTGAGGAATCGGAGAGCCGAGTTCGAATTCCAGTCGAATACATTACATTCACTTACGTGCTAATACCCTTTGGAAAGGTATGAATCCTCTTCTCCCGCCAGCTATGGGTAAATAGCAGGACAGACCAGGTTCTATCGCCTTGGATGGTAACTGGTCTACCGCAGAAAGAAATGGCAACCTACTGTGTCAGTCATGTATCGAAAGCGTGTATCACGCGTAGCACATAACTGACTGACTGAAGTTTAGAGTATTTCTTGTACTTAATAAAGAGACTAATTTGACAAAATATCAATACGCAATGATTTATTGATTTTAACTTAGAATTTTACAAAAGTGATTTGATAATCTATAGACATTTATCAGCATTCAAGGTTTATAAATGAATTTCAGTTTTCACTTGCATTTAATAACTGCGATGATTTTCAACAAAGTATTTATCTCCCTTTAACCATGCACATTATATCAGGACACGTCTACTTTTTTAACTTTATAATTGAATGGGTGCTAATTTAGCATGCGGTCTGTAGTGATAGAGAAATAAAATATAAACTATTTCAAAAATAATCAATAGGAAAACTAAAAAAAAGGAAAGGAAAAAGATAAGAAAAAAAAGAAAAAGAAAAGAAGCCAAAAGATTATCATTCCTAAATGTAGGTGAAGAAAAAGTGCTAGTCAAATTAATTACATCTGTGAACCAATCAGAAATCAAGAAAGAATTCTGGAATAAATTCCTTTGCCTCGAAAAAAGTGTAAACACAGACAGAGACAACCAGGCCAGGCAAACAGAGAGTCGATTAAATTTTCGTCCGTTCTCCCATGCCCTAAATTTTCAGACATCTAAAAATAGAGAGTCAAAAAAGGATTACAAATATCAAGAGATACATACATACAAATACACTGACAAGGACTCTTTTCTCTTCTCTCTATTATATGCTAATGGACTTGAGACTTTCAACACGAGAAGTTTCTGATATGAACTGAACTCTTTGAATGCTGTATATTTTATTTTAAGAGTGATGAATTTTTATCAGTACAAGCGATATAAATCTTTGTATTAATCATTTTGCATGCATTTTTAAAAGACAAAATATTAGTGTTTATTTGGATTAAGGACATTATTCGAAGTTAACTCCTCCTTAATTCCCTAATTGTTCACTAGGGGTCTCTCTCCCTACACGATAAATACTGGGCAACTTCTTGCCTCGTTCTCTTTTTCATTTCTTCATTTCAGCGAACACATCTACAATGTAAGCTCTCTTAGAAGATAGCGTCTCCCCATTTGTGGGAAGACGCCGTGAATATTAAACACACTTACACGTACGTACGAACATTCACCAAAGAACAAACACAAATATTCACACACACACACACACACACACACACAAATGTTAATGTCTGTCCATTGTAAAATTGTGTTGTTTAATACATATTTGTTATATATATATATATATATATATATATATATATATATATATATATATATATATATGAAGAAATATAGTCTTAAAGTGTGCTATATTTATGGGATAAAGGGCTCAATATCAAAGACAGAACGTGTGTAAATATAAAAGTGAACATAGAAGTCAACACTTAGAGGCGACAGTCTCTCTCTCTCTATTATATATATATATATATATATATATATATATATATATACATATACAATATATATCTCGGTCTTGTTTGTTTCATCTTCGGTTGGACTAAATTTGAGTCCGCCATTTTTCTTGTAGTTGGACCTTTCTAGCAGGAAATAAAAACATACCTGTTACTAATACAACAACACACAAACCACCCGGTTCTCTACATAACCACCTGTAAACAAAACACATAACAACCCAAGTAAACCCCTAAATTGGTAATTTCCACAGGTCTACCAGGTCATTTACAGTTTGTTTTGCAGCCTACCACCACTACAAGAACTTTATACTTTCAGGATAATAAAAATAGATTGAACACTGTTGAATAATGATTTAATGATATGCACTTAATCATACAAGACATAATCATCAAAAATGGCTAAATGGTACCATAGTGGTCATCATGGAATTCCTTGATGCTAATGATAATAGGTTGTATGATATCGCAGCATAAATGATACAAACCACTTACTCTTAAATCCTTTAATTAATGATCATCTAGGAATGTCAAAAACAAATCTGCTTCATTTTTAACCTCGGTATTTTCCAGCAAATGTGATCAAAGTTGTGACTGGAAAAAGCTTACGACTAACGCCTCTCATTTTCTTTAAAATCCTTATTTTGTCATTTTATATTGACCGGTCAGGAACACTCAGGTCAAAAGCGTAAAAAAAAGTTAAATATAGATTAAAAAAAAATAATAATACCATTAAATGTAGACCGCACGCTAACGGTCAGTTCACAGCGTAGACTACGGAAACTGTGGTATACTGAACGAATGAACATATACACTTATGGTCACCAATACAAGGCTCAAGAGCCACTCAATGTAGAGGGTTACTGTATGACGTTCTATGAACGTAATAAAAAGGCAAGGGAATTTCGTGAGGTTACACAGGAATGATAACGGCTAACCATAGAATTGAAGAGATCAAGATTGTACTGATAGGGAAAAAGTCCTGCCGGGAGTCTCTTCCACAAAACTGCAGTCATTGGAAAGAAGCTGTCCAAATAGAACTTTACCTTTTTACTATTGGAATACCTCCACAGATTAGCAATAACTAAGATTTTGTAACGGGAGAAAACTACGGAAGAAAGATACTATTTGTATTTCACCCATTATGAGCATTATTATATCCCTGATATAACAACACCGGAATGACTGAAAGGGAAATGAATGCGAAACATGCTTTTTTCTCAGCGAGACTTTTATACCACTAAGACATACACAAAACTATATATACATATATACACGTGTCCCGCACAGAGAAATTATAACATATCAACACAGCGAGCAGAGTGTAAGGAGAAACAAAAAGGAAGGGTCTTCTGTGTTTCTGGAGAAGCCGTGTTTCGGACTCCAGATTCAATCGGGCCGCATTCATCTACTATGTCCCAGATGATGACATATTCCACGAAGAGGAAACGTCGAGTATTGGGTTTTCACAAATTGAGGACTGCGAGCCGGAGGTTCTTTCTATCCGGGGAAGATATATTCCCAAAAGGGAGACGGCACCATGGACTTGTAGACTAGCATTTGCTGGAGGGGGTAGATTTAGCCTCAGTCCGGGCCTCTTGGCACAGGCTTTAAAAAAAAATAAAAATAAAAATAAAGCAACCGCTCGGTTTGGCTGCTGTAAACAAACTAAATTTCGTCACTCTATGAAATTATGTCACCAAGCAGCCGTCACGTGTTACCCATGTGACTTATCTCCACAAAAAGATAATTGCTTTCTGTATCTACATTTTAAAATAAATTTTAAAAAATGAAATATCTTTCTTGAGCTTTTATTTTAGTTTTAATTTCAAGCTGATAGATTTATTTCCAGTAAACAAAATACTTTGCTGTATTTCAAAACTAATTTGAATTGATTGGAAGTAGTTTCCGTTTTGAAATTTCTAAAAAGTTTGAATTTAGCACGATTTTTAGCAAACTGTTATGAAAATGTAATTCTCTTTTTTTCTTTCTTTTTTTTTAACAATCTTCTAAAAATGAAATATACTTTTATGAAACTTTATTTAAAGAAATATTAGTGGATAGAAAGTATAATTAATCTGATTTTAAACAAATATTATTTACTTTAAACGGTTGTATATAGATGATAGTTCAGTTCAGACATTTTTTAATGAGTTGGACGCTCAATATGACATCCATATGAGAGTCTACATCTGACAAGCTTATTTATGAACATGACTCTTAGATTATAGATTTTTATATCTTATGAACAGGTTATTTGGAATACGGATATCCTGGGTGGATTAATCGTTGTGGTCTGTCTATTTGAAATAAAATGTAGTAAGTAAATATTTAAAATAATATTTTGTGTCATGTGTATGAGTATCTTATATATAACTTACTGAATAATCTTTTGTGTAATTCAGTAATTTGAATTTAATGTATACTCATTTAATAGACACCAAAACGTCTGTATGGCGCGAAGACGGAAATAAACATCAAGACTGTCAAACACCAAATGAAAAAAAATGGTTTCTGAGTCGGAGGATTGCGCATTCTTCCGCTTAATAAATATTTAACATTTTTCAGTTTTTCCGCAAACAATAAAAAACGTTGTTCTTGATCCCTTTGAAGGGTATTTAAACAAAGTTTCTCGACGGACAAGCCAGTAAGGGGAGACAGACTGCAACAATTCACAACGCTCGACTTAAAGGAAATTCTTTTATTTATTCAGCTACCTTCCTCACCAAGCTACACTTTCCTCCTCGCCTCTTCTTTCTCAAACATACACGCGAAGAAATCACTTTTTTTTTCATTTTATCAAACAACTACAAACAAGGAGTAAGAAATTTAACACTCATAGACGCTAAGAAAAATTTAGTTCTAAAAAAACACGAAAATAAAAATATATTTTATTTTTATATTTAAACACCTTTTTCTTTGTTGTGGGTTGATTTCAATCCGCAACAGTCTGTTTTGACTTTTATCCACGAAAGGATACAAAAGGTAGTTATCTCCTTTTTGAAAGGGAGAATTTATTTGTCTGAATGGAGGCTTGAAGTCACGTAACAGCCCGTCGGGAAAAGTAGTTGCTTTATAGCTTTCTGCGAGCGAGAACGTAAGTTCGATGCATTCTAAAAAGGAAACGAAAAGATATCACAGCAGCACTATACTGTGCCCCTTTTGAGGATGTTACTAGTAAGACATTTTATTAATTTCCCTTTCACATACTACTTGCCTTCTTATAAGTGTGAGACAATTTATGACTTAGATATGTACTGTAAGTTTAGTATTATATTTGTATACTCATATTTTGCATCAAATATTTTTATGTTTAACTTATTTTTGGAGCTAATCGCTTTAAATTATTCTAGTCCTTCCTTCCACCGTGTAAAGGTGCTCGTATATCACGGGCATAATGCTTTCGCTGGGCCTTGTGATATAAAGAATAACAATTTTTTTCTCTTTTTCCAAGTACCCTCGTAATAAATTCTGTCGTCCTTTTTTTATATTAAAAACCCGAACGTCCGAATTGCAAACAATAATAAAGTATAAATAAAGAAAACATGGTCTCATGCCTGTTAACTAAATCATGTGTATTTACAAACATATGTACATGAATTCAAAAGAGTTTAAAAGGAGTAAAAACAGTCTTTAGTTGAGTTAGTTTTTGGGTAGTTGGTTCACAGAAAAATCTGTGTGTTAGAAAAGACTGATCGTCAGCGAAGAATCACTGACTGTCCAAGCTGTTGTTGGGGATGATTCGTTTGAAGTCACTGTTTCTATCTGCTTGCGCTTGGGGCAAGGAAAAAGCTATATAACCACGTCTTCTCGTGTGTTTGAACGGCTCGGAGACAGTCGCATCTCTGCACCTGAAAGTCAAAATCTGGGTTTTTATCAGAAATCGTTCTCGAATATAGGCTCGAGAAAAATAGGGTTTTACTTTTCTCTGAGTAGTGAAATATTTTAAATGGTGATTTAAATTTCTAATCAATAGACACTTTGATTTAATCGGTGTGTGTTTTATTGTGGAATCTTTTTGGCATGTTTGCAAATACAGTGAGCTCCCGGCTATTCGCGTTTCACACATTCGCGGATTTTCCTTAAGAAAATATATACTTGTTATTCGCGGAAACAGCGAATATTCGCATGTTTTTCTGAAAAATATATGTACAAATTATTCACTGAGACCTCCCTCGATTCGCGCATTTTTTTCGATAGAACACATTTAAAATATTCTTGTATTATTTTCCAGTTATTTAAGTGACTTAAATCATATAACAGTCCATTTTTATAGTAAAAATTGGCAGAATTGTACATCTTCGCCAAAATAAGTGTAGTGCTTGGGCTTTGTTCTTTGTTAGGGGCTTCGGGTGGGGTCTTAAAAGTGACATGCTAAGTCTGGTGGCATAATCAAAGTTCTGTTTTTTTAGAAAATGTTTTAAACTTTATATTTTATGTCTTGTTACACATATTTTATTCAGTATTTTCAATGGTTGTATCGATCTATGTTTAATTAAAAACGGTTATTGTACGTATAAAAGAAAATTTACGCTAAGTGTATGGTCACCAATACTATTTTTCAAAAATGTTTTTAAAAGGGTCTGAAATGTTTCTAAAGTATTTAGGGTGAAAGTTTAAGGTATATGGGGTTTTTAACAATCAAAATAGGTACTTATAAACACCTTTTAGGTGAGATACAAGTATTCGCGGATTCTAACTATTCGCGACCGGTTCTGGTCCCTATTCCCCGCGAATACTGGAGACTCACTATATTATCTGTTAATGGATAGAAAATGATGTCTGGGCGTGTTTCCTTATGCTATGTATGTGGGTATGTAATTGTGTTAAAAATATGGTTTATTTCTTCTACCCCCGTTACACTGGTGTGCACCGTTTGTGTACATTTGATTTGCGGATGTATGTAGCATCTGATCAATAAAATGAACTTTTTTCTCTACCAGGAAATCGAAAATATTTTTATGAATCAAAGAAAATCAGACTGAAAATATGGATAAATGATATTTGGTTGATTTTTATTGGACGAATTACACGCGCATATATACGACACCAAAACGCAAATACGTGCGTGATATAAAAAAGAAAATATTTTTTTGGAAATATTGTTCTTTGATTTAATTAATATAACTGCGCAGTTGATTCTCTTGTTAAAAATACCCAACAACGAAAAACAACAAAATAATAATAATAATAATCGAGAAGAAAGGTTTCCCACTTAAAATCCAATAGAAAGAAAAAATGAAACGATCAGATTTACGATATCTTTTGATCTATCTCAACAATTCTCCGTTAGGTATTCATAATCTTTTCCTTTTTAATTAAATTATACTTGTCGCTTTCCAATGGTGACCAATTGCATTCTAATCAATAATTCTTGTTTATGTGATATCTATCCTCCTGTACGACAGTGAGTGCTGGACAATCTCCTCAAAAATGAAGTGTGTTGAGGAAACCATAGACCGAAAATTTCCTCACTTCAAGAACCTATAGTGGCAGCAAACCACATGCATACGAATAGAAAATAAGTTCAGTAAATATACAGGTGTGTAAGACAAGGATGTTTCTTCTCACCGGACTTATTTCATTTATACGACAACGTGATGCTGAGTGAACTAGAAGTCCTGCCAGGATTCGGTATTGGCGACCACAAACTTAACATCATAACATATGCCGACGACACAGTGTTGAGAGGAGACACAGAAAGAAGACTATAAAAACTCCTACAGAAGGTAATGAAGGTAATGAAGAAAAGATTAAACATCAACTGCAGGAAGACAGAATGCGAATTTGTTAGCAAAGGGGATGGCCTAAAAGGCAAATTGCAAATCGGAGATACCAAAATCAAACAAATAAAAATGAACTATCTGGGAAGTGTTTAAATAAAGGACTGAAAGTGTGACACTGAAATCTGAAAGAGCATTGAGATTACAAAAGATGCCTTCCAAAATCTAAGCAAAATATTAAGGAACTGAGTATTGAACTGTTATATTAGTCCTCCTATGTTGCAGTGAATGCTGGATAATCGCCTTATAGATGAAAAAGAAACGTGAAACAAAAGAAATGTGGTTCTACAGAAGGATGCCGAGAATACCATGGACCGATTATGTGAGCAACGAAGAAGTTTTAGAGAAAATGGAAACGAAAAGGAAACTGATAGTTAACATCAGGAAAAGACAGTTTGGAATTTCTAAGGCACATAATGAGGAAAGAGGGCTTGGAAAATTTGATACTCACGGTTTGAGGGCAGGAGGAAAACGACGCATAACATACTTAGTGAGCTTGAGTAAATGGATGGTAGAACAGGGTTTACGAGAAATAACAAAAAAAGACAATTTATTAAGAGCTACAAAGGACAAGAAATTGTGGAGAGCCATGATCGCCTACGTCTTAAAGGACACAGCACATAAAGAAGAAGAATAAAATCGCACCATCGTCATATATTCCTTTACGAACAAGAAGTAGTTCGAGTCGCAGTCCGCTTTTTTATTATTATTAGCAGAGTCCCATATCTATCACTTGTTTGAACTTCCTTGTAAAAACGTGGCAAAACAAACAGGACTTTTTCACTAATGACTTAATGTTTAATTTTATATTATTGAAATCGAGTAAATGCAATAATTAATGTTGTTTTTTTTCCTTTGCTGAAGTATGTTAATTCCGCTTTGCTTAATCATTGGCAAATGATTGAATATTGCTTTAGGAAAAGTGAATAATCAACGTGGAAATGATAATAAGTTATGAAAGGATTAAAAAAAGAATCTTTTTCTAAAATCCTAATCTAGTGAATCCTGCACCAATGTAATCTACTCTAGTTTAGTCAAATACACGCAGCGTGTTGCAACGTAGACATCTTAGTGTACTTGGATAAGAATTAAACAAGCATAAAAAGGTTTCTATTTCTGAGAAAAAGTCCCAACATTGCTGGGAATTTTTTTTTTTTTATGGCATTACCATCTTCTCTTTTAAAATGGGTAAGTCGTTGATTTGGGATGCGACCTGTGCGGATACATTTTCGGCCGGTAATTTGATCAGGTCCGCGGTTGAGCCGGGGTTCGTCGCCCGAGACGCAGAGATAAAAAAAAATAGCTAAATATTCTTCTCTTGCTGATAGATTTTTTTTTTACTCCTGTTGCAGTGGAGACTTCAGGGGTTATTGGCCCTCGTTTGATGGTGTTCCTTCGGAGGATTGGCGCGATTGCGTCTCGATTAAGGAACGAGCCTCGCGAAACGCAGCGAGTCTCACTGGCGACGGTTCGAAATAATGCTTTCTCCATCATAGCGGCTGGCAGAGGATAGAAAAAATTGTTTATAGTTACGTTGTTCTGGAATTGTCAGCATTGGTCGACTGAACTTGCTTTGTTTCAATGACTTTTGTTTTGTTAATATTAATTACAGCATAAAAATGATTTCGCATTTAAAAAGTTAAACATTTCGGATAGACTTCTTCAGATTTTTATCGATCCTAGTAACTTTCAGGAAATTTTTATCTGAACCCCATTTTTAGTCCACTAGTATTGGTTCGTGAATTTGATGGCACAGTAATTACGTGTTCAATCCCTGAGCCGGATAGCGCAGACTCACTCAGTAAAAAATAGAGCGAGTAATAACTGAGCAGTATTATATAGAACAAAACAAGTGCCTAGACATGAACAGTTGAACGAGGACAATCAAGACCCATAGATTAAATAAACGATTCAGTTCGAAATTCTTGAAGGTTACCCGGGTCGACACATAAAGAAGGGCGTTGAAAACCGTAACTGAAACGATGTGATAACAAAGATGGGGACAATAATGATAACTCCTCATCCCAAAACTTTAGGCATAAAATATTATTAAAATAATGTGTAACAGCTTTTAAATACCTATGAAACGTGTTAAAAATGTAACAGTGTCATGTGATTACATTTAATGATGTTTAGTTTGTTTAACGGCATGTTAACTCTGTATGGGTCATTTAATGCCGATTTTAATTTGCTTGTGAGCGTTGGCAATTTTTTTCAAAAAATGTATTGCTGGCATTTTTTTCTAATTTATTTTTATATTTTCATTGTTTTGACACCAGTTTGGAGGTTCACTATTTACCCATAGCTAGGACCCTAACAGGTGCTACCACCCTGGTCAGGATGTACCTGGAAACAACAGCATTTAAGAGGTGCTTCCACGCTCCTCAAAACCTCCTGATTATAGGCCTTGCCGCCGGATGTAGTTTATCGTTATACTTAGGACGAATTAAATGACTATGTTATGGGCATCTCTATTGCAAAATATATCGTAAGGCTGATATTCGAACAAGTACTTAAGTTTTGTGGAAAAGGCGATTCTTTCTACTTGCACATGGGACCTCGTGTTCAATTCCTGCTATACTCAAATCAAATAGTCATTTAGTCAAAGATTGTGGCTGGCTTTAACAAGAAGCTTCTCCATTTTCAAAGACCACCGAGCTGTGGTTCAAATCAGATATCATCGTCACCCCCTCCCAATGTCGACTTGTGTTTCCATAAAATTAGACAAACAAAAGGAAGAAATGCAAAAAATATATTTCCCCACTTTTCGTCGTCTTCTATCTAGTATAATAATAATAAAACCTCACTAGTTATCAAGAAAAACGAATAAGCATCATTTACACGTCCTATGTAGGTTTGTGATTTAAAAAAATCTTCCACGAGCCTAGCTAATCTGAAAATTAGTCTCAAAGTTACAAATTCAGTTAGAAAATAAAATAATATAAAATATATATAAATATTAAATAATAATAATAAAATAAATACATAAATATAAAATAATAATAATAATAATAATATAATAAATACAAAAATAAGTTTTGCATGCATAAATATAGTTAATTAAGAATTTGAAGCTTTGTCTATGCAGAAGTTAGCTGTAAATCCGAGGCCCCTTAAAAATATTTCCGATTGGGTCACGTAACCCTTAAGACCGACTCAGAACTTAATATCCAGAAAATTCTTGCGAGCAAATCTCTGGCTCGACCGGTAAATTATAGAACAAACTTAAATAGAAAATATCGATTCTCATCATTTTCTACAATACGAATCGCTATTACGAGTATCTACTTTTCTATTCGAACCAGCGTGCTCTTGTTAAACTAACAATGATTCGACCGTCGAACCCAATGGCTTTCTTCGTACTCGATAACTTCCCCCAAATATTGAGCCGGATCCTTTATTCAATCCACAGAGGTAGATTGTTCTCATTCCACTTTCCATGCTTAGGAGATATTTCATAGTGTAACTGTTTCATAACAGTTAATACACATCAGCAATACATTATTGGAAAAAAATTACCAAAGCTCACAAGACAAGAATATTTCGGCATTAAATGACCCATAAGTAGTTGATACTCCATTAAACAAACTAACCATGACTAATTTTATTTATATCATTCGTCAGTCGTTTTTTGAAAACCATATTCGATATATTTAAATTTAATTTTATCCGTCATGCTTAACATATCTGTTTCAAAAGCCATCAATTTTTCTACAATCGCTGGTGGGGTGTTGCTTAGTTTTTAAACAAAAGAACTGCCTTTCATTTTCGTCTTGTCTTTTATATTTTTGGAATGGAAAATAACTCATTTAATTCGAGCAAGGAATTCTTCTATTTTATGCAACAGAACGAGTATGTATTAATGTCTCTTTGGTATTGGGATGTCTTTTATTCAAAATAATATAAATCATATTTCAAAATAATGCAGCAGTCTGCAGGCCGAATGAAATATGAAACCGCTAGTTTGGGCCTATTCTTGGTATAAAATATTCTCCATAGACCAGAGACGTAGAAAAGAGAAATATAGACATACTCTTTTAGGTAGAAACTATTTTAACAGAAATTATCATATGAGAGTCAACTCATATAAAGTAAAGTAATAGTCGAGTTGACATATGCAAAGGAACATTTTAATTACCCTTATTATTAGTTTTTGAATCATCGTTTGAAGTTGAGAAATTATAGTGTGTTGACGAACAAAAACTAAGTGTTGAATTCGTTGAGAAAATAGACAAAAAAAGAGAGTGAAATAAAATGGGATATAAATTTTTATTCTATTGAACTTTTTTGTAAAGAGAATATTTCAAAGACAGTTCCTGAAAGAAAGCGCAAATTCAAGGAATGTTCTTAAGAGAGTTACTGTAAGAAAAATAAGGAAAAATGGAAATTATTCAGTTGGCGAGTTAGTGTGATTGATGTGTATTGTTTCAAATATGTGCGTCTATTACTATTAATTTTAGCGTTCTATCTCTACTTCGGCACGAAGTGAAGAGAGAGAGAGAGAGGACCCCCTGGAATTTACATCACATGCTCTCGTTATTTCTTTGTGGTGGGAAGAGAGATGGGTTTTTTTTGCGCATGTCTGAAAGCTCAAATGGGAGTTGCTGTTGCCGACTGGGTTTTCAACACGTCTGTCTATCAAAAAGTTTTAACGTCTGCTTCAAACCCTAAAATATACATCATGACGTATTTCTGCCTGTGAAATACATAGTAACCATGTTCAAAAGGGTACAAAAATAATATCTGAAAGAAAGACCACGAAAACAAAGCATAGCTAAAGTGACAATGTTTTAGTACAGCTGACATCAAAATGTTTGTTTGTATGTTATGTCGAAGTGGAAAGCAAGTCACTGAAGTAGTTCCTACCTTAATACCATGCTATGTTCGTTGTGTAGAAGTCTGAAGAGATTTTTTTTTAATTCGGCGTTGCTTTATACTCACGTGTCACACGACTGACTACATATCTAAGGGCAAATAACATCCCACTTTTGCCACCTATATTTTATTTATCCATTTGAGTATGTGAATGTATATGTTCATAGTTATCCACGAGTGTATGTGAATGCCATTTTTAGTTTATGGTTGCATAAAAAAAAGTATTCACACGTCAGTGAATGAGTAAATATAGGATCAAAGTTGATATCTGAATTAGTTGGCATGAAGTAATAAAGGCAAAGTAACTTAAATGATATTAAACTGCGTTAAACTTGAAAAGAAATAAAGGAAAAGAGAATGACCGCTTGGATATAATCAGCTCAAAGTAGAACTTAGTTTGAGCGCAGGTGGACTTTTTAATTCAAATGGCTGCTAGTTTGTTTTGTTTGCCGACAAGGATTAATTTGGATTAATTTGCTTGGTGAGAAAACTGGAACTTAACACATTCAGCAGCAACGTATTTTTTTGTTTTGTTTTCCACTGATGAGTGAATAAAAGGGATTCCCCGGAGATTAAATTGCATTTCTAGTAAGCAGGTATTAGTTACAGCATTGTGCGAAGGATAAAATGATGGCAAAGTGCGAATTAAGAAAAAAAAGGGTTGGGGGTGTTATTTAGCGTCGTTTGTCGATTAAATATTGTATATATTTCTCTTCACTGGGTTCGTTCAAATGACAAAAGAGATTATGAGTCAGTACACTATTAAAAGTTAAAATATACCGCGGAAATAAGACCTTGGAATGTATGCATCTTGCATATAAAGTGTTGCCAACAATGTCCTATCAGGACGTGGGTGTTTATGGCTCTCCACAATTTCCTGGCTTGTATCTCTTTCAGTAACTTTTGTCCCTTTACTATCCTCTTATGCCTTTTCTCCTTTCTTTTATTGCCTTCGGTATGTCTTGTGAATATTAATTTCTCCAGGCTCTCTTTCCTCATGACGTTTTCCATAAATATCTCTTCCTGGTTGTTAGAAAGCAGTTTATTTATGTTTTCCGTTTTCTTTAAAACTTTCTTGTTACTCACATCTCTATAGAATTTTCAGCATCCCTCTGTAGAATCACATTTTTGTTGCTTTAAGTCTATTCTTCATCTGTAAAGAGATTGTCCAGCATTCATTGTCATATAAAAGATTAGATATTACATAACAGTTCAGAATTATTTTTCTTTATTTCTAAGGTCATTTTCCTATTTCTTAATGTTCTGTTCGTCGGGGTGGGGCCATTTTTTCACTATTTCTATGCGCCTTCGGATTTCGGTGACAATTTTACCGCAGTCAGTTCTGTTTTACCAAACTAGTTAAATTTCTGCTCCTTCTTCATGTTGACATCTCCTATACATTATCCTTTCTTCTTGCTTTCCTTTATTGGCTTGTCGAAGGACTGTTTCAGTTTTCTTTCTGAATCAACATAGTTTAATGCAGGTAACTTCATGTCCGCCAATAATAAGTCTTAGTTCTCTTAGGCTTGTCTCGTTATATAAATTAAATAAACCCCTGTCTATATTTATAAAGAAATGAGTTATTGTAACTGTTTACATTGTTCGGACTGTTGTTCTCATCTTTGTTGTCATATTGACGACGTTGTACGCTGCAGCCTTCTTCAGGGGATATACGTTGGAATTTCCGACTTATCCCTTTATTTCGTCCAATGCGGGAGATTGTTCTAGTCCCATGTGTCACGCCCTTTCTGGATATTTCCCTTTAGTAACTCAACTCTACATTATTTTGTTCACCTCTGATCTTGCCAGGTATTGAACTCACAACCCTTTGGGTCAAGTTACTGGATTACTTCAACCAACGCTTTTATCCGCTGGGCCATGTGTCCTTGGCTGAAAGTGATATAGTGATTTTCCAAGCGTAGCTTCGATGTGGCACAAGGCCGAAAGTAGGGGGCACCCAGTGAGGATCGAACTCACTACTCGGTCGTAATTGTTCCAGCGAGACAAGCTTGCTAAGCATTACACCGTCTCGAGGTGCCCTGACTGAAACTGATATATCCAGAAAAGGTGTGGAACGAGAACAATCTACCCCGGTGGACGAAACAAAGGGTTCGATTCGATATTCCAACATATATTGCCTGAAGAAGACCGGGTGTACAGTGGCCGAAACGTCGTGAATATGAAAATAAAGATGAGGACAACAGCCTGAACAACGTAAATAGTTAAATAAACCTTGGCTGACATATGCTGATAAAACGCATATTTGTTTTATTCCATTTCCTATTTTTGTTTTTATTCACTGAACTTATTCTTTATCCGTATGCAGGTTATTTGTTCCCAGTGAAAAGCTGGAGATTACTTGAATATCTTTCACGTATAAATCAAGCTTTTCTAGTACTTCAAGTAGCTCTTCATTTCGTAACGTATCTAATACATTTGAGCAGTCTATGAAACAAAGATGAAGGTGTGGACTCGTCCAATATCCTTACCTTTCCAACCTAAATAAAGCACACGTACTAAAAAAACCTCAACCAATAAAAACTGAACAAAGCGAAACAAACAATCTCATTGGTTCATCACTGAAGTTCACGTGCAGAATGAAGATCGCGCCAAAACCAAGTGATCCACTTTTTCAAACCCAAACGATATAAAAACAAACGTAGACAACCCCAGTCAGTCAGTCTCACGAATTCGCAGATTTAGTTACAATATACTCCACGCCACTACGAACCACAATTTTGCCGCGCACGAAGACACCTCGCTGACTCACATCCGAGCTTCATCAATCAACTCTGTGAACACTTTTCTCAACTTTGCTTATATACAGTGAATATAATTCATTACTAAAAGATAAGTAAACATCAAATACGTTTAAGGGTAGACCACTCTAAAAAAAACTCTTATTACATAAACACAAGACAGTGAACTAACGAACAATATCAACAAAGAGACATTCACGAATCAAACAATTACACACACATTTTGTACACACGACACACACTGATTACCCAATCTGTATATTGTAAAAAATGTATATAAATGTTGCCTTGTTTTTTCTAAATTGCATATGTCTCGTCTTTTTAATTGCATCTGAAAGTTTGTTTATTTATTTGTTCGGGATGCAGTAAGACGCGCAACCAACTGAAATTTCCTTTTGATTCTTTCTTAAATAATTAACAATCCTGCTCGTCCCCAACAAAAGTCTTTCTGCATTTCTATTGCTCGCTCTGATACCATTCTAATAATAAAAATAACATCTTTTGCTAACGTCTCTTGAACAAAGTTATTTTTCTTGCTTTATTTCTAATCTAATTTTACTGCAAGCTGTCTTTATGAGATTCATTAAACTGATTGTTTAATACACTTGGCCTTGCTATGAAGATAGATCGACTGAGGTTTTCTAGTAATTCACTGCTTTCATATATTCTAATTATTATTCTTATCGATGCTTTAAATCATTTATGGTCGACAGCATCTCTATTACAAAGTTATCTGCTCCTCTGCCAGTGCAGATCTTATCTTCTATTTTAATACAAGTCCTTCCAAGTATTTTATGTTATTGGAGATACATTTATCTTAACAAAGTATAGCCTTAGTATACCCACTATAAAGAAACACTTACGCACATGGATAATTCTGTATAGTTTTTTGTTAATAATAATGGGTATAAAGTAATTAATAATAACAAAACAAAAGTCATTGAAACAAAGCAAGTTCAGTCGACCAATGATGACAATTCCAGAACAACGTAACTATAAACAATTTTTTCTATCCTCTGCCAGCCGCTATGATGGAGAAAGCATTACCTCGAACCGTCGCCAGTGAGACACGCTGCAAGAGCCACTCCGTTTCGCGAGGCTCGTTCCTTAATCGAGACGCAATCGCGACAATCCTCCGAAGGAACACCATCGAACGAGGGCCAATAACCCAAAGGTCGCATCCCAAATCAACGACTTACCCATTTTAAAAGGGAAGATGGTAATGCCATCCGGCCGCTTTCCATCACCATGGTCGAGGCCTTCGGGTTCGATTTGGGGAAGGGAACCCAGCTGCATCCAAACCTCTTTTGATGATGTCGTTGTCATGGATAATTAATATAAGGATTTGTTTCAGAGAAAACACTTTTCTATATTGAATACGGCAATAATTTGTCCATGTAGCGAACTGAGAAAATATTAGAAGGCACGACAAAGGGAAGTGAATTAAGGTCTTACTTTCTGACTTGGTCGTACCTTGTGTCAATGGTGTGCCTAAATCATGAACGGTGAAATAAAAAGGGAATGCTGTAATAGATTTGTAGTATTTCTCTAGGATTGGCCAGGTGGCTTGCTTTTCGCGTCCCTCGCCAGACTGTTATAAAATGTCTATTCTTTTAAATGATGTATTTATAAGAATTGGAGCCAAAATATAGCGAATTAAATGCAAAATTCAAGAGCAGGTATTTTAGTCCATGTCTTGTATAAGAAACTGTTGACATTATGAAATGTAAACTTACAAGGCTTTTTCGCTATCTGCCTCAGTGTCAGGAATTAACGAAATTTAAGAGCGACTGTCTAGAAGAAAAATGCTACCAATTTAACGGTCACGTATAAAATAAAAAACGGCAGTCTTCTCCATAACTGGAACACTGAGTCATTGCTAACGGTCAGCTTGAACTTTTCCTTGGGACTTCTTGACACGTGCATAAATTATAACTGAGTTAAGAGCAGATAAAGTTTTGTAACACCGCTACAATATATAGGATGTATATATACAATATATGATGTAGGTGTCTCTCCGCTGTTGTCATGGAAGAGTTCTTCCATATATTCTTTCCATTTTTGTCGCATCTTTTTTGTTTGGGGGCGTGCTCTCTTGACTTTATACGTCCTGTGGAAGACTACGTTTTCTGTCCTGTCATTTGAAGTACAGCTTGAAAAAAGATTGCTTGTTTTTTGTTTGTTTTTTTACAGTTTATCGACCATTTGTTGGTTATTTAACGCCAACATATATTTTGGGAACAGTAAGAATAATTCTTTTTAGTTTTTGGTGTTTTTTGTTTTTTTTTAGTTAATATTGCATTAACAATTGTTGGAGAATAAGAGTGATTTTTCTAGTCCTGCTATTTAACCCATAGCTGGGTGAAAATAATGGATTAATACTTTTCTAAATTGTATTTGCGCGTAAGTAAATGCAACGAGTCCGTCTGGAATTCGAACTCTGCTTTCCGATTTCTCATTCCGAGCCGTTATCTATTACACCTTCCGCATATCCTTTGACAAAATAACTCTTTTTTTTTTTTCTCCCTAAATCTTAGAATGGCACATTTACTTGTCTGTCTCGTGAGTCAATAGTTACGCCTACGTGTTATGAAAAAGAAGCTGGCAAATCAAAGTTTGGTGATCATGGTCCTCCACAACTTCCTATCTCTAAGAGCCTTTAGCAGCGTTTCTCCCTAAGTCAAGCACTCTCCAACACCCGCCATCCAAGCTTCTCAGGTAGATGGCTTCTCCTATCTCTCTTGTTCTCTAAATGCCCTGTGAGGGTCAAGTTTTTCAAGCATCCCTCCAATTTTCCGGATTATGTCCCAGAAACTTCAGCTGTTGCTTTCTCATTCTAATTATAAGTGTTCTTTTCGTTACCATTTTCTTTAAGATTTCTTCGTTGCTTATTCTTTATATCGAATGCTCAGTATCTTTCTGTAGAACCACATTGCAGTTGCGTCCAGTTTCCCCTTCATTTGTAGGGATTTTGCCTCGCATTCATTACCATACGAGAGGATTTATATCACATAGCAGTTCAGCACTCTTCTCTTTGTTTCTAACGAAATTTTCCTGTTTCTTAGTGCTTTGTTTAGCTTTTGGAAAGCATATTTCGTTAATCCAATGCGCTTTCGAATCTCGATATCGCATTTTCTATTCTCTGTTAAAACACTTCCCATATATTGAAACTCCAATTCGTACTTGTCTATATTTCTGAGAGGAGGTGTTGCAATTATTTACATTATTCGGACTGTTGTCCTCGCTTTTATTGTCATATTCGCGACGTTTGTCCTCAAGGACTGATGGCCCAGTGGATAAAAGCTTTGGTTGGAATCAGTGACTAAACTCAAAGAGTTCTGAGTTCAATACCAGGCTACGCCAGTGGTGAACAAATAATTTGGAAAGATTAGTTAAAGGGAGATAACTGAAGACATCAGGAAGAAGCATGGCACGTGGAACAAGAACAATCTACCCCGGTGGACGAAATAATTCGAAACTCCAATCACCTGAAGAAGGCCGGAGCGTACAACAGCCGAAACGTCGTAAATATGACAATAAAGATGAGGACAGCAGTCCAAACAGTATAAATAACTCCAATTTGGAGTTTCTTCTCTGACAACCATACTTTGTTTTCTTACACTTGATGGCTAATCCTTTTTTCTCGCTTTCATTTCCTACCTTGTCTAGGTGTGTCTGTAGTTTTCTTTCTGTGTCTGCCATCAACACAGTGTCTTCTGGTTTTCTTATATTGTTAAGAAATCCCCCCACCCACCATACACCGATAATAATTCCTGGTAGGACTCCTAATTCTCTCACTGTAACGGTCGAATAAGTCCGGTGAGAAGATACATCGTTGTCTTTACACCCCTTTCTATTTTATATATTTACTGAATGAATTTTCTATCCGCATGAAAGAGGCTTTCTCCCTGTATAAGTTCTAGATCATTCTAAGATCCTTTCCGCATAGATCGAGATTTCCTAATACTTCAGACAGATCCTTGTACCTAACTTTGTCAAATGTAATCTATAAAACATAAGTGTACATACTTGTGCATTTACATTGCTCTCTCTGATATCATTCTAATCATAAATATCGCATTTCTTGCTCCAGTGTCCTTGACGAAGCCGTACTATTTTTATCCTATATCCAATCTTTGCATAATTTGTAACGTATTTACTTTGGATTCCATTTCTCTTTGTAGATGTTCTCTGCGAAACTATGCCCATGATTATTTGAACTGCAATGATTTCTACTGTTTTTTCCTGATTTTACTTTCTTTTTTTGTTTATTGTTTTCATTTATTTCCAAAGTTTCCTATTGTTTTATTACAATTATTTTATTCACACTATTTACATTATTCAGACTATTGTCCTCATCTTTGAAAAGTCCTATCAGAAACTGGCACGAATATCGAACCATCTGAACAAAGATGAGGGCAATAGTCCGAATAATGTAAATAGTGTACATAATACCTCATCTCAGAAATATAGATAGATACTGAATTATTTTATTGTTCTTATTAATTCTTTGCTCTTTCGTGTATTTTGAAAGCGCCATGATAGTCAAGTGATGCAGTCTTCCATGATAATTATAACTCTTTCTTTTCTCTTCACGTAATCATGCCTGAGTTTATAATTTTTAAAAATTTCACCAACTACAATGCTCGAGAGTCACTTATGCTAGAAGGTTTCTATGAAAATGACAATTATGAATAAAGTGTGATATGAATAAAACATAAGGTGACAAGAAGTGATAATTAGAAGGAAAAAGAGGATATATAACAACTGACCCTTGACTTGAAGAGTGTTCAGGGAAGCACTCACCTGTATGTCTGTTCTACAGTGTGATAGTTCTTGAGGAGGAGAAGCTGTCTGAGTACAATTTTCTCCTTACATTTGGAACACAGAGGAAATGAAGGTGATTCGATTCTGTTGAAGTATCATGGCATATTTTAGCTGTTAATGTATGAACTGGTGGAACTATACAGTAGTACTTATCTGGAATCTTGCCATAGATAGTGCAGCCACAAGCTTGCAACGTTGCGTCTATGAAAAAGAGGTTCTTTGTGTACCGTGTGGGATATCATGGCTCTCCACAACCTCCTATCTCTTGTATCTCCAAGCAATGTTTGTCCTTTTGCCAAGCCTCCACACCCCGTTCAGCCATCCACTCACAAAAGTTCATCAGGTAGAAGGCCCGCTACCTTTAACCTGGCTCTTTTGCCTTCGATATGCCCTGTGAGTGTCAATTTTTCCACACAATCTTTCCTTGCAGCTCTTTTTTTCTGTTTCTCAATACTTTGCCTAGCTTTTACAATGAATCTTATGTTATTTCAATGCGTGTTCGGAAAATAAGTCTTCCTTATGTATAGTCTTTAATTTCTTGGATTAAGTGACTCCGTTTATTTTATAGAATTTGATTCTTCTCTATGACACCTTCTTAATTATATTTATACCGTTTGTCTTCACAACTAATCCGAATTATTATAATATAAAAGAACGTCCACATTCAGAGACGCCTACTCTCACTACTGCTATTTTTCTTCGCCATGATAATACTGAATCAAAACCGGAAAGATTGTGCAACTAATTTACAAATCCAATTGAAAAAGTCAATTACTTCAGTCGCATGGATGATTTCAAAATATTTGGAAATGAAAATAAAAGCAGCATTGCTGAAAATAGATGAACTAAATATATTCGGTAGGGTAAAGAATATAATCGCTAAAAAATGGAATCGGCAAACCGAATTAAGAATCCTGGTTAGTCTGTTGCATTTACTTTGGCACAAATGCCCTTTGGATGAGAAAGGTATCTCTTATCTTCCCAACATTGAGTTAAATAGAAGGGTAGACTGGGCTCTCTAACCGTGGGTGGCAACCAGTCGAAGAGAAAGAAAACTGAATTCCAAACCGTGGAGAAAGCAATAGAAAACCACTCTATTTTTCTTATCTTTTCGGGGGGGGGGAGGTTTAGATTTAAGCATTATCAGAATGAGTTACTTTACATTTCCAAGAAAAGTTGTCGATTATTATTGTTACAAATTTGATTTTTTTTTCGTTTTCGCTCTTTGAACGATTTGTGAAAAGATTACTTTCTGAAAAAGATTTTTAAAATCGTCTCCCTTTTTTGTTATTTATTTTTTTAGCCTTTCCCTGGCTAAAATTTGGAAGCCCAATATATCACGATATAAACAACGAAAATTCGCGTTTTAGAATTAACATTCTACAGTCGTCATTTTAATGTTAGAAACAATAGTAACATTATCAATTTGCATAAAATAAAACCAGAGAAAATAAGCTGATTGCAGTTTAAACTAGTCATACCCACTAAAATGGAGTCAGTTTTATTATATCGTTTGTAACAGTTGGATAAAAATAAAAACAAATGAATCAGATGTTATTTGATTGCGAGAAACAACTGTAAATGTATTTGTCCTGAATTCACATGTACAATGGTTGGAAATAAGAACTGCCACTTGAAATCAGTGAGCTTGGAAAATGGGTAAAGATGTTTAACACCGACTGTCTGAGAAAGGGTAACGATAGATAAGAACTAGAAGTACAAACATAGAAATGTCTGTATGCGTACAAACAATCATGACAAATATAGTTTGCAAATATAGACGTAGAAAGGTGGAAACATGGTGAGAAAAACGAACAAAAAAGTAGATTACTTTGAGATAGTGAAAAGTGCAAAGTGTTCTCTAAAGAAAACTGCAGGTGGGACTAGCAGACCGTAGGTGTCGATCGTGTAAAAATGTAAAGAATGCTATTCGGAGAAAATAAATCATTTACACAAGATTAATTTTTAGTCTTATTCACTATCAAAAATAGATTAAATGAATTTCTTGAAATTAGAAAACAAATATTAAGAAAACAGTTGTCAGTCGCTATGTAATATCAATCCTCTTATATGTCAGTGAATGCTGGAGAATTTCCTCGCAGATGAAGAGAAGACTGCCGATAACTGATGTGGATCTACAGGAGGATACTGGGAATACTATGGACAGAGAATGTGAGCAACGCAGAAGTTAGATGTAAAATGGAAACAAAAAGGACGTTTTATATTTAGAATCAGAAACTGACTGTTGAATTATCTAGGACGCATTATAAGAAAAAAAAGGCTTAGAAATTCTTATATTCGCAGGACATACTGAAGATACATATGACAAAAGGAAACAACATGTAACCTACCTAAGTAGCTTGTGTTGGCAAAACAGGGAGTGGAGAAATAGTAAAAAGACACACACCACTAAGAGCTACGAAGTATAGGAAGCTGTGGAGAGCCATTATTAACCATTGGTTGAAAGAATCAACGCCTTTTTTATGTAAATTGATTGCTTTTATTTACTGCGGTCATATTCACTCTTCAAAGAGTGTTTTAATCATTTCACCACAAACAAGGCGATAAAGCCACAGAGATTACTGTGAAAAAATATGAGAAAAAGAAAAATATTATTAAGGAGAAAGAACAATAAAAGAACAGGCAGAAGATAACGATTGGCACTTCATTTAAAATTTTGTGGATCAAAGTTGACTGGAAAGCAATGAGTCTGAAGGGAGTACCACAAGCGAGAAGCGTGGGAGCAAAAACTGTTCGCATAAAACTTATGGTTGCATCTAACCATTTCAATTGTAAAATGAGATAACAATGCCACCAATCTAGTACTGCGCTTAAATTTTAGGTACTAAAGAAGAAAGTTCATCAGAACAATTACCATGAAAATATTCACAGAAAAAGCACAGAGAAGCTACGTTACAGAGGGAGGGGTGAAAATGACTGTAAGTAATGATCCCAAAGTGCAGAAATGGTGGCACATGCACTTTAGATACGCCAAACTAAAGCTCTAAAATGCTTCAAGGCAAATTCTTAAAAGAAAAATATGAGCCTGTTTGGAAAATAATGTTCGATTTTAGAATAAACTTTTTATTCCTGAATTAAAATCGATTGAAATAGGAACCCTGAAGATCTATATATTTCTACCATCGAGTTACATGTTTATTTATGCCTTTACAATAAAAACTAAATATTTCGATATCAAGAGAACTTTGAGTTCAGTTTCTGCATCTGCTTTACAATGTAATATCTTTTGGCTTAAAAAAAATTGTCAACATGCTTGAAAAAGTGATCGTCAGTGGTCGAAAGATTAGGGGAATCTCCTGTTTAGGATTTTCACAACTCTATTTTTATTCCTTTCGTGACCACATGATTTTATTAGAGTATAGTTATAATAGATCTATCTTATAAGTTGTTGGTGAAGAACTGCTTTCTTCCTTCATACATTTCTCCTATTTATTCACCCCGTGGCTTATATATAGAGCTCGCTAAATGAGTAATGGTATATGGCCTGAAGATCACTTAAGACATGAAACTGACAATTAGCATGCAGTAGTGTTTTCCGATATCTACACTATGGCTACAAACTCTCCGAGATTGAATACGCTTCCCCCATAAATATACCAAATTTTAACCTATATATATATATATATATATATATATATATATATATAGTTCGATGATTTCGCGGCTTCAGACATCTACACGTCATCTTGGAGTATATTAGCAGATAAGACGAATTTTTAATTTCATGACCATATAAAACATAGATTATCATGACTCTCCACAGTTTCCTTTTCTTTATTATCTGTGAATTGTCATGATTTATTGGAAAAGATGAAGTGGTTTCCTGTTGCCTTCTCCATTATTTTGAATTCAGAATAGTCCTTTACCTAGACTGGCTGCCACCCAAGACTAAAAGCAGACTCTACATTGCTATTTAATCTATAACTTGGTAAAAGGAGGTTTATGCTTTTTTCAAAAGCATTTGTACGGAAGTAAACATAGTCGGCTCGACCGGAATTTGAATTCGGCTCTCCGATCCCACTTTCTGCGCCGATAACTATTACATTACACGCATAAAGAGAGACTTCGTTTTTCTATGTGCCGTGACCATTCAGGAAGTAGGCGATCATGGCCTCCACATATTTTTTTTCCTGTTTTTTCTTCTATTTTTCTTTTTTCTCTCTTCTCTCTCTCTCTCTCAAATAGAATAATTAACTTCCCCACGTATGTTTAACGACTATACTCCTGATACTAACTCAACTGGAGGTAGGTGATGTACATGCACCCCCGAGCAACCTTCGTCATTCCCACTTGACAAAGGCCATCCCCTCCCCAACTTCCTATGTCTCACTGATCACAATCTCAGTAATATACTCATTTCAGCAAAATAAATCTCTATACATATCAAATGCCTCGACCCCCCCCAAAAAACCACTGGCACAGACAAGATTCCAGTTGTCGTTCTTAAGAGTATCAGCCTAGAATTATCTCCGATTCTAGCAAAGATATTTAACCGCTGCTTGAAGGAGAAATCTTTCCCAAGTATGTGGAAGATGGCAAGTTCATCCCCGGTTTTCAAGAACATGGCAACCGATCCTCTCCCTCCCAGTACAGACCTATTAGTCTCCTCAGTATCATCAGTAAGATTTTTGAGACCTTAATCAACAAGAAGGTCGTCGATCACCTGGATAAGAACAACCTCTTGTGCGACGAGCAGTATGAGTTTCGACCAGTCTGATCCACTGCTGACGTTCTAACTATCATTACACACAGAATTGGCGAGGCCCTTGACGACACACATGCCGCAAGGACCATAGTATTAGATATCTCGAAGGCTTTCGACAAGGTGTTGCACAAAGGTTTGCTACACAACCTTTCCAGCTATAGAGTCACTAGAAGGGTTTTCTCTATTATAAAATCCTTCCTCAAAGATATATCCCTGAAGGTAGTTATTAATGGACAGGCGTTCCCAGAGTCACTTCTTGGGCCGACACTCTTTTTGCTTTACATAAATGATCTACTTAAGAATATACTCCGATCATACCGATGATAGGACGATATACGCACCTCTGAAAGTTTTAACGATTAGAGATTGGCAGCTGACCTCTCTTCCGATCTTACACCAACTTCCCAGTGAGGAAAAAACTGTCTGGTTACATTCAATGCCTTTAAAATGAAACTGGTCACATTCCATCACCGCTGATCAGATCCCGAACTACCGATAGTCACGATGAACGGATGTGCCCTCGTGGAGTCCCCGTGTCGCGAGACGATATTGGGTCTCAAACTCAGAACTGACCCCAAGTGGAATTCCTATATACGGTCTATCGCTAAAGATGCAGGTAAAATGATCGGCTCTCTCTACAAATCCAGTAATTACCTGACTCCTCGTGCTATCCTCTACCTTTATAAGAGCCAGATCAGATAAAAAATGGAGCATTGTTGCCATATTTGGCGGGAGCTACTCAGACCAAACTTTACAGTTTCGATAGTGTTCAAAAGCATCTCCGAGTTCTTGTAGAAGAAGAATTATTTTCCACACTTCAACCTCTTTCTCACGGGAGGGATATGTCGCTGCTACCATGGAATGTGCTCGAACAAATTGCATCTCCTGGTTCCACTAGATCAGATCTACACGGCTAGGACCCGCCATGCCACTTAGATAGTAGCAAAGCATCCACATTCTCTCCGTATTCCATTCACTCAAACAGCTTCCTCCTGCGAACCACTGCCCTATAGAACAGGCTCCCTAGAGGATGTTTCCCCGATCACTACAATCTTAACCTGTTCAAGTCTAGAGGCAACCATTATCTTCCCCTCCTATCCATATAAACTACCCCTTATTGTAATCTCCTACCTCGTGTGGTCCCCGGGCCTTGTACAGCCTGAACTTTACTGTTAAAAAAAGAAACCTCTGATTATTATAAATGTTCCTTTCTGTTCAGTCTTATCAAATCCTACTGCTGATATACAATACCACTATATCTTTTGAAGCACGCAAATTCCCAACTTAAATACGTAGCTGCTATCGTCAGCAATTTACGTCAAATAGAGCGTACTACAATAAGTAAATGAGAACTACACGCTCACTAACCACGCACACACATATTTACTTAATACTGTGATGGACGTGAGAAACAGACTACTGCTATATAGTCGAGCAATACACTTAATTTGCAATTTGTTTTTAAAACGTCAAGTAGTGTATTTTCGTTGTATTTTAACGATAAATATAAAACACCAACGTAGGTTCCTGTACAAGTTTCTTCTTTGCCTTAAAGGATTTCAAGCAAATTTTAGTTTAACCTGTGAACCGCCAACTAAGTTTTTAAATTCTTTACGAATCTTGAAAATATTGATGAAAATAAAAAGTCTTCATTGCAAGTGTAAACTGGCTTTATTTTCATGCAAATGAACTAATATTACAAAGGAATAATTAACAAGTGGATTATATACTGAGTGGTTAGAACGTTCGCTTTTCGATTTACCATTTTATGATAATACAATTCTCTTCTTTCTTACCCTTATTTTAATATACCTATTTTTATGTCTATAATTACATTTTCTATCCCCCAGAAAAATGTTCAATTTGTAAATATTTACTCTTTTTGTGCCTTATTTGTTGATACATTTTAAGGTATTTCATATTTGTTTAAAGTTCTGCGTATGAAGATAAACGACATCCGGCAGCATGGCCTATGATCAGGAGATTGGAAGTTTTGAGGAGCGTGGAACCACCTCTTAATTACTGTTTTTCTCAGGCCCACCCTGACCCACAGTGGTAGCACCTGCTAAGGTCTCAGCTATGGCCCAAAACAAAACACTATAAAAGCATAAAAATATATTTTTATAGTAAA